>CM060912.1:1055547631-1055937631 GCA_030737875.1 Allium sativum | reverse complement strand
GAACCATGAAAAATGCGTTCTAATTTCTCTTTCGTCCCCTTCTATCATTTAAATCCAGAAAAACTTTAAAGCCACCATCAATTTATATGCATTTCAAATCCGAACGTATCATTTATAAAAATTTGTGGGTAGGAAAAACATATATAACTTATATATTAAATAAGTCGGTTTTTTTTTTCCTTTCTTTTGGCCTTTTTTCGAAAACCAATCACAAAAATGACACACTTCCATAATATATTACAGCTATAGGTCCGACTGGTCAACTCAACGCTGGATTGACCAAAGCATAATGACATAATATGAGATTGCGTCAGTACACGTGAATACTGACGCTATTTGGGATTGCGGCAATGACCAAAAGAAAAAAGGAAAAAATGATTTGCATCCGGATGTAATTTTGGATTGTGCCAATACGGCGCAATTTAAGATTGCATCCAGACGCAAGCAAAAAAGAATGCATTTGCTTGGTTTTGGGCTCAATTTCAAATTGTGCTAGTGTAGCGTAATCAAAGATTGTGCTATGACCCACTAACATACAACACCATCACTTTCTCTTCCTCTCCACAAAATATGCAAATTCAAATTCAAATATTTCGTAAAACAGAAAACCAATTAATATCTTCATAATCTTCACTTTGTAATTAAAGAATGACTAATTTCTCCGTACATCAAGCTTCTACACACATCAATTTCACATATTTGAATCATTTTATTGAAAAAATAATTTTTTTGGTAAATTTGAGAGTTTACGTAGATAATTGATTTTGTTAGCCCCGTTGTTAAAACGCGGTTCAGAATTAAGAAGCATATACTGACATTGACAAGCGACTACCAAAATATATACATCAAAGAGCCGGTCGGTACAAGAAATTTGGCAGGAGCGATCGGTATCTGTAGCAACCCGGAAAATCCGAACCAATTTAAATTTTTTATTTTAGTAATTTTAATGAATTTTGAATATTTAAAATGAATTATTTTAAATAATAACGACTAGAAATTTAATTTGAATAGAATTAGAATGTATATATTTATTTGAATCGTCTTTAGAATATAAATATTTATTTTTAATTATAAAAGGAATTGAAAATTGTGTGGTAGTTTGAAATTTCGATTACAAATTTCAAATGAATGCACAGGATTCAAAATAAACCCGATTTTAGTGAAACCAAAAATATTTGAATCTATTTGGGAATATCTTTCCAACGAATCTAAAAAATCCATAGTGGGAATAAAAAGTTATGTCCAATTGAAAATTCAGGTTAGTCGCTACGGAAAATATAGCCCTTAAAAATGGAAATTTTGCAAACGACCTCCGTTTTCGACAAAACCACTTTTGTTGGATCCGAGATGTCAAGTTATGGCTAGATTCCAATACTCATAATTTTTGAAATCAATATGTGAGCGTGGAAAAAGAAAACGTGTTTTGACAGTTTAAGTCAATTTGGATCGACCAGAAAATGGTCATTTTTCAAACGGTCTTCAAATTTGATGAAATTCATTTTATTAGGATCGTATCATCAATACAAAGCTAAAAATAATTTTTGAAGAATTTTTAGAGTCCGTATGTGGCCCCGGTAAATTGAAATGTACGTTTAAAAATTCAATATAATGATTTAAATGTAGTTTAAATAAAAACTGATCGAAACAATGGAACTGGCTTACGAAACATATCCCATTATGTTTGAAATGAGGGTGATTAGCTAGGGGCGACAATCGGTGGGCACAAATTTGAGTTCGAATTTTGAAAGTAACCTTTTAGAGATTAAAAATAAAATAATATAAAATATAACCCCCTTTTTTATACTTAAACCCCCATCCCTTTCCATCGTTCAGAAAAAAAAACCAGGCCCCCTATTCTCAGAACCTCGTCGCTCCTCCTAACCCTAGCCACCATCGCCTGTCTCCCCTCCCTCCACCCTCGGCCGTCCAACGAGCGCCTCTCGCTTCCTCCTCAACTCTCTCTTCTCTCTCCCTTCCTCTAAATGAAAGCCCCGTGCCCGAATCCACACCCCGCAGCCTCCCTCCGACGCGCCGCCCTACTGACCCACCACCACCGACATCTCGACCACCTGAAGCCCCCCCCCAACATCTCCATTGAGCTCGCATACACTACAACAAATATACCATATTACAACGGTGCAAAAAAGTTTTTACAACGGTAGAGCCACCGTCGTGTATTAAGAAATTGTAATATACTTATATCTTTTACAACATTTTTGCACCGTTGCGACACCATTGTGATATGTATATTTTACAACTGTTTTCCACCATTGTAATAAACTTTATTACAACAGTTATGCACAATTGTAATAATATCAACTACAACTTTTATGCACCGTTGTGATTGACAATTGCATTTAAAATAAAAAATAGACATCTTTTGCAACTGAAATGAACAATACACTAAATATAGCAATACTCCATAAGCAAAACAGATATTACAGTTATTTGCAAACTAATTTATTAAAATACTCAAATTTTCAATGTTAGAAACAATAAGTTTTAGAAAACATTTCGAGCATTATTACATACTTGACCCTTATAAAGCAACTAAGTACAAGCACAAGTTATCCACAAAAAACTGCATATCCTACAAGAGTACACTAGTCGAAGACAACGAAATCTTTAGGCCATTTATCCTTTTGGTGCATGTTCACTGCAATGATCTGAAACCTGTTGCATAAGAATACGTCTGTTGTTAGAAAAAAAGACACATATGATAAGTTTTAGAGGCATTAAAGTAATAAATTATCATAATTTAATGCATGACACTACAGATGATGCACAATCAGACAATTTGGGTTAAAACAAGAGAAATTTCTCTAAGTATTGCACTATATCTCACGATGAAATACCAAGCCCAGGCATAATTGAAAGGAATTATTATGGAAAATAAAGAACAACAAGTAGTACTACAAAAACGTGTAAAATAAGCATACCTCTCTCGAACGATGTTGGTAAAAGCCTGATCTTTTGTTTCAACCTTGCTCGAATTAATGGGTCCGTGTGGGAATCTGATTAAGAAAAAAATATTTACGCAGAAGCTAAATTTTTCTGCATGTTTATAGTATTTGGCTATAAACTAATTCATTGTTTTGGATTTATAAGCTTGTTGAATAACAACTTTTAAATGATTTGACGGTCCTTGCATAAGCGCAAACTGGCATTCTAAGGTCCAACATTTGAATTAACTATACATGTATAATCAAAATCTATACATATATTACGAGCTTGTTGAAAAAATGTAAGAAAAAGTATAGATTACGAGAGAATAAAATAAAAAATCTGATCAAAATCTATACCATGCTCAAACTGTTGAAGATCTAGTTTACTATGACTGTAAGATAAAATTTTCCAGATCTAAACTTTGGTTTAGGTTTACACTATAAGGAAAAAATGTAGAAAAAAATATATCAGGCTCATTTCAAAATTGAAAATGAGTACCACATTCGGTTTATGTTTCGAAACGGAAACTAAGTCAGCACTCAGTTTCAGTTTTAGTTTTGACAATGTATAACAAAGGAAAAGATTTAAAAAAACTGAAGATGGACTTACCAACATGTTAGAATGAAAAAAGAACTGGGATTTATTGAAAACAAATTTAACATACCATGAAACAAATTTCAAGCTTTCGCATGTGCCCGTGTCTTTAGCAGTTGGTTGCCATAACAAAAACTCCCGAATCTAACAAAAGGAATATGAAACTACAACATGAACACAGCTAAATTATAGGAAGATAATCTTGACTAACAGAATTCAGTGGATCTAAGGGATTCAGTAAACGAGTGCATTGATCTTATGGTGTTGTAAGAAAGAGAAAAATGGTAGGTATGAGAGTGTATTAAATATTCAAATCAAACTCAATTCACTAATTCATTATACCCAGTGGTTCTATGGAGGACCTGTACAACGCTAAAAATAGTGTATATGGATCGTTGTGTGTTGTGTGTTCATGTGTGTTCCCTCCAGTAAGTGGTAGTATGCTAATCCATGTTTAGTTCAAGTTTGATGCCGCATAATAGTCTTTATTCCATTCCTCTGTTTCCTTTTGGGAAATAAAACTCAGAAGTTGAATCAGATAGTCAGCAAACTAGGCCACAACCAAAATACAAGTTATTCATATTCAATTACGGTTAATGCTACCTTTCATTTTTGGTTCAGTTTGTGCATTCCAATGGTTTGCTTATATGTTCGGTTCCTGACAGTCTAAACTTCCGGTAGAAACATGCATAAGCAATTCATATTTATAGCATAATAATGTTAATATTTGAAGATCGTACATTAAAAATCATAAATAGGTTAGCCACCAAAAATTCATAGTAAATCGTGGAAATAAAATGTGACTCCTTGCTTAATAAACACTATCCAACAGCAGTATCAAATGAGACTGCTTAGTAAATGAATAGTGGGATAAATCAGCTTACGTTGAACTAGACATAAGATTCAAACTCTTTTATTCATCAATGAACAAGTCCAAATTCAACAAAGATATTACATTCGTGTAATGAATAAAATCGTAATGCAACAGCAAAAATCAATAGAAGCAACTCAAGTGGCGACATGCCCTAAAAATCAGAACTTTTAGCTTCATGCACGCGCTTACACATCAAAATTTAGCAAACAATCAATAAAAGCTAAGAAAAGAAAGTAGTAACCACACTCAGAAAGAAACTCAGATGTCTGCTCCAAATAAAATTGGTTATACTCCAAAGTCGTTGGCAGATTTCGCATAAGATCTGGGAAGTGAGAGCAGGCGAATTCAAGAAACGCGATTTCCCTTTTTCAATTTTCCATTGTGCCGTCGCTGATGTTGCCCTTTGAATTAAAGAGAGTAGGCGTAAGTTTTTCTTAGGAGAAGGAATTGGGGATCGATTTCTTGAGGAGGCGCAAGTTTTTTGAAGAGAACACGTGAGGTCGGCCTACAGAAGGCTCTAGAAATACAATGCACGCGAATTGTTTCAAAGCTAAAATTTCAGTTTTACCGCCTTTAGTTTCATCGTTTTGATAGACCGTCACTTTTCTACCGTTCTACATAAAAACGTTTTTCTTTTTCTATCAGAAACAATAAGAATATTACTAACTATTACAACTTTAGAATCTAGAGTAAACGATATCCCCGTTTTCTCTCAGGATTCCACCTAAGATTTGTCCTAGGATGCATTTTCAATTGTCTATGCAATCTAGTTTTTTTTCATGCAAATTGAACTACCAGTACCAAAATTTAAAGAAGTAAAAATTATAAGTTAGAATTATGAGGTTTTTAGCTTAAAGAACGAACTTATTAAAAAAATAGTTAAAATATTACTTGAGAATCAAATATAATATGAATTTCTTAGAATTAAATTTTACTAAAATATTAAATATTACTTGTTAATAATAGTTATTATTATCACAAATTTCTTCTTAGTTATAATTGAATTTTAACTTTTAAAAGTTAGTTATCATGTGCGTATTCCTGATTATTTACTATTAAATATTTAACAGTAATTCTTAAAAAACTACTATTTATTGATTATCTAATAGTAATTAATAATAAATAATTAGTATTAATTTGTAAAATTATTATTGAATATTAATTATTTATTATTCTTAAATGTTAATATTACTAACTATTAAATATTAGTTGTTATTAATAATAACTAATATTTAATAAGTAGTTAACATACATTAACTATTAAAAATAAATTACTGTTGTATATAATAATGTTGTATACACAATTATATGATTTTTGTTTGATGATAACAAACAAGTTTATATTATTTTGAATGTGTTTGTTATTGTACTGTTATATCACATTACAGACAGGAATATAATATTTATATTCAAATAAAATACGACTGTACAGAAATTCAAATATTCACAGTGTTTTATTTAAATATAATATTTTATTTCAATATTCAAACAGTACAAATTTTTTTTTTAACTCCACTATTTGTACATCACTGTATTACATATCAAACACAATTTCATATATAGTGTTCTCCACTACAACACTCTATCTTTCAGTCACAGTTTCACTCATTCATTCTTTTACACAGACTCGTATACATATACACTTTTTTATACTGTTCTTGTCTTCAGTCTTCTATCTTCTATCTTCACAGTATCTTCACTGTCAGTCCAGTCACCGTCTGCTTACCTGTCACATGAAACAGAAAACACACAGTACACTGGAATAGAAACAATACTAAATATATGCGAATATAAATTTTATTTTTAAAATTTTGTTTGCCTCAGATTTCTGGTGTGTTTCTCATCATTTTTCATGACCTGATCTGATTTATAAAAACCATCAATCTGTGTCTAGACAGCTTGTGATATTCACAGTGATACACTGTAAATACCACAAGGTAGACAGTATGTAAATACAATGCAGGAACAAGAAAATCTACTTTGGATGGCTGCATATACACACATGTATAGATATACACATGTGCACTGCCTCGCCAATCAGCGAGCAACTAAAGAGTAGCCACGTGGACCATCTCGACTCAGTGCCCATGTCAGCAAATGAAAAAGTCAAAATGCACAAAAACAGTTTCAACAAAAAGCAAAGTCAACACAACCAACATATACATGAGGGATTGAGCAGCTCAAACAATGTACTCATGGCGAGGGCAAGTTCAAGGTAATCAAACAGTGTTCAAGTGTTCACAATCAACATGTACATGAAGACAGCATATTGCACAAAAAAATTATAACATGGAGCTGGACATACACATGATGGCAATAGTATGGAACTGAGCCGAGAACATAGCATGTGCAAGCATGATAAGTTAACAGAGGCATTTGGTTATGACACAACAGAGCATGGGAAAAGCAGCATACATACTACACAAATAGTTCAACACACATGAACAAGCAAAGAACCATATTATCATGGCAGGAGTTTATACAACAGAGAATTACAAGCCAGTTTTAAATTACAAGTCAGTGTATACTTGTACAAGCAAGAATGCGAACAGCAAGCATGGGCGATGTACATCAGCAAATGGACAATACAAGATGACAGATTCATACAGCATCAAATAGAGAGAGGCAACACAAGTGCAATTTTTAATGTCAATGAACAACTCAACTTTATATATGGCCAAGCATGTACAAGTACCAGCATGAAAGCATGAAAGTACAACCAAGTTCAAGGGATCATAGCAGATACAAGAATGGAGGCTTAGCAACTCAAAGAGCATGATAGTGCAACATGTTTCAATGGTAATACATTGCATGGGTGATCTTGACAGTCAAAAGCATTAAGGAAAATGGTGACACAGCAAATAATGAAGGTACATGGTCGATTCTATTCAAAGATACAATGGAGTATACATGCAACAGTTCTAGGAAAAGTCTCATTTTAAAATTTGTTGTAAATGAGCAATCAATATTCCAGAAAACTGAAATTAAGTTTGGGGCTAAAATCATATGTTTCCAGTTTGTGATTCAATCAAGGATTTCAAACAAGGCAAGAGAATTATGGTCATTTTATTCCAGGAAGTCATGGCATCAAATCAAACAAGGGAATACCATTCAGAAATTTAATGACGAGGTAATCAATGTCATAATGCAATTTCAAAATGAATTTCCAGAAATCTCACAACAAAAATGGCAAGAAATTCATTCTACAGAACTGAAATGATTTAGTTTTTAATCAAGGTGCTTTCATAAACAATTCCAGGCAAGTAAATAAAGAATAAATTTGGGAAGAAAATTTTTCTGCAAATTAATCCTTTATTTCAAGAACCAAAAATGGCAAGAATCAGTTTTGAATTGCAAATGGATTTTTCAATATATATTCGGCAAGATTTTATCACAATTCAATCACAAATT
Source organism: Allium sativum (assembly GCA_030737875.1). NCBI lineage: Eukaryota > Viridiplantae > Streptophyta > Magnoliopsida > Asparagales > Amaryllidaceae > Allium > Allium sativum. Next base: position 1,055,929,806 of record CM060912.1, on the reverse strand, counting down.
CACGGCTCTAATTGAGAGCAATCAAAAAGGGGCCACAAACTTTCAATCAAGAAATTCACGCCGAGAAATTAAAGGCGATTTTATCAAGAGTTTGTCAAAAAGAGAAATCACGCAAGGGATTTATTCATGTATTTATAAAGGCCAAATTGAAGACCAAATTCACATCACGCAAGCAAAAGGGGAAATCAACCTATTGATCGGACAAGTCATACGCCGAAATCAGAGAATGATTTAGGTTTTTTTTTTCCTATTTAGTCACACCAATTCATCATAGACAAAAAGGGAATTGCTAAAAAAACCAGATCGAAGTACGGGCAAACGAGCATGGAAACCAAGCAAATTAATCGAAAAACCAACAATTGAATTTAAGGGCAAAAATCAGAGAAAAAGTTTCCAGAGAAACTCACATAATCACTGAAGAATTTTCGATCGAGATCTTATCCAAGTCAATTGAGCAGACCACGCAAGACTTTAGAGCGCCAGAGAATCAATCTCCATCATTCAAGCCAACGATCGATTTAGGGAGGATTTCAGAGAAACCCTAGTTCGTCTTGAGAGTGCCGCCGCCATTATCAATTTCCAAAGAGAAAGGGACAGGGAAATAAAAGGGTGCACACAAAATACAAATGGCCGGCCTATTCAAGTCTAGTTCATATTAAAAGGGGATGACCCTTTTTATTTAATTCCAAGGGCTTTTCTATTTTATTTTCTCTTGTTTATTTTATTGTATTTGTTTTAAGAACTGTCTGAACAGTTTTTCTAGAAGTCTGCAAAATTTCTAGGGTTCCAGTCAGGATGTTGACTGGCAGTCCACTACAGTCTGTAAAATCTGGGTTACGAGTTACAGGGTTTGTAATTCGGGAAATCTGATCGAGTGAATATCAATCAGTCTAGGGTTTTGAGCGTAGGGTTAGGACAGGAGCAGGCGCTGCGAGTGTACATGGTCTTGTATGCGGGATCTGTTTATAACACCTAGTAGAAACCTTAGGAATGCAGCAGTAGGCAGGGTTTTGCCGAAGCTGGGTATATCTGTGTGTGATTTACTTTCTGCACTTTTATTTCTGCTGCAATCTGTGATCTGTTTATTATTTTAATATCCTGCCAGTTTTTCAATTCAGTTTAAAAACTGTGATAAACCCTATTCACCCCCCCCCCTCTAGGGTTAATCTAGATCCAACATTTGGTATCAGAGCAGGTATTTTCTTTAACTCTAGAGACATGGGTAATCCTAGTTGTCAGTTTAGTGAGAGTCAGTCCAGTTCATCTCCAACTATTTTAACTGGAACAGATTTTTTAAACTGGAAATCCAGAATGGAATTTTATTTAAAATCTGTTAATATTAAATGTTGGGATGTTATTATCAATGGGTATGATATGGTAGATAAAGTTTTTAATTCTCGTGCTACACATATTCTATATTCTTATCTTGATAATGATCAATACAGTCTGATCTCACATTGTTTATCTGCACAGGAAATCTGGGATACTCTCAATACAAAGTATGGAAAATCTGACAACAGCTCAAAACCCCAGAATGTCAACTCAGATTCAGAATTCTGTTTAACAGGATTTACAAATGAAAATTCAGAAGGATCAGATAATGGAGAATCAACGGATGCTGAAGTCGAAAATTTCTCATATGAAGATTTGGTTTATATGTGTGTTGATTTAACTAAATCTGTTGATAAACTCAAATCTAAAAACAAATCTCTAAAATCTAGGAATTCTGAGTTGACCAGCAAAATTGATGATTTGGAATCACAGCTTGAATATTTTAAAAATTCTTCAAATTCTGATTGCAAAAATTGTTTGAAATTGGAAACCAATCTTGTTTATCTCAATAAAATTATTCAAAAGTTTGAAAATGAAATTTTGATCTTAAAAAACAACAAGATTGAGTTATCAAGTTTGAACAATCATCTGCAAAAGGAATTTGAAATTTTTAAAACTAATATTCATTCCAAACTTGAAATTGCTGAAAAGGAAAATTTGTTGAAATCGAATTCGATTTTGAAAGAACTTGAAAACGAGATTGAAAATTTCAAGAAATTTGAGTCTGAAAGTCGAAAACATTTTGAGTTTGAAATTGCTGAATCCCAAACCAAAATTAAATCACTTGAATCTGAAAATTTGGTTCTAAAACAATATGATGTTGAAAGGAAGATCATTGATAACCGCTGTTTAGATTTAATAAAAGTGAACAGTGATCTTAAATTCAAAATTCAACGACTAGAGTCAACTTTGACTAAATTTTCTAATAGTGAAAAGTCGTTGAATATGTTGTTGCAAAACCAAAATTCTATTGGAAATAAAAATGGTCTTGGTTTTGGAAAATCAGATGCTTTTGTAAATTCGAATTCAAATGATTTGAAAAATCCCTCAAACTGCTTTGGTAAAAATCATTTTGAAAATTTAAACTCTGAAAATTTCAAAGGATTTTTTAATCATAATCAAAGTGAAAATTCGTTTGATAATAAACCATTTAAACAATCTTGGATCCCAAATAAAAGTAAAATGACTCCGACTATATTCAAACAGTTTTGGGTCCCGAAGGGTACAAAGGTAAATTCGAATGGTTTGTTATATAAACAGGTTTGGGTACCAAAACGAACAAATACAACTGTGAGTGGTTTTACTGCTTTTGTTAGACCACTCAATCCTCTAAACAGTTAGCTACCAAAGGAGGCTGAGGAACAACTGTGCTGAAAAGAGAAACTGATTCAAACTGCTTCACATCATTGAATCATCTACTGTTCCTTAGCCAAGTCTGATGAGTTAGAGATCCACAACGTCTTCTGTGAATCAGGTATGATTTCTAACCTCGTCCTTGTAAATATATTTTTTCATTGTTTATTTCTGCTTCTTCTACTCCTTTCTATTTTATTTTCTTCTATTTGTTTTTATTTGATTTGTCACTACCATATCTCTTTGTTTATTCTGTGCTACTTAAACTTCCAGTTGCAGAATTAATGATTTTCTGGAAATTTGCCTTACTTGTATAAAATCATCATGTGTTAATTATTTCCATATCCTGAATTTGAACTTGTATATATCTGCAATTGTTTTGAAGTTTATTTTCTGATTTTTGAATTCATAGCAGTGTTGATGCATTCATATCATATCTTGAACACTGTTAACTAGAATTCTAAATTTTTGAAGATCTGAATAATTAATGAAATTTCACACACTTATACAGTTTTGAGTCCCTTCCAATTCATTTTGGAAACGCTTAAAGTATTATACTCATTACAGCACTGTTACTTCTCAGTTGTGATAATCTCATTAATTTCTAGATTGGCTGATTATTTCTGACTTGAAAAATATTTGGGTTGAATCAGTGATACATCTAGAATTTCATCCTTATTCATGATTATTATGGTTGAAATTAGTTTAGTTTGAAATCATCTGAAATTCCTGATATTTTGAATCTCACACACCACTTAAATTCGAAATTATTAACCTTGTGTGACTGATTCATTATATCTCAAAATTTGACATTGATTCAAATGATTTCAAATAAATTATTTTTATTCTTTGGTTCATGAATATCTCACAAAATTGATGTAGATGATCTGAAATTTCTTGAGGACTTGTCAGAAAATTCTTGTGAAAATTCTTTGAAAATCCGGTCTTGAATTTTTCTATTATTTCATGGTTATATGATTTAAGTATTTGTTTGTTTAAAATCATTTGAAATTATTGATTTATTAAATCTCACACATATTCAAAAATTTATAAATTGGTGTGATTGATTTATTAAATCTTGATATTTTCATATTTCTTCAAATGATTTAAAATAAACGGTATTTTTAATATTGGATCGTGAATCATATTCTGTGGCCATCAGAAATGTCTTGACAAGTGTGCTTTGAAACTAATTTTGTGCTGCTCTGATACTGTTTTGAAAAATGTTTGTTTTTGGAATCATGCTGCTCTGATTATTAGAAATTGATTTGTATATTTTTTTTTGAGGACTGCTTGATTTGGTATCAGACTAGGAAGTGCTGAATTTTTTTTCTTATTCTCATCATGTATATATTTTTCTTTTCCCTCTTGTGCTTTGTATAGCTCTTCATATTCCTCTTGTAATTGATTTTCAATTTTAAAACTATTTATTTTTTTATTCATTCACAAATTGAAATCAATATCCATATTGTTCGGTATTTAAAATTCATCAAAATATATCAGAATTTGAAATTGTGATGAGTTATGACTACAATATATTTCACAACAAGAGGAGATTTTATTTATATTTTCATGACGGTTGAATATTTATTATAATATCTTTGAACTGGGAATTATTTCACGACCATCTCCTTTATCTATCACCCGTCTACCATCCATCATGATTTTATATTAATATGGAGAGTTTATTTTTTTTAAAGAAAAATCATCTTGTTTTAAAACAGTGAAAATTATCTGTGATAGAAATGGTACTATATTATTATTCAGAATTAGTGAGAATTGAAAATTTTCAATAATCCCTATACAGTCGAGCTTATTTCATAATATAATTAATTTAGAAATTTATTTCACAGTCCATTTCTGTACCTACCACATTTCTTTCATCCATATTGGTTTCATATACCGAGGAGTTTTTTTTTATATATAAAGCTGAAAATGATAAAAATATAATTAATTTATAAGAGTGTCTCTAACCTCATTTAAAAATCCAAGCTCTGGTTATGCATGGTTATGAGACGTCTTATAATTTAAGCTGCGACTGATCCCATTTAAAAATCCAAGCTCTGGTTATGCGTGGTCAGTGTGCTCTTAAATAAAAAGGAAATAAAGAGCTAAAAATAGAAATAAATTTGAAATTCTCTTCAGTGTATAAAAACCAGCCTATCAATCCATCTTTCTAATCTGTGAAATATGTGGAAATATTATGATGTATTATGATTTGTTGATTGATAAATATTGGGATTTGAGATTATTCGATCTTGTCACTTAAATTGAATTATTTATTATAGTCCAAATCCATCACTGTTTTTGTGCTTTATTTTTATAAAGAAAAACCTAGAAAAATAATTGGAAATAATTTTTTTTAAAAGACTCTCTCCATTTTATATAAAATTCATCATATATCCGTCGTTCTCTAAAATGTGAAATATGCCTCCAGTTCTTAGAATATTATGATTTTTGTTTGACTGATTGAATTTTATGATGACCGTTCTTCCTCTTAAGCTGATATTGTATTTGTTAGTCATTTTTTTATCTATATTTTAAATTCTGTATCCTTTTGATGATAACAAAAGGGGGAGAATGGATTAGATTTAGATTTATGAGTGAATATTTTATAAATATCTTTAATTTTGAAAATTTAATTATTCATACATTTCACTCATGCATATTTATAGGGGGAGTTTCTGTTGTAGGGGGAGCATTTAGATAGGGGGAGTTCAAATATTCACGAACAAACACATTTATTATATTCAAAATCTTTTATTTGTTTGTCATCATCAAAAGGGGGAGATTGTTGTATATAATAATGTTGTATACACAATTATATGATTTTTGTTTGATGATAACAAACAAGTTTATATTATTTTGAATGTGTTTGTTATTGTACTGTTATATCACATTACAGACAGGAATATAATATTTATATTCAAATAAAATACGACTGTACAGAAATTCAAATATTCACAGTGTTTTATTTAAATATAATATTTTATTTCAATATTCAAACAGTACAATTTTTTTTTAACTCCACTATTTGTACATCACTGTATTACATATCAAACACAATTTCATATATAGTGTTCTCCACTACAACACTCTATCTTTCAGTCACAGTTTCACTCATTCATTCTTTTACACAGACTCGTATACATATACACTTTTTTATACTGTTCTTGTCTTCAGTCTTCTATCTTCTATCTTCACAGCATCTTCACTGTCAGTCCAGTCACCGTCTGCTTACCTGTCACATGAAATAGAAAACACACAGTACACTGGAATAGAAACAATACTAAATATATGCGAATATAAATTTTATTTTTAAAATTTTGTTTGCCTCAGATTTCTGGTGTGTTTCTCATCATTTTTCATGACCTGATCTGATTTATAAAAACCATCAATCTGTGTCTAGACAGCTTGTGATATTCACAGTGATACACTGTAAATACCACAAGGTAGACAGTATGTAAATACAATGCAGGGACAAGAAAATCTACTTTGGATGGCTGCATATACACACATGTATAGATATACACGTGTGCACTGCCTCGCCAATCAGCGAGCAACTAAAGAGTAGCCACGTGGACCATCTCGACTCAGTGCCCATGTCAGCAAATGAAAAAGTCAAAGTGCACAAAAACAGTTTCAACAAAAAGCAAAGTCAACACAACCAACATATACATGAGGGATTGAGCAGCTCAAACAATGTACTCATGGCGAGGGCAAGTTCAAGGTAATCAAACAGTGTTCAAGTGTTCACAATCAACATGTACATGAAGACAGCATATTGCACAAAAAATTTATAACATGGAGCTGGACATACACATGATGGCAATAGTATGGAACTGAGCCGAGAACAAAGCATGTGCAAGCATGATAAGTTAACAGAGGCATTTGGTTATGACACAACAGAGCATGGGAAAAGCAGCATACATACTACACAAATAGTTCAACACACATGAACAAGCAAAGAACCATATTATCATGGCAGGAGTTTATACAACAGAGAATTACAAGCCAGTTTTAAATTACAAGTCAGTGTATACTTGTACAAGCAAGAATGCGAACAGCAAGCATGGGTGATGTACATCAGCAAATGGACAATACAAGATGACAGATTCATACAGCATCAAATAGAGAGAGGCAACACAAGTGCAATTTTTAATGTCAATGAACAACTCAACTTTATATATGGCCAAGCATGTACAAGTACCAGCATGAAAGCATGAAAGTACAACCAAGTTCAAGGGATCATAGCAGATACAAGAATGGAGGCTTAGCAACTCAAAGAGCATGATAGTGCAACATGTTTCAATGGTAATACATTGCATGGGTGATCTTGACAGTCAAAAGCATTAAGGAAAATGGTGACACAGCAAATAATGAAGGTACATGGTCGATTCTATTCAAAGATACAATGGAGTATACATGCAGCAGTTCTAGGAAAAGTCTCATTTTAAAATTTGTTGTAAATGAGCAATCAATATTCCAGAAAACTGAAATTAAGTTTGGGGCTAAAATCATATGTTTCCAGTTTGTGATTCAATCAAGGATTTCAAACAAGGCAAGAGAATTATGGTCATTTTATTCCAGGAAGTCATGGCATCAAATCAAACAAGGGAATACCATTCAGAAATTTAATGACGAGGTAATCAATGTCATAATGCAATTTCAAAATGAATTTCCAGAAATCTCACAACAAAAATGGCAAGAAATTCATTCTACAGAACTGAAATGATTTAGTTTTTAATCAAGGTGCTTTCAGAAACAATTCCAGGCAAGTAAATAAAGAATAAATTTGGGAAGAAAATTTTTCTGCAAATTAATCCTTTATTTCAAGAACCAAAAATGGCAAGAATCAGTTTTGAATTGCAAATGGATTTTTCAATATATATTCGGCAAGATTTTATCACAATTCAATCACAAATTCACGGCTCTAATTGAGAGCAATCAAAAAGGGGCCACAAACTTTCAATCAAGAAATTCACGCCGAGAAATTAAAGGCGATTTTATCAAGAGTTTGTCAAAAAGAGAAATCACGCAAGGGATTTATTCATGTATTTATAAAGGCCAAATTGAAGACCAAATTCACAAGCAAGAATCACGCAAGCAAAAGGGGAAATCATCCAATTGATCAGACAAGTCATACGCCGAAATCAGAGAATGATTTAGGGTTTTTTTTTTTTCCTATTTAGTCACACCAATTCATCATAGACAAAAAGGGAATTGCCAAAAAAACCAGATCGAAGTACGGGCAAACGAGCATGGAAACCAAGCAAATTAATCGAAAAACCAACAATTGAATTTAAGGGCAAAAATCAGAGAAAAAGTTTCCAGAGAAACTCACATAATCACTGAAGAATTTTCGATCGAGATCTTATCCAAGTCAATTGAGCAAACCACGCAAGACTTTAGAGCGCCAGAGAATCAATCTCCATCATTCAAGCCAACGATCGATTTAGGGAGGATTTCAGAGAAACCCTAGTTCGTCTTGAGAGTGCCGCCGCCATTATCAATTTCCAAAGAGAAAGGGACAGGGAAATAAAAGGGTGCACACAAAATACAAATGGCCGGCCTATTCAAGTCTAGTTCATATTAAAAGGGGATGACCCTTTTTATTTAATTCCAAGGGCTTTTCTATTTTATTTTCTCTTGTTTATTTTATTGTATTTGTTTTAAGAACCGTCTGAACAGTTTTTCTAGAAGTCTGCAAAATTTCTAGGGTTCCAGTCAGGGTGTTGACTGGCAGTCCACTAGATTCTGTAAAATCTGGGTTACGAGTTACAGGGTTTGTAATTCGGGAAATCTGATCGAGTGAATATCAATCAGTCTAGGGTTTTGAGCGTAGGGTTAGGACAGGAGCAGGCGCTGCGAGTGTACATGGTCTTGTATGCGGGATCTGTTTATAACACCTAGTAGAAACCTTAGGAATGCAGCAGTAGGCAGGGTTTTGCCGAAGCTGGGTATATCTGTGTGTGATTTACTTTCTGCACTTTTATTTCTGCTGCATTCTGTGATCTGTTTATTATTTTAATATCCTGTCAGTTTTTCAATTCAGTTTAAAAACTGTGATAAACCCTATTCACCCCCCCCCTCTAGGGTTAATCTAGATCCAACAATTACTACTTATTAACTATTAATTATTTAACAATAATTGATAAATATTATTGATTCCCAAGTTTATTATTAATTATTATTGTTAAATATTAATATAATTAGTTATTAAATATAGATATTTGTAATTGGCATCTATTACAACTAATAAAATGAAAAGTTGTGATATATATGTTTATTACAACTTTAGAGAGCTGACAGTTGTAAAAAACATTTATTACAACTGTGCTTTTTGCACAGTTGTAAAAAAACATTTATTACAATTGTGCTTTTCGCACAGTTGTAAGATTAAAGTTGTAATATGGTGTTTTTGTTGTAGTGATACCACCTCCCCCTTTTCTAACTGTGAGTTTTGTTCCCATTTATTTTTCTTCCTTTTTTTGTTTTGTTGTTTATTCATGAAATTAAAATGATGATGTTTATGTATGAAATCAAAAGCTAGGACCTTTAGTTATGAAAAGCTAGGATTTTTAACGAATATAAAGATTTGTTTTTTTATATTAAGTAGCAAATATAAAAATAAGATTTATATATATATATATAATGGCAAGATAAAAATATGATTTTTATCATATAAGTAGCGATATAAAAATTAGATTTTTATATATACAGAAGCGATTAAAAATATGATTTTTAGTTAAGAAAAGTTAAGATTTTTAATATAAGAAAGATCAAATTTTTATGATATGATAGATCGAACTTTTATGATATGAAAGATGGAATTTTTATGATATGAAAAATCGAATTTATATAAGTTGAAAGATCGAATTTATATAAGTTGAAAGATTATATTTTTATATAAGAAAAGATATGATTTTTATAATCGAAATAGCGATATAAAAATTAGATTTTTATATATGGAGTAGCGGTTTAAAAATACGATTTTTATTTATTAGAATGAAGCGATAAAAATATGATTTTTATATACGAACAGCGTGAAAAGGATGCGTTAGAATTTCGAACAAATTCAAGCAGTTCAGATAGAAAGACTAGCAGAGTGGATCCCAAAGGTGAGAACTTCTCACTTTTATTTTATTTTCTAGTTAAAAAATATACTAGGATGTAGACGGTGCTTAACAGCACTCAACACCCGTCGTCCACAGACCATGAACGACTTGTTTGTTTGATTATGTTGTGAAAGTTGATTGTGTGATGTGAAAAGTAATAAAATATTTTACAGTTAAAAATATATTTTTTAACGTGTATATGAATAAAATAAATATTCATAAACAAATCGGATGATTTCTTTATGTACACACATTTGACTGATATTGATTGGGACGATAAATTTTACACATCGCCCAATTGGACAAACAAAATCTGTGTTTGATTGATTAAAACCCCACACGGGTATTGGGATGATATATGACATACACTAGTCCTAGAAGTTAGCTGTATGTCAATCGATTGGTTGACAGACTGTTATAAGCGTTGAATATTTATATTTGATGCTTATGCAGAGAAGAATGCACCCTAGATGATGGTTGATTTTTTATCATTGTTGTTCGATACATGTATTGTATGAAATCCGTATAATTAAATTATATGGTAATTGACCGTGTCTAATTCCAGTTCAAAAATAATGAATATTTTAAAATAATGATTATTTTAAAATAACGAGTATTTTCGAAAAATATTCAGAAAAGAATCAAAACATGATTTTTGATGTCCGATTTGGGATGGACACAAATATTTTTAAATATATAAAGCCGTGTTGATTAGACTAACACCATTTTGGCATAAACGATATTTATATCGATTTTATTCATTTTTATAATGAATATCGAAAAGAAATTGATTTCAAAATGTAATGTTTTGAAAATATTATCATTTATATATCGATGATATGGAATATTCAATTTTGATTTGAAATTGAATATGAAGTTGAAATCGTTTTGAAAACGAATTTAATACGATTTATAAAATACGTTTTGAAAGGTAATCGATGAAATATATATATACGTATATATGTATATATATTATATATGTACTGACCTGAATAGAACGCGTCGTGCTGCGGTAGTTCACGAATTTTGACCATTGACTTCGAATGGACATTACGGGAGATCCGACAGTTGGATTCTCTTAAAACCGGAACCGTTGGGTTCGTATCGAAAAGAACTTTCTAACGAACACTAGAGATTTGAAATCTAACAATTGGATTTGGAATTATGTCCAAATCAAATTTGGAAATGGTCGCTGTTAGTGCAGTTTGAAGACCGTTTATGGAAATAGACTATACGGACCTTGATGAAAATATTAAAAATATCAATAATTTGTGTAAAATCATAACAAATGATTTGGAAAGAATTGGGCTGAAAAATTTCATATTTAAAAAGATAAAAATAGATTTTTTATCAAAATGAACTAGTTATGGACTAGAATTATAAATCCAATATTTTTAAAATAAATAAATTGGAATTGAAATTGTTTTAAAAATAATCAGAATTACCAATATATAAATTGGAAATGAATTTGAATCGAAATTGTCTTCGGAATATTTCGATGTTGGATTTCATGATTATATAGATATTGTTATGGATATTTTAAAGATATATTTATATCGTTATTTCCAATACGATATTTGTTGGTTGTGGTATTTGATATTGAATATAAGCCGATATATTTTCTATTCAGAGCCTTGTATTTAATATCAAATTGGATTTTGGGTTTGTCGTGAAAGGTGTCTTCACTAATGCTGTTCTTAAACCCAGATGAGAAAAGATTAAATCTTTTCATTTAGATTCAATGAAGAATACCAATTAATTAATATTTAATTCTAATTGACTTGAAATTGGTCTTTGGGTTTATCGTGAACGGTGTTTTAAATAACAGTTGTTCTTTAACCCGATTAACAATGGAATAAGATTTTGGGTTGTCATGAATGGTATCTTTAATAATACTGTTCTTAGACCCAATGGAGTTAAGAAAATCAGAAACTAACTGGTGATTAGTTAAGTTGAATGAATTCCTGAGTATTGATCTGATGTTGGTTTCAGTTTTCGGGGTTAATACTTAGGGAATTGTTCACCTGCTAATTTTCGGTTTTTTTAACGACATTCATTCTTTAACCCGATTTACGATGAAATGTGATTTGGAATTTATAGATCTTTTTATTAAGGTTTAACGGGAATTTTCCGAAGTCATGTTTTTCCAATTTAATATATTAAATTGGAATTGAATAGAATTCGATCGATAATAATCGAAATGAAATCCTGTGGGGGAAGACTGTTAACATATATAAAACTTAAAAGGCTTTGCCATTATTCCATTTATATTATTAGTCAGATACGGAAATTGATATCGATTATATATTGATTTGTTTTTCTGTGAAGATTCCATAGTTAATGGAATGTAACTTTGGGTTGTCGTGAATGGTATCTTTAATCATAATGTTCTTAAACCCAATGGAGTTAAGAAAATCAGAAGCTAACTGGAGGTTAGTTAAGTTGAATGGTTTCCTGGGTATTGATCTGCTGTTGGTTTCGGCCTTCGGGGTTAATACTTAGGGAGTTGTTCACTTGCTAATTTACAGTTAAAGGCTGATGGAATGGAATGTGATTTTGGGTTTATCTTGGAACGTGTTTTAAATGACATTGGTTCTTTAACCAAGTTAAAGATAGGATATGGTTTCCCAAGTTAAACAATCGATAATATTGATTTTTGGGAAGGTTAAAACCAAGTGGAGTTTTAATTCATCTTTAATTAGATTGAAATGATATTCAAAGGAAGATTAAAGAATAAATTTAAAGAATTTATCTTTGATAAAATTAATGGGAACCTTTCCCAAAGTTTATGGATATTTGGATAAAGAAATATTCTGGATTGGAATGAGGTGTATGTTGTGTTTTTATAGCACTTCTTTGTTATATACGCGAGTTATTCAGAAAGACCGGGTTTATCCTGGGATAACTGATTCGACGATGTGTCGAGGATGAAGATGGTGGTTGAAGATCGGAGGTCTTCACATCGTTTGGATGATTACTGATGTCTTGATTGGGCTGTACACCCAAGGCAAGGTAATAAATGGTGATCGTCCAGACGTACTTGGAGATCGACCGAATATGTGAGGGCCTCTCCCCTGTATTGGACATATGGGGGAGGAATATGGTGCCTCCGGTTTCGTTCAGACCCAGAGCGAACTTGTAAATGGATGTATGTCTGACATCGGATTTCATTCTGTGTGATTGATAGACATCGGTTGCAAAGCGTGAATTGCCTATGTGGCTTGTTGAGATGCAAATGATCAAAGCTTCTGTTGAAAAGCAGAGTCTTGTGGTTGATGATCAAAGCACGGCTTTAATATAGCGTAGCTTTGTGTAGCGTTAATTCGCGAGCCTCACACCCCGGTGTGGACCATAAACGAGAGGGGACTTCAGGGAGGACATGCGTTTCTTTCTAGCTAGTAGTGGTGTCAGCGTTTTGCATGCCCTGACATTTTACTTATGTGGATGATGGATAGCGAGGCGCCTCGGTTATATTGGTCATTCCAGGGCCAATAGTTTGGTCGGGATATGACCGGTTTACGCCCCATGGGGCAGGGAAACGCAGTGTTTAGCCATTTTAATCCACATCGAGTGGACCAGCCTTGACGATCCATGTGACGATGCGTTCTGTTCCTGAGGCTCGGGCTAGACAATCTTGAAGCGGTAAGGACGATCCCTTACCTTGGTTCACAGATGGAAATCCAACTTGCAATACGACATTTTGGTTTTAGTGTAAACCTTTGTATGGCGACATAGTGGTATGGGGCACTTATGCCGTCTATGATTGATACTTATGATTGAAATTGTTTTGACACTATACACTTATAGTAATAATAAAAGATGAAATTTCACGTACCAAGAAATTTTGGCTATTGTAAGGTAAAAAATCTATCCTCCGGCTTGCGTTGCATTGTGTGATGGGACCTGAGTCTTATAATAGCTTCATTGTTCTTTATTTAGCATTCCGTTATTGTTTTTATGCACTGGTATTCTTGGGGTTAAACCAGTTCCGTAATATACGGCGTGATCCCTTGATTTACCTAACTTTAAAATTAGATTAATAACTATTTTAATTCTCACATCAGTCACATGACTGACCTGGAGTTTATTGTTTTAACCTAAATCTGGGTGTCCTTATTTTCCACGGGCAGCCAGTAGTTTTGGTTTTGCAGATTTATATTCATAGGATCCTGGTTTACAGCTGGAATGATATTCGGAAAGCTCTATATCCGTATATTCCTTTCAGTTGTGTTTTGTATTATTTTCTACTGCATTGTAATTTGTAAATCTCTAATATCTACCAAATGTATATTATTTGTTCATACTTTGTATATTCTTATACTCTGATGTAAATTGCTGTAATAAGCAATGAAATGTTCTTCTGTTTGTGTTCTGATCTGTCTTGTCCTCAATTCAATCCGGGCTTTCCTTTACGGGGAAGTTCGGGTCGTTTCATTTTGGTATCAAAGCTTTGGTTTACAGAGCTTGGAGTACAAGACACTTTAGAACCAAACGAAAGAATTCATCAGAGATTGGATTAGTAATATCCAATGAGAATGACTCGTTAGAGATAGGATCAGCAGTATCCTAGAACGAGTGTGAAGATTGTTGTTTTTAAAAATAAAATTGAAAAAAAAATGTTTTGAAAATTTAAACCATATTATACGTATTTGAATATTTTATTTTAAATAGATTTGGACTGTAAGGTATATAGAGATTTTAATATACGTCTGATCCATGTGTATATGAAGCCTCGAATATCCTGGATGGATATAGAATCACACTCTAGTCGTCCGGAGATGATTCTGATGATTGATCGATCATCATCAGAATTTATGTTCGATTTTCAAAAGTGGGATATCTATATATTTCCATTTGACTGGTGTGAGAACCAAAACTAGATAGAGTTACTTGTTGTGAATTGGCATCAAAAACATGATTTTCTGTATATGTATCAAAGTTATGAATTTGTTAGATCGAAATTTGGACCTAACACCCAAATTGTTATGAACTGTAGAGAATTCTAAGTGAAGAACAAGGAAAAAGAAAATAACACTCAGAATTTATAGTGGTTCGGCGTTAACGAGCCTACGTCCACTTTATATCTTATTGATTATGCTTTAAAAGCTAGTACAACAGTTATTTCTCTCAATATTTCAATGGTTTGACAACAATGGCGGACTCAGTATTCACTATTGCCAAAAAAGCCCCCGAAAAATGCCAAGCTCTGGGCTATTTATAGCTGATTTTGTCGGACGGATCGCGGACACGTGGCACGAATCCCGAGATTTTCGGATCGCATCGCCACCATTGAAGAAACAGTCAAACTAGCCGTTGTGAACAGGTGTTGTCAGATTCGTGCGATTCGGATCGCTGAAGACCAGCTCGTGGTTGAACGGGTCAGGGGATTCGGTTCGTTACAAGGGATCGGATCGCCTGGAGGTGACGCTCGTCGACGAGATGGGAGCGATCCGTTCCTGGGCGAGTCGATAGAGCGCGATCCATTCTTGGGCGAGTCGATAGAGCGCGATCCATTCTTGGGCGAGACGATGGCGTGCGATCCGTTCCTGGGCGAGACGATGGCGTGCGATCCATTCTTCCACTTTCTTGGGGGACTTGGTTTCCTGATTTCCTTTTATGAATGATCCTGGATGGCTTGGTCAAAAAGCGAGCCAACATTTTGCCCCCTCGAAGTATGTTTTATTGATGATGAAACATGCTTCGAAGATGCTTATTGACTATCTCCTGACGGGACGCAAGTTTACAGTCACATTGGTTCAAACTGACACATTGATGAATCGGATCGTCATAGGACAACACGGTCCGATCTGGTCATTTGCCCGTCGCGTGCTGAGTTCCTAGGGTCTTGTGCGATACGGGGCGCATCTTCCTTCGAGTCGTATCGGGCTCTGAGTTTTGTGGGCCATCATTTCGAAGCGGTCCGTGGGCTTCTTTGCGATTTCATCTCTGGATCGTGGCCTGTGGGGCGCTTCGTGGTCCGAATAAGACAAAGGAGGGGAGACAAACGGTCACCTTCTTTGCCTATATAAGTCGACGCTCCCCTCTTCATTTTCCTTCTTTTTCTTCTCTGCTGAATTGTCTCGCGCGAGCTATCGAACAACGAATCCAACCCTTTAAAACTTTCGAAAATCCAAGAATTCTCTCAGTTTTTAGAAAGGTAACTTTATAGAAAGCACTCTCATACTTCTTTCCTGAATTTCTACGGCTGATTCCAGAGAGAAACAATATAAATCCGCTACTTTCCGAAATAATCACCAAGTCGCCATGGCCATTGAACGTGGAGCTCAGAACTTGAGGATGGGAAGGAGATGAGGAAGAAGAAGGATGCAGAAGGAGAACGAAGGCCGACTCGGATCGTGGTCAATGATTGAGGACGGAAGCAAGTGGCGAGACGAAAGATTGAGAAAGCAACCAAGGGTCGTACCACGGTAGTCGCAACGGTTCGTGAGGGAGCCTTCCCTTCGCCCGGCGATTCGATGA
The DNA here is from genome assembly GCA_030737875.1 of Allium sativum. Classification (NCBI taxonomy): domain Eukaryota; kingdom Viridiplantae; phylum Streptophyta; class Magnoliopsida; order Asparagales; family Amaryllidaceae; genus Allium; species Allium sativum. Next base: position 1,055,913,523 of record CM060912.1, on the reverse strand, counting down.
GGGGCAAACTCTCTGCTCTACGATCTGGAAAGGGGCGATCCCTCTGCCAAGCGAGTCGAAGGGGGGCGATCCCTCTGCTAAGCGAGTCGAAGGGGGCGATCCCCCTGCCGTGCGAGTCGAAGGGGGGGCGATCCCCCTGCCGTGCGAGTCAAAGGGGGCGATCCCTCTGCTATGCGATCCGTCTCACGGCTGGTGATACGAAGAAATTTCAGTCTTTAATCAGCGCCTTGTCGCTACAAAACTCTGGACAGGTAGGATAGAGCCTTGACGTTGATCTCTCTGGACTAAATGACTTCATGATTTGACTGCATATGACGACTAACGACCTTTAATAACCTCGACTGCTTTCATGTTTTATTATCGTTTTTAATAATGCGCACACACAAGCACACACAGCAGCACTTGCACACACGGGGGACGGGTAGTGTTGATCTTATCGTTCATATTTTCTCGTCCTAGCAGCAATGTCGAACGACCACTCTTCCTCAAGATCTGTAGCCGAAACGGAATCCGAGACTCCTGAACAGCATAATCCTCAAATTCCTCCAATCAATCCAGAAGGTGAAGATTCTGGGTCCGAATACGAAGCCACAGAATCAGATCCGACAGAAAGCACGTCATCCAGCAACAACTCCGAGTCTGACGAGCGAGCTCCAGACGAAATTCCAGGCGCAGTCGGGATAGATAAATTCTCTGACTCTTTAGCGTCCAAGCTCGACGAGATAAAACTTAAGAGAATCTGCTTAAGACACGGCATTCCTTGGGACGATGTCTTAACACCTAGAAGCGAAGACAGACCCCATCTAGCACCGGAAGGGTATATGTCGATCAGTCGGACAATGTGCCTAGTAGGAGCTATTCCTCCGTTCCCTCCAATTGTCATTGAAACTCTGAGACGATTAGGCATTGCCCCGATGCAGCTCCATCCAAACGCCTACGCGTCTCTATACTCTTTATATGTTGCTTACGCGGAAATCTTGCACGCCGAACTCAAATTCAGAGACCTGGTGTTCTTCTTTCTCTTCAAGCACCGTTCTTCTGCAACTCCCAACTTTTCCTTTTTTGAATCAGTGGCGAACAGGAAAGTTCTGTATGACGGATACAGCAACATCGGGGATCCTAAGTCTGACTGGTTTTACATAAGAAGACAGGCTGGATGCTCACGGAGATGGCTCAAATCAAGTAAATTTTGATCCTAGTTGAATATCTTGCTTGGGGGAGTCTAAGTAATAACATTCTTCCGCTTTTTCCTTTGTCTTAAACAGATCATGTCTTCCCGAAAACAGAGGGTGCATTATACAACAACCGGTTATCCATTCTTTTGCAAAGCAGATCCGACTTTTTAAGGATTAAAAAATGCATTACGGATGACAACCTTCACAAGCATCGCCTCTTGGATAGGAAATTTGGACTTGGAACCGGCGGCAAACCTTATAAATATGTGCCCCCGACGGAAGGAGAGGGAACTTCACAAGCGGTGGAGACAACCAAATTTCACAAAAGTCCTTCTCCGATAGTCATCCAGGACGACGAAGGCTTGAATGTATACAGGGGGGATGAGTCCCGTGGCGATGCGTCGAAAGAAATCCCTACCTCTGCTCCGATGGAAACTGTCGGTGATGACGAATTGACAGAAGATCAGTTATTCGATGAGCTGAATAAAATCCCTTTGCCCGACATTGAATACACGGAAAAAGACTTCGGCGAGGAGCCTTTCTTTTCTGCTCCCGAAGAGGCGGCTGACTCAACAAGGGGACGTGAAACGGGCCAGACGAGTCTGTCTCCAGGCCCGGGTCTGTTAGGGGGAATTATATGGGATGCACACCTCACACACACTGCCTGACCGTGCACTATTACGTCGTGGATACTCAATGTGATAATATGCTCTTCTTTTCTTTTTTGCAGGAGCGATGTCACGCAGGAAATCTTATTCGTACCGTTCTCTTCGCGAAGGCACCCCCATCCTTCGTTCGGGTACTGAGCGCCCTCGCGGTCCTTCTCACAAGCCGAGCTCTTCGCAACCACGATCTCCACCCAAATCAACCTCTACCAGGCCTTCGAGTCGTCCAATAATTCCGACCGAGGGGAAGACACTTCCAAAAGAGTTGACTCCTCCAAAGAGTGCGCCTTCCCACAGTCGGTCGTCCAAAAGGCGTCACGAATCCAAAGATGGGGACAGGGATTTATCCAAAGATACTGAGCAAGAGAGAAGCAACATAGTCCCCACCAGCCAACCAGAATTAGCTGCCTCCGGTTCACGGGACTACGTTCACGGTCCTGAAATCCAAGGTAGGCTGGAAAAGCTACGGGAACAATTTCCAGGAATGTTCTTCGATAGGATGGTCTTTGTTCCTGCCTTGGAACCAGTTCCTAAGAACTGGGATAAAGAAGTTATTGGGCATATCCGTCACGTGGCCAAGCAGTACGAGGCGATGAAAAAGCACGCACTTAATCTTTCGGAGGTCATCCGGACACTCGAAATAGAAGCTCACAGGTCTAAAGCGAAACTCGAAAATAACGAAAGGGCCAGGACAAAATTAGAGAAGGATCTGGAAGACGCTCAAGCCCAGCTCGCTCTGGCACAGAGAGACGCCGCAAACTATAAAACTGAATTAGAAAATGCCAAGCAGCGCTTTCATTTAGAACTGGATTCCAATAGCCAGGAAAAAATGGCCTTAAGAAAGGAAGTTGAAGACCTCAGGATGGCCAACATCGAACTGGTAACGGCACAAGGCCATTTTTTGACGGAGAAGGCTGCTTGGGAGGCGGAAAGAGCAAGCTTAAAAGAAAGGTTGGCTCTGGCAGAGGCGGAAAAAGTGATTTTGAATGATCAGGTGGCCGATGCGGAGAGACGGGCAGCTCTTGCCGAAAAGAACGTTGATAGCGCCATTGAAATGGCCACTGCCTCCAACCACAAACTCCTTGACAGAGAGAAAGAAATCGAGGGATTTGAGGAGATGATCTTTGACTTCCTCGGTTAGGTTCTCAAAACTCGCAATATCTCATGGATCCCGGACTATCATGTTACTTTGGCCAACTTATGGGATGCCATCGTGGAAGGCGAAAAACATAGACTAGGGGTCGAAGAGATCGATGAAGATGAATTGATGAAAAGGATCCTAAGGGACAACGAGCCTGAGGATCTGGCAGAGGGCCGTCGCTTAATCCTGGCGGAAATGGAGAAGGAGAGAACCATGGATAAAGGCAAAAGCAAAATTGACGAAGGTTCCAGCTCCGCCGCCAAGTCTAAAACTTCCGAAGTCGAGGAGTATCACCCTGACGATCCGCTAACCCCTTTAGGCTTAACTCCCGTGGTTGTTGGAGCATCCGGATCTACTCAAGAGGGAGTATCTGCTGAAGGTACCTTTCTCTTTTCCCAACAATTTGCTAAAGCGATTGCGAACTGCCGTCGCTTAACAGGACAACCCATTGAATTAGTAATGTGTGTCTCTCATAATGCAGGTGGCGAGCCCGCCGACAAGGGTGTTGGAAAAGAGAGAGAAGTGGAGGAGGGGACCGTCCTGCCGGGTGCTGAAATCGATGTTTCAGAGCGAGTCGAGGTCGCAACAGCTGAAGGAAGCATCTCGGTGCCTAGCGCCGGCGTACCCAAAGATGCTGAGACTATCGAGGCTTTAAAAGATTTGGATGGTCGGCATGTGGATGATGAAGAGGATATCTCCGGCACCAAGAAGGCCGACGATGATGATGATGATGAGGAACCCCTGGCCAGCCGAAAAGCCAGACAAGAGAAAGAGTTGGCTTTGAAGAAGGTGGGGGATGAGGCTTTGGATGTGGTCCCTCTTGCAGAGTTCGATCCCAAAACTGGGATGATTATGAAAATCCAGTCCAGGTCCATCAGCCGGCAACTTCACTTCGCAAACCCTGATGACTTCCCGGCTTCCCTCTCCGGCAGAAGCAAGGGAAAAGATGGGGGAGAGGAAACCTCAGAGGAGTCAGATGCTCCCCTCGTGGACAAGCGGAAAAGGAAGAAGGGGGATCCATCTGAAGCCGACAAGGAGAGGCTGGAGAGACAGAAGCGAGAGAAGATATCAAAGCATAAATAGGATGTTTACTGATATTTTGCCTTTTAAGCTTCCCACTGGCCAGGAAGTGTTATTGTGAGACTGGCCCTCACTTTAGTTTCTAACTTGTTTTCACTTTGCTGATTTGCAGTACATAAACAAGGATTTGTTTCTTCTTACATCATTGTGTACCTGTATTCATAGAAACTGTCCACATTTAGTCGTTAGCCAGCTATTAATAATTATAAGTCAGTCAATCAACAACAAGAAGAATGTTCATGCTATGTTACACTTGTTATATCAAAGTTTAGTGTTCGCATAGGAGTGCGTGATGCCCCCTAATCAATTGTTAGAGTTTTATGCTTGGCGATTCGTTCGTCCCCCGATCCTTCAGCGGGGAAGGAGCTATTTCTCAGCGCTCAATCGGAGACGCCTTTATACTCTCTCTCTCTCTGGAGAGTTAGAGTCCGAGCTCAGCGATTCATTCGCTCCCCGATCCTTCAGCGGGAAAGGAGCTCTTTCTCAGCGCTCAATCGGAGACGCTTTTATACTCTCTCTCTCTCTGGAGAGTTAGAGTTCGAGCTCAGCGATTCATTCGCTCCCCGATCCTTCAGCGGGAAAGGAGCTCTTTCTCAGCGCTCAATCGGAGACGCTTTTATACTCTCTCTCTCTCTCTGGAGAGTTAGAGTTCGAGCTCAGCGATTCATTCGCTCCCCGATCCTTCAGCGGGAAAGGAGCTCTTTCTCAGCGCTCAATCGGAGACGCTTTTATACTCTCTCTCTCTGGAGAGTTAGAGTTCGAGCTCAGCGATTCATTCGCTCCCCGATCCTTCAGCGGGAAAGGAGCTCTTTCTCAGCGCTCAATCGGAGACGCTTTTATACTCTCTCTCTCTCTGGAGAGTTAGAGTTCGAACCCAGCGATTCATTTGCTCCCCAAACTCGTCTCAGGTTTACATTTTAATCCAAGCTCCGAGGATTAAAACCAGTCGGACAAGCAGCTAGAGCATTTACCAAGGCTTTGGGTTCTTATGATTAGTTTACGATAGGAACTGTCGGCACTGGACTTCGGGTACCTGCAATATTCACACTGATTTTCATAGGCAAATAAATAAAGACGCAGTAAAGGTAAATGACACACAGTATTTTTATAGTGGTTCGGTCGAATCATGACCTACGTCCACTTTATAATCTCTTGCTCTAAGAAATCAGACTGTTCTAGGCAAGTCATGCCCTGTACATAGTTTTTTTTTTTTTTACGAAACAATAGATTTGAAACTTCTCATGTTAGATATGGCCGTAGATGTTGGGCATTCCACACTCTGGGGATCTCCTTTCCATCTACGGTGGCCAGCTTGAAGGTTCCGTTATCAAGCTTGCTGAGAATAGAATACGGTCCTTCCCACTTCGCTCCCATATAAGTCGGGGGTGGAAAGACACGTTTCAGAACCAAGTCTCCGGGTTCCAAGGTTCGGGCTCGGACCTTTTTGTTGTAGTATCGGGCGACCTGTTGTTTGCATCTCAGAGCACGCAGGTCGGCTTCATCCCTCTTTTCTTCGATCATATCCAGGGACTCAAGGAGCAATTCGTTATTGGACATTGGATCATAATAGGTCACCCGATGAGAAGGTACCTTTATCTCAATCGGGATGACTGCTTCCGTTCCAAAAGCAAGGGAGAACGGGGTATGTCCTATTGCTGATTTATATGTCGTCCTGTAGGCCCATAGTGCCAAGGGCAATTCGTCAGCCCACATGGCTCTAGCCCGCTTCATTCTTCTTTTCAGAATGGACTTAATTACTTTATTTACAGCTTCAACTTGCCCGTTTGATTGTGGGTGTGCCACAGATGTGTATCGATTCTCGATGTGGTATTTTTGGCAGAAGTTTCTGAATTCAGCACTATCAAATTGAGTTTCGTTGTCTGTTATCACAATTTTTGGAATCCTGAATCGATAGATGATGTTTCTCACGATGAAGTTGATTACCCGTTTAGTTGTGATTGTAGTTAGTGGTTCTGCCTCGACCCACTTAGTGAAATAATCTACAGCCACAATGGCGAACTTGGCTCCACCCCTTGCTATGGGGAGACTTCCAATGATATCAATTCCCCACATAGTAAATGGCCACGGGCTCATCATTGTTTTTAACTGGCTCGGAGGCGCTCTGGGTATCTTTGAAAATCTCTGGCATGCATCACATCGTCGTGCATATCTTACTGCATCCTTGTTTATGGTAGGCCAGAAGTAACCATGCCGTAATATCTTTTTTGCCAAAGTTTGCCCCCCGGTATGGTCGCCACATTCGCCTTCGTGGACTTCTTGCAGCACACGTTTGACGTCATCGTGGGCTATACACCGAAGGAGGGGCATTGAATACCCTTGTCTATAAAGGACTCCGCCTTGCAGTACGTATTGGGCGGCTTTACGAATCACTTTTCGCCTCTCGCTTTTCCTGGTCGGAAGCGCTCCATCCATTAGGAAATTCTTTATAGGGGTCATCCATGACTCCTTTTCTGGTTCCGTCTCCAGTACTAGGTCGATTTCCATCTGATCAATGCAGGGAGACCGAAGTACTTCAACGGGGGCTAGCCCTATCACTTCAGGATCGTTAGAACTAGCCATCTTTGCCAACTTGTCTGCCTGCTGATTTTCTGACCGCGGAATATGAGATATGCTGTAGTGATCAAACTCATTCAGCAGTTCTCTCACTTTCTTTAAGTATAGAATCAATCTTGCACTTTTAGCTTGGAATTTCCCAGTAACTTGGTTCACAACTAACTTGGAATCGCAGAAGATGTTCAGTTTTGTGACTTCTAGCACCTTTGCAATCTTTAATCCGGCTATCAGAGCTTCATATTCAGAATCGTTGTTAGTGGCCTGAAACTCCATTCGGATGGCATAAGTTATCAATCGTTTCTCGGGGGTTTCAAGCACTATTCCAGCGCCGGATCTTTCGTTATTTTTAGCACCATCAGTATATAATCTCCAGACATTAGGGTCGAAAAGTAACTTTGAGGGTTCCACTTCTTCGTTTGCTATGTCTTCTTCAGGAACAGTGAATTCTGCTATGAAGTCAGCTATCACTTGCCCCCGAATTGATCGTCTGGGCTGAAAGTTCAAGTCAAATTGACTTAACTCAATATTCCATTTGAGTAATCTTCCAGACGCCTCTGGTCTCTGTAGAACTTGCTTGAGTGGGTGATCAGTATATATGATAATAGGATGTGCTTGAAAGTAGTGCCGAAGTTTTCTGGAGGCAATCAGTAAACTATACGCCAGTTTTTCTATCCGTGGATAATTACGCTCGGCCGCTGTTAATTTTTTACTCACGTAATACACAGGTCTTTGGACCTTCTCCTCTTCCCTTACCAATGCTGAGCTGACTGCATGAGATGATACTGCCAAATACACGAATAAATCCTCGTGGTCTATTGGTTTAGATAGAATTGGAGGTTTCTCCAAGTGTCTGAGCAAGTTCTGAAACGCTTCCACGCAGTCAGGTGTCCATTTAAAGTGGCGTTTTCCCCGCTTTATTAATTCGAAGAATGGGATGCACTTATCCGTAGCCCTGGAGATAAATCTGCTTAGTGCGGCTACTTTTCCAGCAAGGCTTTGCACGTCCTTAATTTGCCTAGGTTCCTGAATGTTCCTGATTGCCGTGATCTGGTCCGGATTAATCTCGATACCGCGCGAACTGACAATGAATCCTAAGAATTTTCCAGAAGCAACACCGAATGAACATTTGGTGGGATTGAGTTTCATCCCATACTTTCGAAGAATGCCGAACATCTCTGCCAAGTCAGTAGTGTGTTGAAAGGATTGCTTGGATTTAACCAACATATCGTCGACGTATACTTCCATCGTTTTCCCGATTTGGTTATAAAACATTCTGTTGACCAGACGTTGGTACGTAGCGCCAGCATTCTTCAAGCCAAAGGGCATCACTACGTAACAATATAATCCCAGATCAGTGATAAAGCTAGTATGCTCTTGGTCCGGAACATGCATCGGAATCTGATTGTATCCTGAATAAGCATCCATGAATGAGAGAAGCTCGTGACCTGCCGTCGAATCTACCAACTGGTCAATTCGAGGTAATGGAAAACTATCTTTGGGACAAGCTTTGTTTAAATCCGAGAAGTCGATACACGTTCGCCACTTCCCGTTGGCCTTCTTTACCAGGACTGGGTTTGAAATCCAATCTGGGTAAGTTGAATCTCTGATAAATCCATTACTCTTCAGCTTCCAACCTCTTCTTTCAAGGCAGCGGACTTCTCTGGGCCCAGCACTCGCCTTTTTTGCTTCACTGGAGGATGTTTGGGGTTAATGCTCAAAGAATGGCTCATGATTGATGGGGATATCCCGCACATGTCCGCATGGGTCCAAGCGAATACATCCAAGTTGTTCTTTAAGAAAGCCGTCAATTCTTCGGCAAGAGTCGGACTTAACTGGGATCCAATCTTAAGGACCTTCTCCGGATCACTGTCATCGATTGGCACATCCACAGTTGCTTCGTTGGGAGTTGCCGTTCTGCCCCCGGGTTCTTGATCCTCTCTGGGATCTATATCCTCGGGCATCACTCTAGGCAACTCTCCAACAATTATCCTCTTTGATTGCTATAAGGTTTCCGCCCCCAAAGGGGGAGGAGTGCCTTTAGTTTCGATATCCCCGCCGTTGCGAAGCAACTTTAATTCGGCAACATAACATGCTCGCGCAGCAACTTGATCCCCTCTGACGATACCAACGCCGGCTTCTGTGGGGAACTTCAATAGCAAGCACCAGGGGGCTATACAGGCTCTGAATTTTGCGAGGGCCGGCCGGCCCAAGAAGGCATTGTATGGCGATTCGACATCCAAAACCACAAAGGGAAGGATTCTCACTCTCTGGCGTTCTCCTTCCCCAAGTGTAACTGGCAATTCTACGTAACCCATAGGTGTGGTGGATGCTCCGTTGAATCCACGAATCCATCCTTGGCAGGGCTTCAAGTCTTTTATCTCAAGATTCATCTGGTCAAAGGCTTTTTTGAAAAGGATATTAACGGAACTCCCGTTGTCCACCAGTACCTTATGAACAGTGGCTGGCCCAATGGGTATTGTGATTACAAGTGGATCTTCAGTTGGAGCATGGACCCCAATGCTTTCTCGCTCTCGGAAAACAACATCATCAGTCATCATCTTTTGCTGCTTCACCGGAACACTGTCCTCGGGGTTGCTGCATTCCCCCACTTCGAGGTGTTGTTTGGCTGCGTTGACATATTGATCTAAAGCTTTGGAACTGTGCCCAGCAAGGTAGAGTCCACCGATCACGGTGTTGATTTCAATATTCTTTCCCTTTTGCTGAGCAGTTGGCCTAGCAGCAAGTTGATTTTGATTCTGATTCGGGGCCTGCACTGCTTGCCCCCTGTCCCTAGGCGCTACTCTGTGTTCGTCTAGCTTCCCTTCTCGAAGCAACCTTTCGACTACGTCCCTCAGGTGACGGCATTCATTCGTCGAATGGCCGTGAATTTGATGAAAGAGGCAAAACTTCCCTGTCTCACGCTCTTTTTCCGTCAACTCTCTAGGAGGCGGCCTCTTATTCTGGAGGACTTCATACGCATCCATGAAGATATTTTCCAGAGTATCATTTATGGGTGTATAACTTTCAAAGGCCCTGGGACGAGTCCTTCTCTGGGAGTCGTTCCCTCGGCCCCTCTTCCGGCTGTTGCCATTAGCATTGTTACTGTTGTTACCCGGTCGGCGACCACCCTGGTTCTGATTTCCGACGTTAACCTCAACTTTCCCCGAGCTGTCTCCAGTCTGTTTGATGGCGACATTGCTCTGAACTTCTTCCTTATCAGTTGTTTTAAGCTTTCGGTTCGCGTACACCTCTTCCCGGCGTAGATGTACATTGGCTTTCTCATAGAATAATTCTCTGGTGTGGGGTGGTTTGCCTGCCAAGTACCTCCCGAATTCAGTATCCTTATCCCCTCCATCAATTAGTGCTACGACAATGGTCGGCTCATGAGGATCTTTGACCTCAGTGGCGGCCAAATTGAAACGATCCAGGTACATCTTTAGACTTTCGCCTGGTCGCTGTTTGACAAGAAATAGATCGATCACGCTTTTCGTCTTCTGTGCGTAGATACGGAATTGCTCTACGAACTTCTCGCTTAGTTCCCTGAAGCTGGAGATCGATCTTGCCGGCAGGCGAGTAAACCATAGCAAAGCCACGTCTTCCAGGAATATGGGAAACGCTTTACACTTAACTGCATCAGAAGCGGCGGCAGCAGTCATCGACCAAGAGTATCTCATCAGGTGTTGAACAGGATCAGATCTTCCTGCATATCGGTTCATCTGCGGCATGTTGAAACGCCTTGGAAAAGTTGCATCCAAAATATCGTCAGTAAAAGAAGTATGACTACGGTCAATCCCCCAATCCTCGTTCCGCTGTCCACGGCTGTCGGCCAAGATCTGGTGAACCATGGCTGCAACGTTTGCACTAGTCAAAGGAGGTTCAGGATCAGTGCCTCTGGCCCGACGAGGCTCTCTGATCTCTCTTCGGGAAGCAGCCACAAAATCTGGGGCTTGGACGGGGCCTCGCTGCCCCCTGTTATCATGAGTATGTGTACGGCGACGAGGCTGAGGTGGTCTGTCATGCACAGGACTGTTCATGCCTCGAGTCCTGAGGGTCGTTGCTTGACCATCCATATTACGGTTTGTGGGTCTTGCCCCTAGTTCTTCTTCTTCTTGTGAGGGCAGGGTCCCGAACCGGAGCTGTTCTATGTTTTCGGCTCTTTCATACGGTCGCCGCGGAGGTCTCGGCGATTCTTCAGACGAAGAGGAATATGCTGGGGTGAGTGGACGAACTGGCGATGTTCTTTGCCTTGTTAACTCATCAAGTCTTCTATCCATAGCCGTCAGGTTTTGCCGGAGGATAGAACTCTCCTGCCTTTGGGCGGCTAACTCATCAAATAACCTATCCCACATTTCGACAAAACGGGAAAGATCCCCCTCAGTAACAGGAGCAGCAGGATCATAATGGTCATCATCACCCTCTCTTATGGGCATAGTGCTCGGACCGGGTCGAGCAGAGGTTCCAGGACGATAGGAGTGGGTCATGGGTTCTTTTCCAGGTCGAGTTGTGTTCTGACCATCAGTTCGGGTAGCTGCGGTTCGTGGAGGGCGGTTCGCTGCGCCCCCTTGGGATCGACTCGTGGTCATGGTGCGCGGAGGCTGCGAGGTGTTGCCTCGGGATCGAGTAACAACCCCTTCTGTAGCGCGGATCGTCTCGTTCTCATCGACTCGGAACGAGGTGTTTTCATCGGATCGGATCGCCCCCTGCGCTCCGCGATCCAGAACCTCTTCGTTGCCCAGTTCGTGCACACTCTCCTCGATCGTTTCGTTGGTCTGCGAAACCTTAGATCTTTTTCCAGCCATGATATCCGAATCGCTGGAATCTTCAAGAAAATGAATGACGAAACTTTAAGGCTGAGTTTCTCAGTGAAAGCACCAAAAATGTTAGATCGAAATTTGGACCTAACACCCAAATTGTTATGAACTGTAGAGAATTCTAAGTGAAGAACAAGGAAAAAGAAAATAACACTCAGAATTTATAGTGGTTCGGCGTTAACGAGCCTACGTCCACTTTATATCTTATTGATTATGCTTTAAAAGCTAGTACAACAGTTATTTCTCTCAATATTTCAATGGTTTGACAACAATGGCGGACTCAGTATTCACTATTGCCAAAAAAGCCCCCGAAAAATGCCAAGCTCTGGGCTATTTATAGCTGATTTTGTCGGACGGATCGCGGACACGTGGCACGAATCCCGAGATTTTCGGATCGCATCGCCACCATTGAAGAAACAGTCAAACTAGCCGTTGTGAACAGGTGTCGTTAGATCCGTGCGATTCGGATCGCTGAAGACCAGCTCGTGGTTGAACGGGTCAGGGGATTCGGTTCGTTACAAGGGATCGGATCGCCTGGAGGTGACGCTCGTCGACGAGATGGGAGCGATCCGTTCCTGGGCGAGTCGATAGAGCGCGATCCATTCTTGGGCGAGTCGATAGAGCGCGATCCATTCGTGGGCGAGACGATGGCGTGCGATCCGTTCCTGGGCGAGACGATGGCGTGCGATCCATTCTTCCACTTTCTTGGGGGACTTGGTTTCCTGATTTCCTTTTATGAATGATCCTGGATGGCTTGGTCAAAAAGCGAGCCAACAGAATTTGAAAAGCTAATCAACTAATTGATTAATGATTGTGTTGTGTGATTATTTATTTAAATCAATATGTGAAAGAACGGTACATATAACCAAATTGAACCAAATGTTGAACTGAATTGAAAATTGTTTGAAATTGCATGCATATACATGTGTATCCATTGAGCAGGTCATTGCAAAGAGGCTAGAGAAGAGGAATAAAATTGTATGCCCGACAAATTGGTACACGTTTACTAATTTCTTGGGTTCGGATGAGTTTATGAGCTGATTGGCTGTTTCTTTTTCTTTTTGAATTGGAGAGGCCTGTATGTCGATTTCGGGATTTTCCCGATGCTCCCGTACAGGGGAGGTTATGGCAAATTTTTCGAAAATTTAGGGTGTTAGCTAAATTTTTGAAAAATTTGAAAATTTCTTAGAAACTGAAAAGTTGAAGAACTTAAGCCATAATGAAAATAATGAAAGTTGAGTTGATTAGTGAAACAACTTTCAGCTCCGTTCCTTTTCGAGGACGAAAAGATTTTAAGTGGGGGAGATTGTAACAACCCGGAAAATCTGAACCAATTTAAATTTTTTATTTTAGCAATTTTAATGAATTTTGAATATTTAAAATGAATTATTTTAAATTATAACGACTAGAAATTTAATTTGGATAAAATTAGAATGTATATATTTATTTGAATCGCCGTTAGAATATAAATATTTATTTTTAATTATAAAAGGAATTGAAAATGGCGCGGTAGTTTGAAATTTCGATTTCAAATTTCAAATGATTGTACAAGATTTTAAAAAAAATGATTTTAGTGAAACCAAAAATATTTGAATCTATTTGGGAATATCTTTCCAACTAATCCGAAAAATCTAAATTTCATAGTGGGAATAAAAAGTTATTCCCAATTGAAAATTCAGGATAATCGCTATGGAAAATATAGCCCTTAAAAATGAAAAAAATTCAAACGACCTTCATTTTTGACGAAATCACTTTTGTTGGATCCGGGATGTCAAGTTATGGCTAGATTCCAATATTCATAATTTTTGAAATCAATATGTGAGCATGGCAAAAGAAAACGTGTTTTGATAGTTTTAGTCAATTTGGATCGACCAGAAAATGGTCATTTTTCAAACGATCTTCAAATTTGACGAAATTAGTTTTGTTAGGACCGTGTCGTCAATACAAAGCTAGAATAATTTTTCTGGAATTTTTAGAGTTCGTATGTGGCCCCGGTAATTTGAAATGTACGTTTAAAAATTCAATATAATGAATTAAATGTAATTTAAATGAAAACTGATCGAAACAATGGAACTGGCTTTCGAAACATATCCCATTGTGTTCGAAATGGGGGTGATTAGCTAAAGGCAACAGTAGATGGGCCCAAGTTTGAGTTCGATTTTTGAAAGTAACCTTTTGGAGATTAAAAATAAAATAATATAAATATAACCTCCTTTTTTTATACTTAACCCCCCATCCCTTTCCATCGTTCAGAAAAAACCCGGCCCCCTGTTCTCAGAACCCTGTCGCTCCTCCTAACCCTAGCCACCATCGCCTATCGCCCCTCCCTCCACCGTCGGTCAGCCAACGAGCGCCTCCCCCCTTCCACTTCCCCTCTCTCTTCTCTCTCCCTTCCTCTAAATGAAAGCCCCGTGCCTGAATCCGCACCCCGCAGCCTCCCTCCGCCGTGCCGCCCTGCTGGCCCACCATAACCGACACCTCGACCACCTGAAGCCCCCCGCACATCTCCACTGAGCGCGCAGACCACCTCCCCCTTTTCTAACTGTGAGTTTTGTTCCCATTTATTTTTCTTCTTTTTTTGTTTTGTTGTTTATTCATGAAATTAAAATGATGATGTTTATGTATGAAATCAAAAGCTAGGATCTTTAGTTATGAAAAGCTAGGATTTTTATCGAATATAAAGATTTGTTTTTTTATTAAGTAGCGAATATAAAAATAAGATTTTTATACATATAATAGCAAGATAAAAATACGATTTTTATCATATAAGTAGCGATATAAAAATTAGATTTTTATATATATATAAGCGATTAAAAATATGATTTTTAGTTAAGAAAAGTTAAGATTTTTAATATAAGAAAGATCAAATTTTTATGATATGAAAGATCGAATTTTTATGATATGAAAGATGGAATTTTTATGATATGAAAAATCGAATTTGTATAAGTTAGATCAAATTTATATAAGTTGAAAGATTAAATTTTTATATAAGAAAAGATATGATTTTTATAATCGAAATGGCACTATAAAAATTAGATTTTTATATATGGAGTAGTGGTTTAAAAATATGATTTTTATTTATTAGAATGAAGTGATAAAAATATGATTTTTATATATGAACAGCGTGAAAATTATGCATTGGAATTTCAAACCAATTCAAGCAGTTCAGAAAGAAAGACTGGCGGAGTGGATCCCAAAGGTGAGAACTTCTCTCTTTCATTTTATTTTCTAGTTAAAATACATACTAGAATGTAGACGGTGCTTAGCAGCACCCGACACCCGTCGTCCACAGACCATGGACGACTTGTTTGTTTGTTTGATTATGTTGTGAAAGTTGATTATGTGATGTGGAATGGAATAAAATATTTAGTAGTTAAAAATATAATTTTTAATGTGTATGTGAATAAAATAAATATTCATAAACAAATCGGACGATTTGTTTATGTACAAACATTTGACTGATATTGATTGGGACGATAAATTTTACACATCGCCCAACTGCACAAATAAAATCTGTGTTTGATTGATTGAAACCCCACATGGGTATTAGGATGATATATGACATACACTAGTCCCAGTAATTAGTTGTGTGTCAATCGATTGTTTGATATACTGTTATGAGCATTGAATATTTATATTTGAATCTTATGCAATGTAGAATGCACCCTGGATAATGGTTGATTATTTATCATTGTTGTTCGATATATGTATTGTATGAAATTTGTATAATTAAATTATATGGTAATTGACTATATCTGATTCCAGTTTAGAAAGAATGAATATTTTAAAATAACGATTATTTTAATTTAACGAATATTTTCGAATAATATTCAGAAAATAATCAAAATATGGTTTTGATGTCCGATTTGGGATGGACACGAATATTTTTAAATATATAAAGCCGTGTTGATTAGATTAACGCCATTTTGACGTGAACTATATTTATATCGATTTTATTCATTTTTGTAATGAATATCGAAAATGAATTGATTTCAACATGAAAAATTCCATATTTGAAAGGATAAAAATAGACTTTTTTATCAAAATGAACTAGCTACGAACTAGAATTATAAATCCAGTATTTTTAAAATAAATAAATTGGATTTGAAATGGTTTTAAAAATAACCAGAATTTCTGATATATAAATTGGAAATGGATTTGAATCGAAATTGTCTTCGGAATGTTTCGATGTTGGATTTCGTGATTATACATATTTTTTTATGGAAATTTGAAAGATATATTTATATCGTTATTTCCAATACGATATTTGTTAGTTGTGGTATTTGATATTGAATATAAGCCGATATATTTTCTATTCAGAGCCTTGTTTTTAATATCCAATGGGATTTTGGGTTTTTCGTGAACTGTGTCTTCACTAACACTGTTCTTAAACCCAGTTGAGAAAATATTAAATCTTTTCATTTAGATTTAATGAAGTATACCAATTAAGTAATATTTAATTGGAATTGAATTGAAATTGGTCTTTGGGTTTATCGTGAATGGTGTTTTAAATAACACTTGTTCTTTAACCCGATTAACAATGGAATAAGATTTTGGGTTTTCATGAATGGTATCTTTAATAATACTGTTCTTAGACCCAATGGAGTTAAGAAAATCAGAAACTAACTGGAGATTAGTTAACTTGGATGGTTTCCTGGGTATTGATCTGATGTTGGTTTCGACCTTCGGGGTTGATACTTAGGAAATTGTTCACTTGATAATTTACGGTTAAAGGCTAATGAAGTGGAATGTGAATTGGATTTATTGTGAACTGTGTTTTTTTAACGACATTCGTTCTTTAACCCGATTTAACGTCAAATGTGATTTGGAATTTATAAATCTTTTTATTAAGGTTTAACGGGAATTTTCCAAAGTAACGTTTTTCCAATTTAATATATTAAATTGGAATTGAATGGAATTCGATTGATAATAATCAAAATGAAATTCTGTGTAGGAAGAATGTTAATACATATGGAATTTAAAAGGCTTTGATATTATTCCATTTATATTATTAGTCGGATACGGAAATTGATATCGATTATATTTTGATTTGTTTTTCCATGAAGATTCCATAGTTTATGGAATGTGATTTTGGGTTGTCGTGAATGGTATCTTTAATAATAATGCTCACAGGCCCAACAAAGTTAAGAAAATCAGAAGCAAACTGGGGATTAGTTAAGTTGAATGGTTTCCTGGGTATTGACCTGATGTTGGTTTTGGCCTTCGGGGTTAATACTTAGGGAGTTGTTCACTTGCTAATTTACGATTAAAGGCTGATGGAATGGAATGTGATTTTGGGTTTATCGTGAACCGTGTTTTAAATTACATTGGTTCTTTAACCGAGTTAAAGACAGGATATGGTTTCCCAAGTTAAACAATCGTTAATATTCATTTTTGGGAAGATTAAAACCAAGGGGAGTTTTAATGCATCTTTAATTAGATTGAAATGATATCCAAAGGAAGATTAAAGAATAAATTTAAAGAATTTATCTTTGATAAAATTAATGGGAACCTTTCCCAAAGTTTATGAATATTTGGATAAAGAAATATTCTAGATTGGAATGAGGCGTATGTTGTGTTTTTATAACACTTGTTTATTATATACGCGAGTTATTCAGAAAGAACGGGTTTATCCCATTCTGAATAACTGATTCAACGATGTGTCGAGGATGAAGACGGTGGTTGAAGACCGGAGGTCTTTACATCGTTTGGATGGTTACTGATGTCTTGATTGGGCTGTACACCCAAGGCAAGGTAATAAGTGGTGATCGTGCAGACGTACTTGGAGATCAAACGGATATGCGAGGGCCTCTCCCTTGTATTGGACATATGGGGGTGGAATAAGGTGCCTCTGGTTTCGTTCAGACCCAAAGCGAATTTGTAAATGGATGTATGTCTGACATCGAATTTCATTCTGTGTGATTGATAGACATCGGTTGCATAGCGTGAATTGCCTACGTGGCTTGCTGAGATGCAAATGATCAAATCTTCTGTTGAAAAGCAGAGTCTTGTGGTTGATGATCAAAGCACGGCTTTAATATAGCGCTGCTTTGTGTAGCGTTAATTCACGAGCCTTACACCCCAGTGTGGACCAGAAACGGGAGAGGACATCAGGGAGGACATGTGTTTCTTTCTAGCTAGGAGTGGTGTCAGCGCTTTGCATTCCCTAACATTTTACTTATATGGATGATGGTTAGCGAGGTGCCTCGGTTATATCGGTCATTCCGGGGCTGATAGTTTGGTCGGGATATGACTAGTTTACGCCCCATAGGGCGTGGAAACGTAGTGTTCAGGCATTTTAATCCACATCAAGTGGAGCGGCGTCGACGATCCAAGGGACGATGCATTCTGTTCCTGAGGCTCGGGCTAGATAGTCTCGAAGCGATAATGACGATCCCTTGCCTTAGTTCACAGATGGAAATCCAACTTCCAATACGACATTTCAGTTTTAGTTGTAAACCTATATATGGCGACATAGTGGTATGGGGCACTTATGTCGTCTATGATTGATACTTATGATTGAAATTGTTTTGACATTATATACTTATAGTAGTAATAAAAGATGAAATTTCATGTACTGTTAGCCTACTTTGTAAACTAGGCTATACAAAGTCAAGAAGTCAGAAGATCAAGTAAACAGAAGACACTCTGTTACACATTCGGTTCGGATCGGAGTTATAGAGGTAAGAACAGAAGCATCACAAAGCTGAAAAATCAAGCCGGATCGGATCGGTATAATCAAAGAAAAGCAAAGCGATACAAAGTGAGGAAGACGAAATTCAAGCCGGATCGGATCGGGTGGGATGATCCGATCCGAACCCCATGTTGTTAGCCTATCCGATCCGAAGCCCATCTTGTTACCCTATCCGATCTGAACCCAGTACACCCTGCAACTCCGTACCATGATCTCCTGAATATTCGGGACAGTTACACCCACTTTCTACCCATGATGGCCACTCACCTGATGTGTTGGCAACACTAGAACTCATCCGATCCCGAAAGTCATGGAATGGAGGACACGTGCACCCGATCCGAACCGAATTCTGGAGAAGTTTCCACCTATAAATAGACCCCCAATGGTCATTTGAAAGGATCTTTTGGCACTCTGAGAGTTCAAACATCTTTGAGAACCGAATTCTAGCACTCCAAACAATTCAAAATCATCATTCAAAGTGAATTTTGAGATAATTGAGTGAATGTATATGAAAAGTGAGTGAAATTAAGTGAATATCTCATTGTATTTTCATCTACATCATCAAGCAAAGTGATTATAAAGTGGACGTAGGCTTTTTAACGCCGAACCACTATAAATTCTGTGTCTCTTTTCTATTTTTGATCTTATTTCATTTTAATTTTAGTCAATTTGGGTGTTAGAACCACTTTTGGTCTAACATTTTGGTGCTTTCACTGAGAGGGATTTGAATTCTCTGTTTTTCTGGATTTTCGTTCTACTTTTTGGACCGTTGAGTTCAAAGAAGTTAATCCTCAATTTTCGACGCTTTTGAATACTTGTTGGTTGATTGTTGAAGAACTATGGCCAAAGGAAAAGGCAAGGAAGTTCAAACCAGTCGAGGGAACGAAGTTGGTGAAGATCAGCAAAACCCGGTCGTGACAAGGTCTCGTGGGCAGAGATCGGGAGCAGATCATACAGGTTCAGGAAATCCCAACCGACCACATGAAGAAAGCTCCGATTCGAACCGAGTAGGAGACATTGAAGAAGTGCACTCCCCCAACCCAAACCGATCCGACCAAGTTACTCTACTCCGATCCGATCCGACACTAAGTGATTCTGGAACCTCTACTCGAGCTCCTCCAAATGCTCTGACTCCAGCCACCAGGACCAATGACCAGATCAATCCATCTGCGCCTGTCACCTAAGGAGATTTTTCGATCCTTCTTGACATGCTTGAGAGCACTAGGGAGGCTATGAAAATCCACGAGCGCACCAATCTTATGATGCAAGAGAACATGAGAATCATGAGTAGGGAAATTGGCGAACTCCGCAGACAAAGAACTCCATACCCAGTTCATCATACTGCAATGGATCAGTCTTCTTCTTCTGAGGAAGAACGGTCCCGTGAAAGAAGGACGCTCGAACGACCTCAGAAATTGGAACAAATGACTTTTGGATCTTTAGGATCCCACGAGGACGCTGCTCGTGTACTAGGACCCAATGATCCGAGCTTGAGAGAGCTCATGCTATTACCAATGCGGGGATCCCATGTTTTGCCTAGAGACCCTAACCTCACCAATCCCACTCAAGGACAAATGCTTCAGCCCTTTCCTCCTGAGATCGACCGGGAACGTAGGGAGCAAAGCAGAGCAGAAGCCGCTTGAAGAAGGAGGGCATCCCCTGATCAGAAGCCCAGAGGAAACCCAAACATCAGAGCCTGGGAGCCTGAACGACCCTTTAACAATGCTGACGTATAGGCTATGGTACGTCATATCATGTCTGAGAGTCGAAACTACACCAATAAAGATTATGGCATTGAGCGAAGCCATACTCCCTTTACTGATGATATTCTTAACTTTCAGTTCCCCGGACGTTTTAATCTGCCGTAGATGGACAGATATAACGGGAGAACTGACTCGGGACAACATTTAATGCGATACGCATGGCTTATGAATGCTGCCGCTGCCCCTGACGCTGTGAAGTGTAAGGCTTTCCCGATTTACTTAGAAGACATAGCATTACTATGGTTTACCCGACTTCCTCCTCGATCGATATCGAATTTCAAAGAATTGAGTGAATGTTTTATGAACCAATTCCGACTTCACGCCCGAAAGTCTAAGAATGTTATTGAATTATCGAGAATTAAGCAAGCGCCGGGCGAGTCTTTGAAGTCGAATCTTGACCGTTTCAATTTAGCTATAACAGAAGTCAGCGACCCGCATGAGCCTACCATCTTGATGGCCTTAATGGAAGGAGTTATCCTGATTCGGAGTTTGGAGATTACCTTTCTGGGAAGCCGCTTCCCACAAGAGAGTTGTTTTATGGGAAGGCCAATATTCAGTTGAGATGGGAGGAAGCAAGGGCAAACAGAAAGAGGAAGTCTGGAGTGGCCTCAAAAGAAGCTGTCCAGAGTAATGTTTTCGTAAAGCAGTCTGGAGAAAGTTTTGGAAAAGTCGAAGTGAATGTGGGAAACAAGAATGGAAATAATAATGGAAACGGGGGCAACAGCAACCGTAATGCGAATGGTAACAGGAGAAACAAGAACCGAGGAAGTAATTCTGACAAACGACCCAGGTTCCAGACCTTTGAGAATTATTCACCGTTGAATGACACTTTGGAGAACATTTATTTGGACACATATAATGTTCTGCAATACAAAAGACCACCGCCACGTGATTCAACAAAGAAAGAAATTGCAACCGGAAAATTTTGTTTATTTCATGGAACTCATGGACATTCAACGAACGAATGTCGACACTTGAGAGATGTAGTTGAGAAGCTGTTGCGTGAAGGAAAGTTGGATGAGTATAAGGCTGTCCAAAGGGATAGGGGGCTAGGAGAACAGGCCCCAAGCCAGAATCAGTCTGCTCCCAAGCCTACAGCGCAACAGAAAGGCAAAGGAATTGTTATTAACACCATAGTAGGTGGACTCCATCCAGCTATCCACAGTTTCAGAGCAATGGACCAATACGTTAATGTAGTTAAGCACATAGATGTGGATGAGTGCGATGATTTGGAAGATATCACCCCTGTGAAACATCAGAAGACAATGTTCGTTGACGTGGTGTTCCGTAGCAGAGACGATACCGGAATTCAGTCACCTACCGAAGATCCATTGGTCATTACCACTACCATTGGACCGGCACTGGTTCATAAGGTACTAGTGGACAATGGAAGCTCTGTCAACATTTTGTTTAAGAAGTCTTTGATCAGATGAAACTTGAGTCTGGAGATTTGAAGCCCTGTGAAGGTTGGATCCGAGGCTTCAATGGGGCATCGACAGCTCCAATAGGGTATATAGAATTGCCCGTAACATTAGGGCAAGGGGATCATCGAAGAGTACGAATGCTTCAGTTAGTAGTGCTAGACGTAGATTCGCCCTACAATGCATTTTAGGAAGGCCTGCCCTTGCAGAGTTCAGGGCTTGTATCGCACCATGGTGTTTATTGCTAAAGTTCCCAACTGAAGCTGGAACAGGAGTAATGAGAGGAGATCAAGTCTCCGTACGAGCTTGCTATATTGCTGAATTAAAGATGCTGATGAAAGGACTCAACATCGAGACTAAAGGTGCCTCACCCCCTCCAAAGAGGGTTCGGCGTAGCAATTAGAGGGATCAACCCCGAAGGAGTCGCCCAAGGGAATGCCCGAAGACCTGGATCCCAAAGAAGATGAGGGACCTGAGGATAGGAAGGCAACTCCTAACGAAACGACAGTGGATATGCCCATTGACAAGCTGATCCAGCAAAGGTTTTGAAGATTGGATCCCAGTTGGATCCGCACCGAGCCAAAGAACTGACTGACTTCCTGAAGGAAAACCTGGATGTGTTCACCTGGACCCACGCCGACATATGTGGGATATCGCCATCCATCATGAGTCATTCGCTGAGTATAAACCCAAAACACCCGCTTGTAAAGCAAAAGGGACGTGTGCTGGGACTAGAGAGGTCGGCGGCTCTAAAAGAAGAAGTGGAGAAGCTGAAAGAGAACGGATTTATTAGAGATTCGACATATCCCGACTGGATATCGAATCCTGTGTTGGTAAAAAAGTCAAACGGAAAGTGGCGGACATGCATTGATTTTTCAGACTTGAACAAAGCCTGCCCGAAAGATAGCTTCCCACTCCCTAGAATAGACCAGCTTGTGGATTCGACAGCAGGACACGAACTTCTCTCTTTCATGGACGCATATTCCTGGTACAACCAGATTCCCATGCATGTGCCCGATCAAGAGAACACGAGCTTCATTACAAATTTGGGGTTGTATTGCTATGTGGTCGTGCCGTTCGGATTGAAAAACGCTGGAGCTACCTACCAACGCTTGGTGAACAGGATGTTTTATAACCAAATAGGGAAGACTATGGAGGTTTATGTGGACGATATGCTTGTCAAATCGAAACAGTCTTCCAGCCATACGCAAGACTTGGCAGAGATGTTCGATATTCTGCGAAAGTATCGGATGAAGTTAAATCCTTTGAAGTGCTCATTTAGGGTGGCATCTGGAAAGTTTCTAGGATTCATCGTGAGCTCTCGAGGGATTGAAATCAATCCCAGTCAAATAGCAACGATAAGGAACATTGAGGAACCAAGGAGAATCAAAGATGTCCAAAGTCTTGCAGGGAAAGTAGCTGCGTTGAGTAGATTTATCTCCAAAGCAACAAACAAATGCGTCCCGTTTTTTGACTTGATAAAAAGGGGAAAGAAAAATTTCGAATGGACTCCGGACTGTGTTGAGGCCTTTCGAAATCTATTGGACTTACTAGAAAGACCACCGATTTTGTCGAAGCCAGTGGATCATGAAGAGTTGTTTGTTTATCTAGCAGTGTCGGCTCACGCCGTTAGCACCGCCTTGGTCCAGGAAGAAGACAAAGTGCAAAGGCCGGTATATTATGTAAGTAAGAAATTGGCAGCTCCAGAATGTAACTACCCAAGGATTGAGAAGCTCGCTTACAACCTTCTAATCGCCTCCCGAAAACTTCACCACTATTTCCAAGCTCATCCAATAACCATATACACTGATCAGCCTCTGAGACAGGTGTTGCAAAGACCCGAGGCATCGGAACGGTTGATCAAGTGGAATATTGAATTAAGTCAGTTTGATTTAAATTTTCTGCCGCGGAGATCGATCAGGGGGCAAGCCCTGGCTGACTTTATAGCAGAGTTCACGATTCCGGAGGAGGAAATGATCAACGACAAGGTGGTCAAGTCAGAGGAGGAATTAAAATTAGATCCATGGAAGTTGTACACTGACAGAGCCAAGAACGACCGAAGGTCCGGAGCTGGAGTCGTCTTAGTTACTCCCGAAGGACGATCGTTATATTATGCTCTGCAACTAGAATTTTTAGCGACCAATAATGACTCTGAATATGAAGCCCTGATTGCCGGGCTGAAACTTGCTAAGGAAATCGGAATAAAGGCATTGGATATATTCTGCGACTCCAAAATAGTCGTCTGCCAAGTGCGAAAGGAATTTGTGGCTCGAGGACCTCGACTTATTGCCTATCTCGGGAAAGTGGAAGAGCTACTGAGCAACTTGGAATGGTATAACATGACGCATATCCCAAGAGCTGAAAACCAGAAGGCAGACCGGCTAGCAAAGCTGGCTAGTTCCGACAATCCATAGGAAATCGAAATGGTTCCAGTTGAGACGTTGGGATCGCCTAGCTTTGAGTCAATGGAAATTGAATTCGCTTTCAAAGCAGAACCGGAGAGGGAGTCATGGATGACCCCAATCCAGAATTTCCTTAGAAATGGGATACTCTCGTCAAAGAAGAGTGAGAGGCGGGCCATAGTTCGCAAAGCCACCAGATATATCCTGCATGACAATACCCTTTATCGGCAAGGATTTTCTATGCCCCTGTTACGATGTATAGCGCATGACGACATCAGGTGTCTACTAAGAGAAGTACACGAAGGTGAGTGTGGAGATCATACGGGAGGTCAGACCTTAGCAAAAAAAGTATTGCGGTATGGGTATTTCTGGCCCACAATTAATAAAGATGCAGCTGATTATTCACGACGCTGCGACAAATGCCAAAGGTTCGCTAAGATCCCCAGAGCACCACCGACCCAGCTTAAGTCGATGGTGAGTCCGTGGCCATTTTCCATGTGGGGAATTGACATCATCGGAGTTCTGCCGATTGCAAAAGGAGGAGCGAAGTGTGCAATAGTCGCCGTGGACTATTTTACAAAGTGGGTGGAAGTTGAGCCGTTAACCAAAATCACAGCGAGAAAGTTGATAAGTTTCGTTGTTAGAAATATTATATGCCGATTTGGGATTCCAAGGACCATTATAACTGATAATGGAGCCTAGTTCGATGGTGCCGAATTCAGAAATTTCTACCAGAAATACAAGATCGACAAGCGGTATACTGCAGTCACCCATCCACGGTCGAATGGGCAGGTAGAAGCAATAAATAAAGTCATAAAGTCCATCCTCAAGAAACGATTGGAACGTGCAAAAGCAAAATGGGTGGATGAATTGCCCTTAGCTTTGTGGGCATATCGGACAACGTTTAAGACAGCAACCGGTCATACTCCTTTCTCTCTCTCATTTGGCTCAGAAGCAGTAATCCCAGTAGAGCTTGAAGTTACCTCTCACAGGGTGACATATTATGACCCGATGACGAATCGGGCACTCCTCCTCGAGTCCCTTGATGAAATCGAAGAGAAAAGGGACGAGGCAGACTTGCGTGCGTTAAGACATCGACGTCAAATGGCACGCTATTATGACAAGAAAGTTCGTTTTAGAACCTTTGAACCAGGAGATTTGGTGCTAAAGCGAGTTTTTCCATCCCTTCCTCACCTCGGTCCAAAGTGGGAAGGACCCTTCGTCATCCAACGGAAACTTGAGACAGAAGCCTTCAAGTTAACGACCGTAGACGGCGAAGAAGTGCCTAGGGCTTGGAATGCCCGACACTTGATGCGATATTTGAATTAGGGATGTTGTAGTTTCTTTTGTTTTTCTTATGAACTTTGTAAAAAGGCACGACTTGCCTTAAAAAAGTCTGTTGATACGAACAAAGAACTATAAAGTGGATGTAGGCTCTGACTTAGCCGAACCACTATAAAAATATCGTGTGCCACTTACTTTCCTGCATTATTAATATCTTCAGTTGTTATTCTATTGTGACTGTGGAACATGAAATGTTAAATTAAAATCTGAAAAGTTGAAGATGGCTTATATGCAGGAACAAACGCAATGTCTGTTTGCGCAATGAGACATAAAAGAATGGGAAAACAACATTCTTAACTCTAACTCTCAAGAATTGAGAGAGAGTATAAAGGACGGGAAGACGACGTCCTCTGAGGCGTGAAGGTGCCCCCAGATGAGAGACCGCCTCAGCAAGAACTCTAACCTGAATATAAGATAGGAGAGTATAAAAGATGCTAGAAAAGAGCAGGCATCAATGACACAAGGAACGTGACCCCCGTCAGAGAATTGGGGACATTCAGACTTTTTAATTTAATCCTGAATAGTTTTTCAAGACCGACTGGGGACATATATGTACACACATATTTCCCCCCACTATGACTCCATTACACGACTTTAGTAGGACATGCATTTGCAATTTTACATAAGTAATGAACTGACGACTAACAGGCATTGCAGGAAATGAATTATTTGTATTTATTTACAAATGCATGAATTTGTACAGGAAAACAGGCTAAAAGAAGATGCGAGGGCCACACTTGCTGCAACAATTGTGGACCAGTTAAATGCTAAAATAAAGCAAAGCACTTCATCACTTAAACTTTGAAGTGGATTTGGACTTCTTTGCGGCCTTCTGAGCATCCTTCACCTCTTTTTCAGCATCAGTTAAGATGCGCCTTGGTTTTTTCTTCCCTGAGGCTGAAGTGCTAGAATCAGTCGACTTCTTCCCGGAAGGTGGAACGCTGGAATCAAGAGAAGACTTTTTAGCAAGTTCTTCCATAATAGATCTAGTCGAAAGCTTAAGAACTAACCTTGATCCAGTATCCACTACCGCGAGAGGCTTAAGGCTTTTAGGGTCTAGGTCTTCAACTTTAAGCTGCATGCGTTTGTCTTGTTCGGCTTTCAGTGCAGCTAAAGTAATGTCATCGGCACTTTTTGATTACCCAACTATAGCCACCTCAGGGTCCTCCTCATGTCCCTCATCACCACCATCATCCTTTAAGGCGTCTATCATCTCGCCATCGTGAGGAGCGTCAGCCTTACCTTTGTCTCCTTCATCCTTCTCCGTTGACTTTGTTTCGGCAGTGGTTCCTTGGGGCACGTCTGCCTTCTCGGCCGGTTCAGCACCTGCGGAATGAGAAGTAACAGTTATAAACTCGGGAGAAAATAGAGGGTCCTTCATTGATTGTCCGACTATGCGATGGAAAGTGGAGTCAGCTTTGACGAATTGGGGTGAAAAGGTAGAAATACCTTCCGATGACTTCTCAACTGGAGTAACTGCCGCCTCTGAAGCCGATTCAGGAATAGGAGATAAAAGAGATGTCTGAGGGGTCGCCGGGTTTTCGGGGTCATATCCCTCTACTTCAGGAGTTGTAGCGGCAGTGGAAGAAGAACCCGCCTCCAGGATGTTCTTTTGTTTAGCTTTCCGCTTTTCCTCATCCATGGCGCCAGTAATTAGGCGATGCCCCTCGGCTAGACTCGTCGGCTTGTCATCTCTTAAATACTTTTCCATAAGTTTGTCCTTGTCAATGGAATCTACCTTGAGTTTTGTTTCTCCCATTCAACAATTTGGATCCATACATGAACCAAGGTAGTCGGGTAATCATCGATCCAAGAGATGTTCCGGTAGCGGATTATATGTGCAAAAAATTCAATTAGTAATTCACCAAAGCCCTGCACCTCCTCCTGGGCCTTCGCTAGCTGTTTGCGAGATTCTTCGGCTGATTTGATGACGCTTTTGACATTACCCTCCGCCAGGGCAGCCCTGTTTTCGGCCTCCATCAGCTTGGAAGCCAAGTCAGCATTTTTCTTTTCCAATTTGGCGTTCTTCTTCGCCAACTCGGCCTTTTCTCGCTCAAGGTCAGCATAAGCGAGTTGCATTTTGGCAGCATCTAACTTGGCATCCTCCGCTTGCTTTTTCAGCTCCGTGCGCTCTTGAGTATGGGACTCGAGCAAGTCATGATAGCGTTTTTGTAAATCTTCAAATTGTTGCTTGAAGCTAGCAGCGTCTCGTTGAGCAACAACAAGTTAGGCCTGTGTATCATCGAGGTCTTTTCCTTAATTTTTTAAGGCCCTTGCATCATCTTCTGCGGTCTTCTACATCGAGTTAACGTTCGTGATTAAAGTTCGGATGATTCTGGAAAGGTTGCGCGAATACTTGAACATCTCTGAATATTGTTTCTCGACCGCGTCTATTTTTGCTTTGGCCTCATCTGCCCACCTCAAAGAAATAGGCTCAAGAGCAGGTAAAAAAGTCAAGTTTTCAAAGTAGTGATCAGGAAATTGCTCCCCCAGATACGCCCGCTTAAATGCAGTTTCAGCATCCAACGGTGGAGGTGCAGGGATCTCGACGACCTTGGTAGCCCTTATATCGCTCTGGATCTGACCGGACGGGAGAGCAAGAGCGCGAGAGGACCGCGAATGATCAGAATCATAGTGCCTTCTGTCCTCCCTACCGTGATCTTCGCGACGATCATACTCAACATCGTGAGGGGGTCTGGTC
This sequence comes from Allium sativum, assembly GCA_030737875.1. Lineage (NCBI taxonomy): Eukaryota > Viridiplantae > Streptophyta > Magnoliopsida > Asparagales > Amaryllidaceae > Allium > Allium sativum. Next base: position 1,055,885,752 of record CM060912.1, on the reverse strand, counting down.
ATGTTGCGACGTAGCTTCTTGATGTCATAGTAAGCTCGAGACATTGTACCTGCACAGTAATGTAAGTGGAATTCAGAATCAGTATTCTCATGAGACGTAAGTGCTATGAAGTGGGGTGCAATTGTGTTAAGTGCATCCTATGTGGTGTCCCCCCTCCGACAAACCAGAGTCTGGAGCTGAGCTAGTACGAGAGGGCTCTTTGGCCTTAATAGGAGTGGCCTCCTCCGAAGATGTAAAAACTAAAGGATTTGTGCCAAAATCCTCAGAAGTGTAAATAGTGTTAGGAAGTGGAAGATCTCCCAAGCCCTGAAATGTGGGATCATCAACAGTAGGAGCATCTCTTTGGGAAGTGCCTGTTCGCTGCTCTTTAGGAGATGGTGATTTCTCAGGAGAAACAACATCCCCAGGAGTGATGTATCCCTCTCGGTGATTTTCGGGTAAATTAGCCAACTCATCGTCTTGAGTCGAACTTGGAGAAGGTGAAGTTTGAAGCGGCACGGCAGGATCTTTCGAGCTCTCGCCCATTTCTGGAATTACATTCATCGGAGGGATATACAAATATGGACCTGGCCCGTGACCTATACTACGGGTAATGGATAGAAGCCTGTGGTGATGGAGATATTCGTCCTTGAGGACTTCATCGATAGTTAAAAACTTTTGATCACCATTAAGGAGCCGATGCATCCGATCAAAGAACACTTGACTCGATATCTGTTTTGGATTGTCAACTGCAAAAAAAACGGATTAGTGTGGTGGCGTGGACATTCAGAATTGAGGTTTAGAAAACCGGCGCCTAACTCGATTTTGTCCATCTCCTAGCACACCCAGGTTGTTGCCTTACATAAAACCATTCCAGCTTGGAGTCGCCGGCCTTGCTACTAAAGGGCGCTGAAATTATCTTTCTTTTTGGGACAGATTCGAAGTAAGAGAAGGAAGGAGTTTCTCGAGTCCGGTGCTTGAAGTTATAGAAGAAATGAACGTCATCAAAAGTGAGCTTTATGCCTAGGATCTCGCGGTATGCTACATATAAGGTATGCAGGTAAGCATAAGAGTTGGGATGCAGCTGCATGGGGGCAATCCGCATCTGTCTTAAAAAGTCGACGACAAAGGGAGAAAACGGTGGAATAGCTCCGACCATGCACATCAATCGAGTGATTGCCATAAATCCCTCCGGAGGATTATGAGGACGGTCGGTTTTAGACGGCACCAGAGTATCTTTTTTATGTATCCCATACTTCAAACATATTCGAAGGAGCCTATCATAGTCAATTGTCGATTCAACAGAATCTTGAGGTGATTCTAATACGACGGCAGATTCAAATTCGTCACGAGCTCGGGTATCTCCAACCCCTCCTTCCTCTTCATAACCCACAGAAACATCACTGTCAGAAGATGTTCCGCTGCTATGTGCCCCCACTACATAATCCGATCCCTCGTCACCCCATTCAGGGTCTGAGGAAGAAGATATGTCGTCAAGAGTAACTTTGTCGGATGTCTCTGGGGCCCCTTTCTTTTCTGCCAGTCTAGAAGAATGTCTTTTGGCCATGATCACTAAACAATTGAAGAAGTAATAATAGAAGTTAGAGTAAATTAGCCCGTGTCCCCCTGTGCACATGTGTGAACTAAAGTGTGCACGGTGTGTGCATAAGATGTAAATTTAACACTTCAAAGTGTAAGGCAAAATATTGACAATGCAATGATGTTCAGAACAGTTCTTGATGTTCGTTTATGTTCGCGAGGCACTATCCTGACTGTCCATTAAGTTGAAGATTATGCCCAGAGTTGATTTGCCCAGTTAAACAAGTTCTTATGCATTAAGTTAGACTGCTCTTCGGTTCGGTTCGGATGCATTCATTGGGATCGGATCGGGGGCACAGCCTTGCCTTGGAATCAAACAAACATTGAAGCCCAAGGATCAAAGTCGGATCGGTTCGGAAGTAGGACCCTCGAACGGTCCGGATCGAATTAAGTGACCATGCCCCTCTCCTCCCTTATTTCACTTTCCGATCCGATCCGATTGCGAGAGTACTATCCTCCGATCCGATTGTGAGAGTACTATCCGACCCGATCCAGTTAGTTAAGCTCTGTCTCCCTCTTCGACTTTTGCCCCGACCCGATTTGGCTTTCTGAGCATTTTCTTCCTTTTCTTCTCCTCCGTCTTCCATATCTCCACGCCCGAACCGACTCCTTATGCCCTTCGTCTTCCTCCTCAGTCACAACCGAACTCAATCCCATCTCCAAAACAATAGTTGGAACCGAACAGATCCCATCTTCCATTTCCCAGCGCTTCGAGGTGATGGCGAAGCCATCAACGACAACAGCGAGGGAGGAGAAAGTCCCGGCATCGGAGTCAAGCAATAACCACATTCAAATAATTCAAATCGACGGCAAATTTCGATTGAAACTAATGATTATGAAGTTAATCAAAGTTTTAAACCTACCGAGATGTGTAAATTGAAAATCGACTAGGGGATTTCAGAGTTTTTGAGCTTTCTGAAAGCTATGGTTTCAGTGTAAAAACTGTTGAATGAGATAAATGAAAGACAGGGAGGAGGAAGGAAATAGGCATTAAGTTTATATACATATTCTTAGTGACTAATCGTATTCCAGTTTTCCTCTCCCTGCTCAGACCGGGATACAGGCCCACGAACATATTCTAGCCTATTGGACCAGCATTAAGTAATACGAAGGGAATACCTCCAGATCGGGTCCGAACCGAATGAATTGAGCACAATAACTCGATGTATAAATTAAACTCATAAGAAAAATAAAGAAAATGCATACCCGGAAGAATCACTGGACATCAAGAAGAGCTCCTAAGGTTGTTCAAAAAGAAGGAAATAAGTCATGTATCCTACGACATAAATATAGGCGATAGAAGACACGACTTTATGAAATAACACGTCTTTTGCAAACAAATGGGAGCGACTTCTCAATGATTCAAAATGAAAGATTGATGTACAGATAACATCAAAGCACGCTTTGTCTTCAACAGAAGCATCCTTTGAGGGGGCAAAATGTTAGCCTACTTTGTAAACTAGGCTATACAAAGTCAAGAAGTCAGAAGATCAAGTAAACAGAAGACACTCTATTACACATCCGGTTCGGATCGGAGTTACAGAGGTAAGAACAGAAGCATCAAAAAGCCGAAAAATCAAGCCGGATCGGATCGGGTATAATCAAAGAAAAGCAAAGCGAGACAAAGTGAGGAAGGCGGAATTCAAGCCGGATCGGATCCGGTGGGATGATCCGATCTGAACCCTATGTTGTTAGCCTATCCGATCCGAAGCCCATTTTGTTACCCTATCCGATCCGAACCCAGTACACCCTGCAACTCCTCACCATGATCTCCTAAATATCCGGGGCAGTTACACCTACTTTCTACCCACGATGGCCACTCACCTGATGTGCTGGCAACACTAGAACTCATCCGATCCCGAAAGTCATGGAATGGAGGACACGTGCACCCGATCCGAACCGAATTCTGGAGAAGTTTCCACCTATAAATAGACCCCAAGGGTCATTTGAAAGGATCTTTTGGCACTCTGAGAGTTCAAACATCTTTGAGAACCGAATTCTAGCACTCCAAACAATTCAAAATCATCATTCAAAGTGAATTTTGAGATAATTGAGTGAATGTATCTGAAAAGTGAGTGAAATTGACTGAATATCTCATTGTATTTTCATCTGCATCATCAAGAAAAGTGATTATAAAGTGGACGTAGGCTTTTTAACGCCGAACCACTATAAATTCTGTGTCTCTTTTCTATTTTTGATCTTATTTCATTTTAATTTTAGTCAATTTGGGTGTTAGAACCACTTTTTGGTCTAACACGTACCAAGCATTTTTTGTTATTATAAGGTAAAAACTCTATCCTCCGGCTTGCATTGCATTGTGTGATGGGACCTGAGTCTTATAATAGCTTCATTGTTCTTTATTTAGCATTGCGCTGTTGTTTTTATGCACTGGTATTCTTAGGGGTAAACCCGTTCTGTGATATACGGCGTGGTCCCTTGATTTACCTAACTTTAAAATAAGAATAATAACTGTTTTAGTTCTCACACCAGTCACATGACTGACCTGGAGTTTATTGTTTTAACCTAAACTCTGGGTGCCCTTATTTTCCACAGGTAGCTAGTAGTTTTGGTTTTGCAGATTTATAATCGCAGGATCCTGGCTGGAATGATATTCGGAAAGCTCTGTATCCGTATATTCCTTTCAGTTGTGCTTTGTTTTATTTTCCACTGCATTGTAACTTGTAAATCTCTGATATCTACCAAATGTATATTATTTGTTCATACATTGTATATTCTTGTACTTTGATGCAAATTGTTGTAATAAGCAATGAAATGTTCTTCTGTTTGTGTTCTGACTTGTCTTGTCCTCAATTCAATCCGGGCTTTCCTTTACGGGGAAGTCTGGGTCGTTTTAGTATCATATGCTTTATATGAAGCAAGCTATTGGTTGTGTAATATAATGATGTGTGCATGGCAGATATATAATGTTTCATACTATAAAAGCTAACACGTCAGCAGCATCATGGAAGGATTAGCATGCATGTGCTCTCCATTCCAACATGTAACACGTGACTGAGCAAAGTTCTCTCAACCAATCGGTTGAGCAAGATATGGGTGGTTGGTAGGTTACATATTCAAGGGCGTACGGTTGAAATAATATCCAACGCCAAAGTACGAACGTGGCATCATCAGATTATGTATTGCAAAGCACATGGACCTAGGGATAGCTGGCATCAAAATCTGGATGGTTGGAAATGAATATGGGATCAATAATATGGTGCAAGCAACAGCTACAGCGAAATGGCAAAAACATAGGCGGTCGGTCGGTATAACACAGAAAAGGCAGATGGCTTTGTTTTATCAACCGATCAATATAGTTTTCTCCACACCAATCGGTTCCATACCGACCGGTACCCCAAGCCAGCTGTGTACAGCTGTAACCCATTAGTAGTTCCGTAAATAAATGGCCTACTGACCGGTTCCCTGTATGTAACGGCCCGTATTCTACACATCATAGGATTGTAGAATATTTATTTCTTTCCCGTATGAAGTTGTATGGTCATGTAACTTTGGGAAACATCTGTTAGAGTCATTTCCCATGTTCATGATTTTCGTCGATTTTTAAATGACCACTTTGCCCTTAGTTAGTACTGTTTTGGCCATAACTTTTGACTGGAAAGGAATTTTGACCTGAAACTACTTCCATTAGATTTGTTTGATGGTTTACCTTACCGTAGAGTGGTCATAATAGCCAAACGGGCTTATCGTTTGGGAGATATGGCTGAAATAAGGTTTGGAGGGTGAAAAACTGCTTAACCGGGCCAAATCGGATGATTAGTGAGTAGGCCCATAACCCATTTCGGATTAGGGTTATGGGGAGGCTGAAATGAGATAGAGGATCCTTCCATTTCAGTTTTCTAGCCTCCACTTATCACCAAGGAACCCTAAAAATGGCCTCCAACCTCTAAATCACCTCCAAATCACCTTTTGGTCAAGGATTTGGCTTAGCAACCCCTAATCAAGGAAGATCTACACCAAATCAACATTGGAGCTGCTGTTTAGCATAGAGATTCACATCAAATCAGAGATTTATTTCAGATCTTAGTTTATTTGTGGCTAAGGTGAGTGATTTACATAGTTTTGCACTAATTATGGCTAATTAGGGTTGATTAGCGTTAATTAGCGAATTTAAGTATGATAAAATTCTGGGAAAATGTTCATAAATTCTTAAATGGTGTTTTAGACCTCTGATATGAATTTGGGTTGATTTGGTTAAGTTTTGTTAATCATATGGTTAGTTTCACCTAAACATGCTTGAGGGAAAATATGAGGTTTTGGCTATGTTTGATCTATTTAAACCTATCATATTGTCGTTTTGTTGTTTGAGGTCACTTGTATGTGTTGCTATGACTGTATGGTATGTTTTGTGATTGATTCCAATAGTTAGAATGGTCGAAAACGCCGCCGAGAGGCGTGTAAACCGTCGTTGGAAGTTGACCCGGATCGGACCGCTTATTCCTCCCACGACCCGACCCGATCGTGGTTAGACCCACGAGACGAATCGATGCAGCGCCGTGCCCAAACTGAAGTACTTCGATCCGGATCGCGAATGAGCATTACGACCCGATCCGCGTGGAGATGGAACCCGATCCGATGCACCCACGATCCACGAGTCGCGATCCGAAGCTGGTCACGATCCGACCTGGAGATGAAGCCACGAACCGACGCCAAGGAGCATGGAGCATGATCCAAAGGGGGTCCACGATCCGATCAACCACGAGTGGAAGAAGGAGCCACGAACCGTGCTTGGGAAGGGCGAACCGCGATCCGAACCAGATGAGGCCGATCCGATCCGATGAAGAATGTTGAAGGCCGATCCGATCCAATTCGATGGTGATGACCAATAACCCGAGATGCAAAGGTAGTCCAAATGGAAGTTAGAGCTCAGGATCCCGGAACCAATTGGGAACCAATGAGTTCACTTCATGAGTTGGGCTTTACTGCGGGACGTGTGCTAAGGAGTTGTCGACGTTCATAACTTCGATTCACCACTAAAAATGAATGATGGGCTACTTATCAGTGCAGTAGGGTGATTATGACCTGAGGGGCAAAGTGATGGTAGCAAGACTACGTTATCGGTGCAGTAGGGTCATTATGACCCGAGGGGCAAGGTGATGCATAGTAAGACTATGAGCCAGTGCAGTGGGGTCATTGTGACTCCATGGGGGCAGAGTGGACATAGTAAGGATTAGTAAGGCTATGAGCCAGTGCAGTGAGGTCCTTGTGACTCCATGGGGCAAAGTAGACATAGCAAAGGATTAGTGGCTACGTTATCAGTGCAGTGAAGCCATTTATGACTTCATGGGGCAGAGTGATCGTAGCAAGGTATGTTGGGTGATCGAAGTGGTGAATATCGTATGCTTTACGCACTGAGTGAGAGATGTGAGGATGGATGCTATGTTTGATTGTTTGCCATCATTATGACATGCACACCTCCCCCACCTCCGTATCTTTACACTGTTTGATATGGTACCTTAGAGTGTTGTACAGTATGTAGTGCTAACTCTTTGGTTGCAGGTCCATGTTCAGGTATGTTTTAGTCTACCTGTTATTGTTCACTTTAGATGCTTATCGCTCATACCAGGCTTTATGTCTGAGCCAGAGTTTTATGTCTCCTCTTATTACTCTGGGTGCTCACACGAGCAGACTAGAGACAGGTTAGCTGGTGATGCGCGAGTAGCTGATTCGGAGGCGGGCAGGAGGCTTCCACGTATGATATATATATACACATTCTCCCTGTGTCGTTGGTGGTCGCTACTTGGGCATTAGTAGTGTACCTCCTATTATCTTACTTTTGCTTTGAGACAGTTTGAAAGTTGTAATAAGCTGTATTTTGGATTTCCGCTGCTATGATGTTTAGTTCTGATTTCCAGCTTATGCACTGTCTCTCCTGTTTTATGTCAAGTATGTTATTATTATATTTTGTTCTATGCGCTGTGAGACATTCTACAGGTTCTTTTTATGTTCATTTTCTTCTTCCATTTTCTTCTCACGACCCGTTCCGTGCTAACTGGACATGTGTACAGCGCACCTTTGGAGTAAATGTCGGTTGGTGTGGGGCGGGCCGTCACACTGTACTACATATTTTTGGCTTTCTCCTCACTTGTTCCACTCCTATAAATAGAGGTCCAACCCCACTTTAAAGGGGACCGATTTTCTTCACCCCGGAGGGCCGTCAAATCATTTCTTCAACCTCCAAGCTCCATTCTAACTTCATTAATGGCTTCCATGAATCAAACTACATCACTCCTACAACAAGAAGATCAAATCAAATCCATCATCCATTGAAAGTGGCTCTAACTCGATTCTAGTGCACTCCAACCGCCATTAATCTTCTCTAAGGCTCGGATCTACCACTAATTTCACGGAAAAGTTAAGGAAAATCATCTAATCATGAGATCTAATCCATTTCTTCCCAAATTCAAGTGTGATCTATAGCTAAAAAGAGAGAATGAGCGTAAATGGAATGTATAAAAGATCTTCATGCAAGTTGTAATGGAACCTCATAATGATAAATGATTGGAAAGTGGACGTAGATTCATCTCGAATTGAACCATTATAAAAATTCCCTTGTCTTTATTTTATATTTTTTACTTTTGTGATTGCGGCCTCGCATTTTATCTCTAACCATAATTGGTGAAGTGCACATTTGCACTATTTGGTGTTTGTGTCATTTTTGACGCAAACATTTGGCGCCCACCGTGTCGCATCTCCTTCCTCCACATTGAAGTTCTAAGAGCCTACTTCTACAATAGATTCCGCAAATCTAATAGCTAGGCCAGTCGACGAATTATCCTCCAAATTCAAAAGCCTTATCCGACATCATGGCCAAATCCAAAAAGACCGCTAGTAGAGATGCGGTAGAAACCGACAATGTTTTCAATGAAGAAACACCGCTCACAAACTGCTTTGAAGTTGGTGAAAACTCGGAAAGCGGAGCCGGTGTGGCCAAAAATGAGTTAAAACTTGCTATTGCTAACGTCAACAACCGAATGGATGCCTCTACTAAAATGATGATGGTGAAATTTGATGCCATTCTAAACGCTCGATCAAATACAGTTCCTCCAGAAGTGCATGTAGATCTCTAAGGGAATGATAAGTCGCCTGCTTCCGATCATAACCGCAACAACGATATGGAAGACGATTATGGTGGGGCAAGTGAAGCTAATATCAAAGAATTGAGATCAAAAGCTAAAAATCATTCTGAAGTGAATGCTCGAATGATCGCTAACTGAATCACGGGGGCACCCCCTCATCTATAAGGCAAAGCACCTAAGCTCTCTAATCGAGATCATATGCCTAGACGAACATTTGGTAAAGATATCAGCTTCACAGAGCGCCATAACACCAAAGAATACATCTTGGATATGATAGAACGAGTCATGAAAAAGAATCAAACTAACAAGGACGATGAAAGAGAATGGGACTTCTCTCCCGACAGGACTCCACTACCGAAAGAATCCTTGAAGCGGAGTGTCCAAAGAGGTTCAATCCTCCTACTTTGCCTCTGTAAATGACCTTGTTGATCCAAACTACTTCTTATTCAAATACAAGTGGCATATGAGTGCAGCGAAAGCGACTGACGAGATGAGATGAACGTACTTTCCTCTCTACTTAGAAAGTGCTGCATCGTTATGGTTCACGAAGCTGCCACCTAAATCCGTTGACCGTTTCTCTGACCTAACCAAAAAGTTAAAAGAGTAGTTCTGTATGTATGTCACCAAAGCCAAGGACACTATTACACTCTCAACTATGAAGTAGAAGCCAGGGGAAACGGTCAAAGCCCTCCTCAGTCGATTCAATGTTGCCTTGCCTCAAGTGAGAAATCCAGAGCCATGCACAATTCTCATGGCTCTACTCGATGCTATAGAAAAACACGCGACTTCAGAAGATGGATAAAAATGAAAGAACCAACTACACTTGATAAGTTCTATAAGAAGGCAGAGGAGTACATGAGAGTGGATGACAATCCTATACCTCATCAAATCATTGGTGGTAACCAACTTCTTGAAGCTCCCAAAAGTGTCACTGTTCAGTCTAGTCAGAAGAATACCCAGGGGCAGAAGCGACCTAATGACGGAAACGACAACAAAGCTAATAAAAAGTTTCGTCCACTTGACTCGCCCAGTCACATACCTCTGAATGACACTCTTAAGAACATTTACCTTGCCACAAAGGATGTAGAAGATTATCTAGAGCCTCGGCCAATAAAAATGAATGATCATCTGACCAAATCTGGGAAGTTTTACCGGTTTCATAATCAACCAGGCCACAACACCAATGAGTGCAGGCAACTGAGATCATTGATCAAAGAGTTGATTCAGAAGAACCGTCTTCAACAGTATGTGAAGAATTCCCAAGATATAAATCCTTCTACAACTACCCAGGGGGAAAGGGCATCAAATGACCAGTCTGATCCAAGCAATGTAGCTTCTGCTCATGCTATTCCAAGGCTGATAATCAATTGACAACCGTTGATGATCTAATACCTGCGGCTCAGAAAAGCGATCACTATCACGTTTACTTTACTTCCTGCATTACTTTACTCTTTGCTATGTTCTACTTTCTTGTAAATATTATGTAGCGATTTACATGCATTGTACCGAACAATAGCACTATAAATGAAGTAGTACCTGCTTGTACAAATCGTTGACTTGCCAAATTTACATAAAATTTGCTAATAGACGATTTTTCATTACAGGCTATCCGATGAGCGCTTGCTTACTTACAACCCGACTAAGTGAGACAACTCCGGTAATTCCAACTCAGTGGTTGATCAAAAGAACCCCGACGAGTCAAACACACAATATGGCAGCAAGCAATCTCGGATTTGAAACTTCATTCCCCAAAGGTTCGCAGGAGTCTAGTGCAAGTTAGTCGGGCAGCGATCACTTACCAAAGTTAAGTGAGCTCCGCCCGATGGATGATGTTTGCTCTATGGATTGATGCAGCCTTAATCCTTACCTCACGGTTCATGGAGGTCCAGGATGTTTCAGCCGGGCAGCGATTACTTACCAAAGGTTAGTGAGCTCCAATCGATGGCTGACACCCACTCCATGGATCAACCATAATCCTTACCGCACGGTTCATGGAGGTCTAGGATGTTTCAGCCGGGCAGCGATTACTTACCAAAGGTAAGTAAGCTCCGACCGAAGGCTGACACCCGCTCCATGGATCAACCTTAATCCTTACCTCACGGTTCATAGAGGTCCAGGATGTTTCAGCTTGGCAGCGACTACTTACCAAAGGTAAGTGAGCTCCGACCAAAGGCTGACACACGCTCCATGGATAAAAACAACCTTTACCCCAGGTTCATGGAGGTGTGGGTTACATCAGTCGTGTATCGATCACTTACCAAGTTAAGGGCCTCCGACCGATGATTGATGCCCGCTCTACGGATCGACCCAACCTTAGCCTTAACCAAAGGTTCGCAGGAGTCTAGGGCACCTCAATCGGACAACGATCGCTTACCAAGTTAAGTGACTCCGACCAATGACTGAGGTTCGTCCTGCGGATCAATGCAATCTCACCCAAACTTCGCAGAAATTCACACCGCGAAACAATGCAACAATCTAAAAATCCTTCTCATAAAGAAATTAACCTCTCCTCAGCAGAGAATATCAACATTCAACGAACTCTACAATGTCAGTTCAGTCAATGAGAGAAGGCCGAACGTCGGATTAAAGCGGCCTCTCCAAAACTCAGGGCATCCAACGAAGTTTCCAACGATGGAATTGACCATCATAGGAACTTTGAGCAATAAAGTTTTTGTCCATAATTAGGACGAACGAAGACCTTCTAGGCAAGAGGCATAAATAATTGGAGCCTTCTCCGAAAAGAAGAACAGAAAATAAATCACAGGTAGTAGCGGTGAAAATAGCCCGAGTAAAAGTCGGGGCAATCATACATTAGCACAACACTTTCAATAAAAGGCTTAAGAATTCAAAATCAAAGCGTTCGCATGCTATTACGACATTGACAAGGAGCAAATGCAAGTTCCGTAAAGGATCTCAATGCAAAATTTATCAATAACAATGTTCATTTCGAATCCCGCATTTCTCGCAAGCGAAGAACACAAACTTCGAGGAGCAAATATTAACCTCTTTGCTAAAACGCAGTTCAGAATTAAGAAGCGTATACTGACATTGACATCCGACTACCAAAATATATAAATCAAAGAGTCGGTCGGTACAAGAAACTTGGCTGGAGCGATCGGTATCATATGCTTTATATGAAGCAAGCTATTGGTTGTGTAATATAATGATGTGTGCATGGCAGATAAATAATGTTTCATGCTATAAAAGCTAACATGTCGGCAACATCATGGAAGGATTAGTATGCGTGAGCTCTCCATTCCAACATGTACCACGTGACTAAGCAAAGTTCTCTCAACCGATCGGTTGATCAAGATATGGGTGGTCGGCAGGTTACGTATTCAAGGGCGTACGGTTGAAATAATATCCAATGCCAAAGTACGAACGTGGCATCATCAGATTATGTATTGCAAAGCACATGGACCTAGGGACAGCCGACATCAGAATCTGGACGGTTGGAAATGAATATGGGATCAATAATAGGGTGCAAGTAACAGCTACAATGGAATGACAAAAACATAGGCAGTCGGTCAGTATAACACAGAAAAGGCGGATGGCTTTGTTTTATCAACCGATCAGTATAATTTTCTCTACACCTATCGGTGCATGCTTCCTAACGATCGGTTCCTTACCGACCTGTACCCCAAGCCAGCTGTGTATAGCTGTAACCCAGTGGAAGTTCCGTAAATAAATGGCCTACCAACCGGTTCCCTGTACTACATATTTTTGGATTTCTCCTCACTTGCACCACTCCTATAAATAGAGGTCCAACCCCACTTTAAAGGGGGACAAATTTTCTTCACTCCGGAGGGCCATCAAATCATTTCTTCAACCTCCAAGCTCCATTCTAACTTCATTAATGGCTTCCATGAATCAAACTACATCACTCCTACAACAATAAGATCAAATCAAGTCCATCATCCATTCAAAATGACTCTAAATCGATTCTAGTGCACTCCAACCCCATTAATCTTCTCTAAAACTCGGATCTACCACTAATTTCATGGAAAAGTTAAGGAAAATCATCTAATCATGAGATCTAATCCATTTCTTCCCAAATTCAAGTGTGATCTATAACTAAAAAGAAGGAATGAGCGTAAATGGAATGTATGAGAGATCTTCTTGCAAGTTGTAAACGGAACTTCATAATGAGAAATGATTGGAAAGTGGACGTAGATTCATCTCGAATCGAACCACTATAAAAAATCCCTTGTCTTTATTTTATATTTTTTTACTTTTGTGATTGCGGCCTCGCATTTTATCTCTAACCATAATTGGTTAAGTGCACATTTGCACCATTTGGTGTTTGTGTCATTTTTGACGCAAACAGATTTAAAGATTGGAACTGTTCTTTGAGTTATTGAACAAATAATCTGTCAATGTTAGTTGCTTGATAGTTGACTTATGTAGATTAGGAAATAAGGTTGAGAAATATACATAGATTGAAACCATTCTTTGTGTTATTGAACAAAGAATTGGTAAGAGTTGTCTGATAGTTAGAGAAATATGCAACGGTGAAATTGTTATCATTGAATGTATGTAGAATATTCAGAGTTGCTACCTGAAGTGATTGACGGAAGTGTCTTATACCTATAGGAGCATCATCAATCGAGCCATAGGAATTTGGTGGCAGTAATAAACTTTCTTGTTTGATACAAATATCCATTGATGTTTAATATACTTAGTATAAAATTCTTGTTGTTTTTATGGAAAAGTAAAGCTCCATTTACTACCATCTTTTACTCCTCATTTTTGACAGTGGTGAATTCTAATTATCCCATCGTTCTAGCGATGTTAAGTCGACCCAGTTTCCTACTTATACATCAATTGGGGTATGTCCAGTTAGATCGTCACATTATCACGGCCTTACTGGGTAGATGGAGGCCATAGACAACGACATTTCACATTAGAAGAGATGAAATGTCTATATCACTAGCCAATGTAGTTGTGTCATAAGGTTTACCTACTAACGGTGCTATGTTGAGCAATCCCGAATTCGCTGATTACTCGAGATGTGCGAAAGGTTGTTTTGTCTATCTCCTTTGGACGATCAGTGGTGGGGTAACGAGATGATAATTAATTACCTTGTGGTGTAGCGAGCGGCTTGCGGGATAATCTATTAGACGCCTCACATATTTAGATAAAGCAACATGCATGAACCATTATACTACATGTCATCACTTCGCCGTTGTCATACAATGTAACACCCCGCCTCCACCAGGGTGGCTCTTGCAAGCACTCTGACTTTGGAGGGGCGTTTGAATCAGGTAAACATGCATAATGATATATCAACGCAGAACAAGAACATATGTATATATGTAAACAGAGTAAATAACATAGATAAAACAGCGGAAGATTTTCAAACCATTTCAAAACAAGTCTGGTACAACATAATGTTAACTTTCCAAATACACAAGTCTAGATAAAAACAACATTACTGAAAAACTGAAATACATAAGTAATATCCCCAAAATAAGTGATAACCATAGCTAGCTTCATGTCAAGACCGTACATGAGCTAAAATCCCACAAGCAAGCGATCAGAAATCCAGCTAAGCTCCAATATTCCCTCCCTGAGAACCGGGGGGGGGGGGGGAACGGAAGAAAAGAGGTGAAAGAAAACAGGTCAGTCAAAAAGACTGAGTAAGCCCTACTACAATCAATGTAAACTGATAAAGTTAACTGACATGATGAAAGCTGGGATGAACATAAGGATAACAACATACTAGCATGATGATTAACTAACAAGGTAGATAAAGGTGTCATCGCATACTCAGGATTAAGGTTTTGCACCACAGGTGTACTAGCAAACAAACATGACTTGAATAAACAAGTATTGATCCCTTGGCCCAAGCTTTGGCCCAATAACAAGAAATGACCCTAATACAAGGTCCAACCAAACGGTCTAGTCGATCGGCTCCCTAAGCCTAACTCGTCACGTGTTGGTGTCAATACGGCCCAAACATAATTGTAGTCGAACTGTGCCGGGTCCACCCTTCGGGTGTATCATGCCCTAGGGTGCCAACCCCTGGACACCATAAACATGAGTGCACAGTCTCGATCTACTGGTACCCATGCTTGACTTCTCCAAATACGGACTACGTGCACGACCATAGTCCGTCTGGAACTACATCGGCGTACCACCCTGCCGTCGTTTATTGGTCGCTTACCTCCAGCCCAGTAATCGTGCCCCCTCCCTAGCCTAGTCCCTAGGGTCTTAATGATACAAACTTGGGATTACTGCTGGAGTGGGCCCCCATTGCTAGGATTTTCTAGTGGATTAAGTACGGTTTAACCCTCTTGCTAATCATGGATTAACTTGGTTAAGTGTAACAATGAGTTCACGACTTAACCCCGATTAATCTACCAAGCCCAAATTGGTTAAGTATTAAGTGGACCATGACTTAACCCTAATCATGAGGCATTAATTAATTAATGTGCCTTAACCTCTCACATTAGACTTTGTTGCGGTTACTAGTTAAGCCGGTCGGTTCCGGGTAGCTTTACACCACAACTTGGTCTAACCTCGGGTCTCAGGTACCACATGACCAACTTCTCACATTGGGTCCTATTGTTTGTAGCAACTAGTTAAGCCGGTCGGTTCCGGGTAGGTTTACGCTACAGACTCAACCCAACCTCGAGTTGGTCACACTTATATTTTCTAAGTGTCATGTCCATCGTGTTTCCAAAACACATTACAAGTTTTCAAGCAATTGGGTAGACCTAACTTAATAGGTAAATTCCCAATGGGTAGACCTAACTTAATAGGTTAATTCCCAAGCTTGTGTTTTTATGTCTTTTAAGTTTACCCAACCCCAAACGCAATCCCATCGCTTACATATCGCAATAGCGCATAAAGGATAGAAAGAGGGAACTTGGCATAATCATGACATAAAGGTATTGAAGCCACAAGTTTAACATGGTGGCATATGAAATGTTCATATGTTCATACACTTGCATATTACATTTTTAGGCCTCAAAAGCATGCATAAAACCAAACTTGGCATATTGGTGATACATGGTGCTAAATGACATGTAGAAATGGCCATAAGTTCGCATTTAGCCTCACATGCAAGTTATCATAAGGGATATGATAACTTACATGTTGCCAAAATGCAACCTTTAGCCTAAAGCTTGAAGCTTTATGTTCACATACTCAAGATAAGCTTGCATAACATGATAACATGAACAAAATGATCATCCCAAACTTGCATAACATACTTGCATATCATAACATGGCATACTTGCATAGCATAACATGGTAAACTTGCATAACATGACATGATGAACTTGCATATCATAACATGGCAAACTTGCATAACATGATAAACTTGCATATCATAACATAACAAACTTGCATAACATGATAAACTTGCATATCATATCATAATGATCAAACACAACTTGCATCATTAACTTTAGAGTTTAAATATGAAAGTAGAATAGGGCTTACAATGCTTATGAAGACTCAAATGAGTATAAGCAAATATAAGATTGAGAAAAGCCCTTATGCAATCAAATAAACCCAAAATGCAAGCTCCAAATCAATAAAAACCCTTGCTTTATGATGTAAATATGGAAACTTGACTTGAATGCAAGCTAATGATGCTCATACAAGCTTGAAAACACTTGTATGCATGCAAAATCTCTCATAGAAATTTATTTAGAATTTTATGAAGAGAGTGGAGGCCATGAAAGGATTGATTTTGCCATAGTTTAGTTGTAGGGTTGATTAATGATGATTTAGGCTAGGTTTAGGGGTCCTTTTATAGAAGTTTAGGTTAGTTTAGGCCATAGGATTAACCCTAGTTTAGATCTAAACCATCGAAAATCGTCATAGGCCAGCAGAACAGACCAGAGAACCAAAACAGGTGCACCAAGCCAGCCAGGATCAAGCCAGAAAGCTTTGCAGGTTTCTGGCTCGACACGGGCGCACTTCCCAAGTGCGCCAGTGTATTTTTGTGCTGGCGCACTTCACAAGTGCGCCAGTGCATTCTGGTTTGTTTTCGGTTTTTCTGCCTAACTTCGTTCGTCCATATCTTCTTCATACGGACTCCGATTTTCGAAAACTCGGACTCTATTTCGCGTATTTTTCCGAGGCGAACGCAATGGCACAGCCCGTTTCCCTTGATTCAGATTTTAGAATTAAATTCTGCCTCGATTTATGTTATAACAGGTTATTGAAAATGCGGGTTGTTACATTCTCCACTCCTTAAAGGATTTCGTCCCCGAAATCTCCGAGTTAGGAAGAACGTATCTTACCATCCAACATCCATCTACTCAAAACATCATCCACGAGCAATCATTGTCCTTACAAGATTCTAAATGTTGCATGAACATATGCAAAGGTGTGTGTATATGTACTTATCTAATGCAAATATCATCAATGCAAATTATGTTAGTGAAATGAATCCATATGTATGCAATTCCTAACATAATGTATAACATTTATATGTGTGCACATAACATACATCCATATGCAACATCCATGTGATAACACAAAAAATTTCATCCATGAATAAGTGTAAACACTCATGCATATGCAATATGAGGAGTGTGTGAGCCGATCTAGTGCCTAACGTGTATAATGCATCCACGAGTAACCACTTGCAAACACTTGCAACCACTTGCAAACATCAAGCATAACATGTTTCAAACACATGTTTCATCCAAAGGGTTTCTACCTAAGGTTCTCATGACAAGATTAACACGATAAACTAGACAAACATGGATAGTAAAGAGAAAGATATGCTAACAAAGAAAAGAGATTGAGAGTGTACCCTCAAAAAGGAATGGATAAAGCCCACGCATCTTCTCCTTGGTTTCCCAAGTTGCGTCTTCTTCGGCTTCACCCCATTGAACCTTCACCAACTTGACCTCTCGATTCCTTAGCTTCTTGGTCTCCGTCCCCAAGATACGAATCGGAGCTCTCCTCAAGGTAGCCTCTTTCTCCACTTCCACATCTTTCAGAACACTTGGCTCAACAACCTCTGCTGATTCATGTAAACACTTCCGGAGATCCGAGACATGAAAAACATCGTGTACTCCGGCAAGCTTCTCGGGCAACTTCACTCTATAAGCCATCTGCCCGATCCTCTCTATGATAGGGAATGGTCCAACAAACCTTGGTGCTAACTTCCCAACGGCTCCAAATCGGACCACATTCCGCAAAGGAGAAACCTTCACGAAAACCATATCCCCAACATCAAACTCCAAACCAGTTCTTCGCTTATCAGCATAGGATTTCTGTCGGTCTTGGGCCGCTTTCATCCGTTTCCGAATCAACTCGACCTTCTCGGATGTATCTCTGATCATATCAGGCCCAAGTATAAGCTTATCTGTAGTCTCCCACCAACATGTAGGCGACTTGCACGGCCTCCCATATAAAGCTTCAAATGGTGTCATCCCTATGCTCGCCTGATAACTGTTATTATATGCAAACTCAACAAGAGGAAGATGGTCTTCCCAAGTACCACCAAAATCCAGAATACAAAGCCTCAACAGATCCTCGAGTACCCTATTCACCCTTTCGGTTTGACCGTCCGTCTGTGGGTGATAAGCAGTACTTAGATTCAACCTCGTGCCCATGGCTTCTTGCAAGCTATTCCAGAACTGACTTGTAAAGATTGGGTCACGGTCACTGACTATACTAGAAGGGACTCCATGTAGTCTCACAATCTCACGAAGATATACAGACGCTAGCCAAGATGCGGTCCTCTTGCTCTTTACCGGAATGAAATGAGCACTCTTCGTAAGTCTATCCACAATAACCCAAATGCTCATATTCCCTTTCCTTGACCTTGGTAGCCCATCGATGAAATCCATGGAAATACTCTCCCACTTCCAGAGTGGAACGTCTAGAGGATGCAATAGCCCACCGGGCTTCTTCGACTCGGCCTTAACTTGTTGGCAAATGATACATCTAGAGACAAACTCTGCCACATCCTTCTTCATCCCAGGCCAAAAGAAAATGCGCTTCATATCTTTATACATCTTATCTCCGCCTGGATGTATAATCAACTTAGAGCGATGCGCTTCCTCAAGAACTTTTCTTACTAAATCTTCTACCATTGGAACACATAACCTTCCGTCTCTCCTCAGCCAACCCTTGTCATCAATAGAATATCGAGCGAGATGACTAGATGCCTCTCCTCGAATCAGCTTATCCATAATCTCAACTATCTGAGGGTCTTCTCTCTGCGAAGCCCCAACTTGATCAAGAAGGGTAGGTCTGAGTTCCAGAGATGCTAAAGAACCGGTCATCGACTCAATCGCCAAAGAGAAATCAAAGGTTGCCACATACTCTAAATTCTTCATCTCAACGAATAGAGGACTTAGGGTCAACCTTCTTCTACTCAATGCATCTGCTACCACATTCCCCTTGCCAGGGGTATAAGCTATCTCAAAATCGTAGGACGCCAAGAATTCCATCCATCTTTGTTGCCTCAGATTCAGATCCTTCTGAGAAAAGAGATACTTCAATGACTTGTGATCGGTATAAAGCTCAAATCTTTCTCCCAGAAGATAATGGCGCCAAGCCTTGAGTGCATATACTATTGCTGCCAACTCTAAGTCATGAGTGGGATAATTCTTCTCATGCACTTTGAGTTGTCTACCACCAAAGCATATCACTCTTCCTTCTTGCATCAGAACAGCTCCTAACCCCGTGCCACATGCATCAGTGTATACTGTAAATAACTTCCCTCCATCGGGCAAAGCTAGAATAGGTGCTGATGTGAGAGCTCTCTTGAGCTTCTGAAAAGCAAGCTCGCATTCTATGCTCCAAGCAAAAACTAAATTCTTCTTCGTCAATTTAGTGAGAGGAGCGGATATCTTCGCGAAGTCCTTGATGAACTTCCGGTAAAAACCCGCAAGACCTAGAAAACTTCTCACTTCGGTTGTATTCCTTGGAGTCTTCCAATCCTGAACTGCAACTACCTTAGCGGGATCCACCGCTAAGCCTTGCTTAGATACTATATGCCCAAGGAATCTAACTTCCCTTCTCTAAAAGTGACACTTGGAGAACTTGGCCTTCAACTGATGCGCTCTAAGCGTATCCATCACCTCCACGAGAGGCCTTGCGTGCTCTTCCTCATCCTTAGAGAATATCAGAATTTCATCTATGAAGACCACGACAAACTTGTTCAAGAACTCCCTGAACACCCTACTCATCAAGTCCACGAAATATGCGGGTGCATTAGTCAAGCCGAACGGCATGACAAGCCATTCGAAGAATCCATCTGGAGTCCTGAACGCAGTCTTGTCTATACTATCTTCAGCTACCCTGAGCTGATGGAATCCAGTAGCAAGATCAAGCTGAGAGAAAACAGAAGCACCGACAAGCTGGTCAAAGAGATCATCAATCCTCGGTAATGGGTGTCTGTTCTTCTTAGTCAGCTTATTCAACTCTCGATAGTCAACACAAAGTCGGAGAGAACCATCTGCCTTGGTAGCAAATACCACAGGCGCTCCCCATTCAGATATACTTCGTCTAATGAAGTTCTTCTCAAGCAACTCCTTCACTTGCTTACTTAGCTCCCGACTTTCACGCAGAGCCATGTGCCGAACGGGCAAAGAAACCGGCTTTGCATTATCCACCAGATAAATGCGGAAATCAATCTCTCGCTTAGGGGGAAACCCCCTAACTTCATCGAAAACATCCGGATACTCTTGAACCACTCTCACAGACTGAAGAGTTTACATTGACGAGTCGAGTGATTCAAGATAGCACAGCATGACGGGACCTCTCGGATTACAAGAAATTTCTAGGGTGTTTCCGAGGCGAGTCACGAGCCTCATAACCCTATGCTCACAATCAAGAATGGCTCCATATCTGGACAGCCAATCCATGCCCAATATCAATCCGTATCCCCTAAAACCAAGAACATAAGCACTGCACAAGAACTCTACACTCAGTATAGAGATCCTCAAATCCCCACATATCATAGACAAATGGGCGGAACCCCCAATAGGATTTGAGACACAGACGGGATCATCTACCAAGCTAGTACTAAGGTGCAAACTATCAACAAGATCAGATGAGATAAAGCTATGCGATGCACCAGAATCAAACAAGGTACGAACTGGAAAATCAAAAATATATACAAGGCTCTCAACAGAAATACTACCTCGATCGGGAACTGGAGCGGTATTGAGAGCACGAACTTGCCCTCCTGAAGGTCCAGCACGCTGAGTCTGTCCCTGGCCTTGCCCTTGCTTCTTCGGGCAATCCTTACTGAAATGTACAGTCTTACCGCAGAAAAAGCATTCACCATTCTTCCTTTTCCTCTTCTTACAATCCTTAATAAGATGTCCAACTGAACCGCAATAATGGCACTTCTCCTTGTTGTTCTTGCCCTTGTTGTTGTTCCCCTTGTTGCCTTGACTCTTGTTCTGATTGCCTTGACTGCTTTGACCACTTGGATTACCCTGATTTCCTTTTCCCTGGGAAACAGTCTTCTTGGCTCGAGTATCATTCATCTTGGTCTCTTTCTTGACATCTCCCTGAAGTAACGCCATATCAACCAAACTCTCAAACGTGGCCCCATGGGGAATATGTGACATAGCCAATCCCTGCAACGGCTCATTCAATCCTCTAGCAAAACGAAGAGCCTTCTTCTGAGGAGTATTCACCATATCCAGGCCAAAACGAGCTAACTGATTGAACTTGTTCACATATTCTTTGACAGACATATCTCCTTGTTTCAAAGTTATGAACCTCTCCATTTGCAGATTCTCCTCAGCAGAAGATAGAAACTTAAGCATGAACCTTGCCCTGAAATCGGCCCAAGTCTCAACAGGCCTAGTACCATTGGTGACTTCCCACCAATAAGCGGCTTCATCCTTCATAAGCCAAACCGCCAACAAGATCTTCCTCTGATCGTCTAACCCAAAGATAGCAAATAAATCCTCGGTCTCTTTCAACCAATTTCTGGCCTCTACAAAAGTCTCAGTGCCTTGAAAGTTCTTGCCACCCATTGCTTTGAAATCTTTGCAAGTCTTTTCGAAGTCAGCTTGAGGATGCTGAGGGGGAGGAGGAAGAGGAACCTCAGCGACAGGAGGAGGAGGAACATTAACTACTGGAGGAGGAGGAGGAACATCTGCGAGGCCGGCTTCGGTCGCCCTAGCCTCCAAAAGTCTCCTATACCAAACAGGTATGTGTACTCCCTCCGGAATAGCAAAGTTATCGGCCATACTGAAAATGAAGAAGAAGATAGATTCAGAATGGAGATAAACGAAGGAATTTTGCTAATGGATTTTTGGGGAATAGCCTTTAAAATAAACTAGACTTTTCTTTGGAAAATACTTTATACTTGGTTTTGAAAATAGTTTTCCAAAAGTTTTCTAAAAACCTTTTTGTTCCTTCTCGTAAACCATATGCTCTGATACCAAATGTAACACCCCGCCTCCGCCAGGGTGGCTCTTGCAAGCACTCTGACTTTGGAGGGGCGTTTGAATCAGGTAAACATGCATAATGATATATCAAGGCAGAACAAGAACATATGTATATATGTAAACAGAGTAAATAACATAGATAAAACAGCGGAAGATTTTCAAACCATTTCAAAACAAGTCTGGTACAACATAATGTTAACTTTCCAAATACACAAGTCTAGATAAAAACAACATTACTGAAAAACTGAAATACATAAGTACTATCCCCAAAATAAGTGATAACCATAGCTAGCTTCATGTCAAGACCGTACATGAGCTAAAATCCCACAAGCAAGCGATCAGAAATCCAGCTAAGCTCCAATATTCCCTCCCTGAGAACCTTGGGGGGGGGGGGGACGGAAGAAAAGAGGCGAAAGAAAACAGGTCAGTCAAAAAGACTGAGTAAGCCCTACTACAATCAATGTAAACTGATAAAGTTAACTGACATGATGAAAGCTGGGATGAACATAAGGATAACAACATACTAGCATGATGATTAACTAACAAGGTATATAAAGGTGTCATCGCATACTCAGGATTAAGATTTTGCACCACAGGTGTACTAGCAAACAAACATGACTTGAATAAACAAGTATTGATCCCTTGGCCCAAGCTTTGGCCCAATAACAAGAAATGACCCTAATACAAGGTCCAACCAAACGGTCCAGTCGATCGGCTCCCTAAGCCTAACTCGTCACGTGTTGGTGTCAATACGGCCCAAACGTAATTGCAGTCGAACTGTGCCGGGTCCACCCTTCGGGTGTATCAAGCCCTAGGGTGCCAACCCCTGGACACCATAAACATGAGTGCACAGTCTCGATCTACTGGTACCCATGCTTGACTTCTCCAAATACGGACTACGTGCACGACCATAGTCCGTCCGGAACTACATCGGCGTACCACCCTGCCGTCGTTTATTGGTCGCTTACCTCCAGCCGCCCCCTCCCTAGCCTAGTCCCTAGGGTCTTAATGATACAAACTTGGGATTACTGCTGGAGTGGGCCCCCATTGCTAGGATTTTCTAGTGGATTAAGTACGGTTTAACCCTCTTGCTAATCATGGATTAACTTGGTTAAGTGTAACAATGAGTTCACGACTTAACCCCGATTAATCTACCAAGCCCAAATTGGTTAAGTATTAAGTGGACCATGTCTTAACCCTAATCATGAGGCATTAATTAATTAATGTGCCTTAACCTCTCACATTAGACTTTGTTGCGGTTACTAGTTAAGCTGGTCGGTTCCGGGTAGCTTTACACCACAACTTGGTCTAACCTTGGGTCCCAGGTACCACATGACCAACTTCTCACATTGGGTCCTATTGTTTGTAGCAACTAGTTAAGCCGGTCGGTTCCGGGTAGGTTTACGCTACAGACTCAACCCAACCTCGAGTTGGTCACACTTATATTTTCTAAGTGTCATGTCCATCATGTT
Source organism: Allium sativum (assembly GCA_030737875.1). Taxonomy (NCBI): domain Eukaryota; kingdom Viridiplantae; phylum Streptophyta; class Magnoliopsida; order Asparagales; family Amaryllidaceae; genus Allium; species Allium sativum. The sequence goes on along the minus strand of CM060912.1, from coordinate 1,055,862,214 downwards.
TCCAAAACACATTACAAGTTTTCAAGCAATTGGGTAGACCTAACTTAATAGGTAAATTCCCAATGGGTAGACCTAACTTAATAGGTAAATTCCCAAGCTTGTGTTTTTATGTCTTTTAAGTTTACCCAACCCCAATCGCAATCCCATCTCTTACATATCGCAATAGCGCATAAAGGATAGAAAGAGGGAACTTGGCATAATCATGACATAAAGGTATTAAAGCCACAAGTTTAACATGGTGGCATATGAAATGTTCATATGTTCATACACTTGCATATTACATTTTTAGGCCTCAAAAGCATGCATAAAACCAAACTTGACATATTGGTGATACATGGTGCTAAATGACATGTAGAAATGGCCATAAGTTCGCATTTAGCCTCACATGCAAGTTATCATAATGGATATGATAACTTACATGTTGCCAAAATGCAACCTTTAGCCTAAAGCTTGAAGCTTTATGTTCACATACTCAAGATAAGCTTGCATAACATGATAACATGAACAAAATGATCATCCCAAACTTGCATAACATACTTGCATATCATAACATGGCATACTTGCATAGCATAACATGGTAAACTTGCATAACATGACATGATGAACTTGCATATCATAACATGGCAAACTTGCATAACATGATAAACTTGCATATCATAACATAACAAACTTGCATAACATGATAAACTTACATATCATATCATAATGATCAAACACAACTTGCATCATTAACTTTAGAGTTTAAATATGAAAGTAGAATAGGGCTTACAATGCTTATGAAGACTCAAATGAGTATAAGCAAATATAAGATTGAGAAAAGCCCTTATGCAATCAAATAAACCCAAAATGCAAGCTCCAAATCAATAAAAACCCTTGCTTTATGATGTAAATGTGGAAACTTGACTTGAATGCAAGCTAATGATGCTCATACAAGCTTGAAAACACTTGTATGCATGCAAAATCTCTCATAGAAATTTATTTAGAATTTTATGAAGAGAGTGGAGGCCATGAAAGGATTGATTTTGCCATAGTTTAGTTGTAGGGTTGATTAATGATGATTTAGGCTAGGTTTAGGGGTCCTTTTATAGAAGTTTAGGTTAGTTTAGGCCATAGGATTAACCCTAGTTTAGATCTAAACCATCAAAAATCGTCAAAGGCCAGCAGAACAGACCAAAGAACCAAAACAGGTGCACCAAGCCAGCCAGGGTCAAGCCAGAAAGCTGTGCAGGTTTCTGGCTCGACACGGGCGCACTTCCCAAGTGCGCCAGTGTATTTTTGTGCTGGCGCACTTCACAAGTGCGCCAGTGCATTCTGGCTTGTTTTCGGTTTTTCTGCATAACTTCATTCGTCCATATCTTCTTCATACGGACTCCGATTTTCGAAAACTCGGACTCTATTTCGCGTATTTTTCCGAGACGAACGCAATGGCACAGCCCGTTTCCTTGATTCAGATTTTAGAATTAAATTCTGCCTCGATTTATGTTATAACAGGTTATTGAAAATACGGGTTGTTACATACAATCATTAGAAGAGACGTGTATGGCTTAAGTGGCTGCATTATTTAGAGAAATCTGATGTATGCTACCAATGCTCATGGTGTAGTACTGTTCTGGCATATAATCATATAGAGATGGTAAGACTGTCCCTAATGATCACTACATCTATTGAAGGCTATCTGACTTTAGTGTAGGTATTAGAATTTTTGATTTTTACATATAATTTTTATCATTGCATATATTGTATTAATATCTGTATGCATGTGTGTAGCTATGGAGTTAGACATATCTTTTGGTCAGGATAACAACAATGAAGAGACCAAACATTGACCTATCATTGTCATATGGTGGTAGGTATGTTTACAAGATTATTCAAATGCAAATATTTGTATTGAGTATCCATTAATTCATATTACTCATTTATAACGAGTGGGTTGGGACGAAGAGTATGGTGAGTACGCTTAAATGTAATGTTATATTCTTCTATAATGAATTTGATATATTCAATTACGAAGCAGTTACATGGACGTCATATGCTAAAGCATTTGGACAGCTTCCTCAGATATGTACCGCTTCTATCTAGTTATGTATAGCACGTGTCACTTTAATTTGTTTTGGGGATGTAGCGTTTCATCCCTCGAATAGACTTATGTGACAGTTTGTTTTGAGGTAACGTATTCCAACATAACATTACAAAGTGTGTGACAAACATACATTCAATTTAATAATATATTCTATTGTTATTTATATAGGCTTGGGTAAGATATGATTATAATAATTATATATATTTATACTTTAAGCGCGATGTTAACATAGTTACTAATTATATTTCATTATCGTTAGTATTCCTTTATGTTCCAATCTAAACTAACGACTAGAATAATCCTTTTTGTATTTAATCTTGTTTAAGATTCAAAATCTAATGAAAGGGTTATTTGCTGTAACTATTGTAAATTTTGCGCAAACTATATAAAGAGGAAAATTACATATTTCAAATCATAAGGAAATAAGTTAATATTCTATTAAGAATATATGTTGCAAACTATGTATAAAAAATACGTGAATTTGCACATCTCTTTTTAATTGCTTCGTTTATTGTTAGATCAAAAAATGACGCTAACACCCAATAGATCATATTTACCCAACAGATCATATTTGTAGAGAATAATGAGAAAATAAAGAATAAAAATAGAGAAAAGAAAACAAACATACAAGATTTATAGTGGTTCGGCATTAACAAGCCTACGTCCACTTTATAATTCTTGGATTCGATAGATAATTACAATTACAATGCTTTATATCACTCAAGCACTCAAATACATTCAATTTTCTTTTCGGATTTATAGATTTTCACTTTAAAATGGTGAAATGTTATGCGGGTCGGACTGTAATGGTGAGGGGGCATGACGTACTCAAGTTTCAGAATGGAGAAAAAAAGATCCTTCTTCTGTAGCAGCTTCGCTATTTATAAGGGTCAAATCCCTATTAAATAGGGTGAACGGTTCAAAGACATGGCAGCGACTCCTTCTTTGTAGGCCTCAAAGAGGAACGAGTCAAGGCAGATCTTAGGTCAGAACTGGGGGACACGTGGCACAACGGCCAATCATGTAAGAGATAATGGAATAATGAGCAATCATCCCATTCGGCATTCAGGACAGCATCGGGTCGGGATTAAACTATCCGACCCGATTAGTACATCTAAGCTGGATGCCCTTCATATTTCCCGAGCCGCTTGCCATGTTTCCGATTCGACCTGCCTACCATCCAACATGAAGTCCTCTACCTCATTCGAATTGGCATTTCCAAAATCTATTCGACCTGATCGTTCCCTTTGAGTGGATATGACTCTTGCTTCTTAATATGTTCGAGTGTGTACGTTTAGACTTTGTGCGGCCTAGTTACAAAGTAAGCCAACATTTTCCCCCTTCAAAGTGTGTCTTATCGAAGATGAGGCGTACTACGAAATAACCAATCCATTTATCTATGAAACGGCGATAATCAATAGTTGTTCCCATCGGCGAAGTTGTGTCTCTTGGTTCCTGTGCATTGAATGTATAAACAAGAGATCAGGTCCATGTTTGTCTTTTTCATATGTTGCCATTCATGATCTCTCAATTGGACTTCAGGCATATTTTACAGGTGACTCTTTTAATTTTTGTCGGGTTATAAAGTCCAAGTCATTTGTTTAGCTTGTATCACTTCGTAAGTTCTCGTTGGTGAGTGTAAAAAAATTCTAGTCGATTCATTGGGTCCCTATTCCATTACCTATTTCAATTCAGAGGAGAAACGATCCAACTTTGATATCGGATCGGGTCGACAATATTTCATCCGTCTGTCTTTTCGAACCGAACAGGTTTTGATTGCCTTTACTATCTTGCTCGATAGTCTGGGTCGGATTGTTACATCAAAGGAATGCGAACGGTCTCCTGATGTAATATATAAGCCCATGATTTCTCTTTTCCACTTTATATCTTCCTTAATTATACTACTTATATCTAGAAACCCTAAATATCAAATCTCAAAAACCATTTTCGATCTTCTGATCTAATTCATTGGTGGGTTTTTTAATCTCCAATTCATAACTGAATCCGCTTCGAGTCGCATATTTATTCCCTTTTCTAATGTTACGATGTTGAATTGTGGATTCCAAGGCCATCGCCGTTGCTGGTGATGTCAGATCCACCTTAAGGCGATGGTTAGGGGGTTCGTGTCAAGCGTCGTGGGGTTTAAGAAAGAAGCCTCCCTTTTACTTTGAGGAATCGGGGAAGGTGTAGCAACAGTAACCAAAGAGGAGAGAAGAAAGGGAAAATGATTGGATGGTTCAGGTGTTATCGGGTCGAATGGACGACGAAAGTCAAAGATGGAAGGTTAAAAGGGTAGAGTCTCGTGAGTAGTATCGGGTCGACTTTCTTCGACCCGGAGCTGATTCGACCCGATGTCCATCTCGACCCGGGGTGCTCTACCTTGAAATTTCGACTTGATCCCCACATGTTCAACATGTCTTTTATGTATTTCTACCCATCATCAAATTTGACTAACACGATGACTTTGACAGCTTGAATCCATTGCACATGCCTGTATATGACTCGACCGAAGCTAATCATAACTTACGAACTCGCGGATGGTTAGGATAAAGTCATCAAGATTGAACTTCGGAATCACACACAATATATATACTTGAAAGATTCTGAACTTGACGAATATAAGACCATTCATAATTCAATGCATATCAATCAAATGTCTATTTTCCCTGCTTTTCCTATGTCTTTTCGTATGTGCATCGCACACACTAGTGCACACACAGGGGGAACGGGTAATTATATTCTAATCCTTTATGCTTCTTGGATAGTACAGCCAAATTTTGAGAAGATATTAGACAAGATACCTCGAGTCAGACAAAATTAAAGCTTTAGAATCGTCAAGTAATCTTAATCCCAATGTTCTTCTATAAGATTCAGATTGGGACAGTTCAGGTTCAAAATTCGAAGTCGAGCTCCGTGAAAATGTAGAGTCGTCTGGGGAAGAAACATCAATGGATGAAGAAGAAGATGGAGGAGTGGGAGATAATCGTGCTCCTGATGAGTTTGAGGATGTGGTCATTCAAAACGCACCCAATGACTCATGGGTTTAAACAACTGACGAAGCTAAACTCAGACGAATATGTTTAAGGCATGAGATTTCTTGGGAGGAAGTTAGAGTTGCAACTAATATCACGGACAGACCTTATAATGCTCTTGAAGGGTACATGGCCACCAGTTAGTTAATGTGCACAGTCGGAGCTATTCCTCCATTTTCACCCTTCGTCGTCGACTTTCTAAGACAAATGCGGATTGGCCCCATGCAACTCCAGCATATTGCATATTCTTATTTATACGCATTATACATAGCATATATGGAAGTCCTAGGCGTGAAGCCCACTTTTGAGGATGTTAATTTCTTTTATCACTTCAAAAATCTCCTAAAGGAGACTCCTTGCCTCGTTGACTTCGAATATGTGCCTAAGAGATGGATACTCGGCGAGGGATACTGTAATGTGGGCGACATAAGGCCTGAACAATTCTTTATTAAACACCATCCTGGATGTGCTAGGAGACGGATCTAGTCAAGTAAGATCCAAACTATGGATCTCCCTGTTATAACTATATTAACAAACACATTGACATTTCTTTCTTATTTCAGTTGCAAATCCAAAAAAAAAAAACAAGGCCAGATATATCTAGATTGCCTGAATCTTCTATAGAATGGTAATCTAGACTTCTTAAACGTTAGGAAATGCTCGATGGACGAGCTTCTTCATCAACACCATCTACTTGATATGAGGAGGATTATAGGTCATGGAGGTCATGCTTACATATATGAGCCCCCAGTTCAAGTTCATCCTATACCTACTGGGCTGAAAGCATGCCTCCGGCAGGGGGGCTGAAGACGACGATCGAAGTTGGTGTGGTTTAAAAAAGAAAATATCTCGTGGACTCAAGTCATGAGCCACAACCAGGAGAAAAAGAGAAAACTCCTAAGAAAGAAAATAATGAGATTCCCTTAAGTCCTTCTCCAATAAACATTCCTACTGAGGAGCTCCCAGAAAGGTCGCTTGAGGGCGAGCCCCGTGGTGGCTTTCCTAAAGATGTATCCCCTCGTGAAAGGTGGCCTTCTCCGAAGACTACATATCCAACCAAGTCCCCTGTCTATCATCCCCAGCTGGAGGATTCAATATTTGGAGACTTAGTTAAACTTCCTTTGCCCGATGACATATACACTTCCCAATACATTGGTTACGGCTCTTTCTTTCCTCCGTCTGAAGAGGAAATCACACCTGTCAAACCTGGGAAGACAACACCCACAAGCCTAACTCTGGCTCTGATCCGTCGGGGGGTTCACTTAGGACACACCAAAATAAAACTACATGTCACAAAAACTGTATGTTATGCTACTTCTTGGATCTAATATTCATTTATATTAACTTGCTGGAAAGATGCATCGTCGCGACTACAATCTCAGGAACGTTCGTGAGAGTCTTCCTAGGTATGACTCTGATGTCGAATACGATCATAGGGATAGCCACGGGAGAGACAGTAGGAGGAATTATGAATCACATCATCACCACTCTTCGCGCTCCTATTCACCCTCTAAGTCAGACTCCGACATGTTCAAGAGTCACCAGAGTCGTCGCGATGGAGACATACAACTTCCTAAAGTTCCTGCCCTCACAAAGGAGTCGCACACTCAGGATAAGCTATAAAAAAGGCATTCAGATCCCAAAGACAAGACAAGGGACAAGAACAAGGAACATGATAAAGTATGTGTGACCGTCATTCCTATTAAGAGAAAATCCATCGACATTACCACAACAAACTCTGTGGTGCTTGACTCCTATACAGAGCAGAGAATCAAGGTCTTGGAGGGGGGAGTTCCCTGAATACCACGCCTAACCTTGAGTCGGTTCCCGACAACTGGCCTGATCCCATTAATGGTCGGATTGACTTTGTGGATGCTCGATACAAAGAAACTGGCAAGTATGCTTGAAAGCTATCCAACATTATCAGAGCTTCAGCAGGACTTAGACAATCTAAAGCTCATATCTGAACAGGATGCATCGGGCGGGGCCGCTGCCATTAGAGAATGTGAGGAAGCTCAGGCTCAACTAGCCCTCACGCAGTGTGATGCCGAAAGCTATAATACGTTGCATAATGAGTTATAGACATGCTTCCGCAATGAGCTCAACTTCCATAGCTAGGAGCTTAAAAGTCTTAAGAAACAGCTTGAGGGTGTCGCTTATGAGCATGCCGAGCTGAAACTATCCCACACCCATCTTGATCGAGAGAAAGAAAATCTTAATAAAGAAATTGTCAATTTGAAGGTCAAGTTAGTAGAGGCTGAGGATAGGGCAATATTAGCTGAGGAAAATTCCAATCTTGCACTTGAATCGACCTCTGCTTCTAAGGCACGACTTGTTGAGTCCCAAGAAGAGTTGAATGACTATGGAAAACTTATGATATCCTTTTTCGCTCAAGTTCTTGGGACCCGAGATATATCATGGATTAAAGATTACGAGACAATTTATGACACCCCACGTCCGTTAATGTCACTCTTATCAGAATGCATTAAGTTCCGTGAAGTGTTATGGGTAAACAGAATCTCATAAGACAAATATAAAAATAGCAGCAGAAATTTTAAAACTTCATTATTCAGCAGAAAACATCATAATCTCAAAACTAGTTACAACATCAAGTTAAAATACCGAAACCAAATACGACAATCCAAAACATATGTCTTGTGCTGAAAACCATTAGAGTACAGAAATGTAAAATCATAATCCCTAATAATAGCCATAACAAATTAGACAAGTAGTCGAAGTGGTACATCAAAGCAGATCTAGATCCAAGCAGAAACAGGGAGAAAGTCCTAATCACGAATGAGCGTTTCCACCCTGAGAACCCAGGGGGAAAGGAAAGAGGGAAAAGGAAACAAAAAGGGTCAAACGTAAAGTCTGGCGAGTCTAGTGACTTTTACCATATAAAGAAGTAAAACTATCAAGACAGGATAAACTGGATGAAAGACAACAATAGCGTACAATAGGTATAAACAAGATGAACAGGATAAGCAGAATAAACAGAGTAAACTAAGCTTCTCAACTACTTTTCTGCACCAATACTAGTATAACAGGATTTATGATAGAAATAGGTGTTCTCTAATATAACAGGGACATAATGATCCCAATAGTAACACAATGGAAGTTTTAGGTGTACTCTAGTTTCAAAAAGGAATTTACCCCAAACAAAAATAACAGGTACCTCAACAGAAATAACGGGTGTTACTCCCAAACAGAAATAACGGGTACCTTAAGAGAAACAGGTAGGTCCAGATGTACCCTAATTTCCATCCCCAAACGATCGGCTCCCTAATGTGTAAATACCCTGTGTTGACCCCATAGTAGGGTGTATTACTTCCTAAAGTGGCAACCTACAGAAGGACACAGACCTATTTTCTAGTGCTACAGTGGCTTATTTTCCCCCCAAAGACAGGACTCATGCATGCTCATGACTCCGTTGGAACGCGCCCGTATACACCCCCTTTTCAAATAAACTTCTTACTATCAGTTCAGTATGCATGACCTAACCCCTACCTTGTGCAGGGTCCCCGTTTGATTCTAGAATGGGTTATTGATTGATATAGGCTCCACAAAGCAGATGACACAAGTCAAACCCCTAAACTTGTGTCCCCCAATTAACTAGGATTTTTAACAGGTTAAGCCTTACAGATTAACATGTTCGTCTAACCCCCACAGATTAACAGGTTAAGTTTTACAGGTTAACAGGTTCATATAACCCCAACAGATTAAATAGGTTAAATTTTACAGGTTAACAGGTTGATATAACCCCAACAGATTAAACATATTTACTTAACCCCATAGTTTTAACGGAGTTACTTAACCCTCACATATTTAATAGATTTCACAGGTTATATACAGTTCCATTAACATGTTCCACTTGATCTTTGAATTAAGCTTGCAGATTTACATGTTCATACACCCTAAAATTTTCAGTCATATTCCATAGTACAATATATGCCATAAATTTACTTCTTATATTTTCATTCCCAAACATTCCCTAATTGTCCCAATTTCATTTATATGTATGTCTCTTATGAGATTGGCCTAAGCTCAAAGGTAGCCTAGGATTATAAAATAAAAAGGGAATAAGAGAGGGAGAAGAACAGAAATAGGCATATAATAGCAACTGAACAGCAGAACAGGTGTATATAAGAATACATGTAATTATAGTAGAACTGTTTAGGTATGAATCAGCTTCTTAACATGCATAGGCTTAGATCCAGGTTTATTAACTTGTCAAGGTTACTGTTAAATTTTTATATCTAAAGTTAACATGAACTCACAGAGATTGGATTTAAAGAACAGAGGATAATATGCTGATGTTGCAGAAGGGATTCTTGTATAAGTCAAATAAGAATTGTCTTGATTCAATCCAAGTTTCAGAAGCATCTCCCCATCTTCATCTTAAATTTTTAGAATAGAGGTTTGAGGAAGAAGTATGAAGAAGTGTAATTAATTTGATAAGAGTGAATGCCTTTATACAGAGTTTACAAGACAATCCTTAACCGTCGGATCCTTGTTTTTAAATCCAATACATTCAGTAAAATGATGAACCTGGTTAACAAAGCAGTCCAGAACCAGAGAAATGAATCTCATCAGATCGTGTGCGGGTCAGCCTACACCAACCTAGGTCGACCCATGGGTCGACCCACCTGACCTTAGGTCGACCTATAGGTCGACCCAGACAAGGCATGGGTCGGCCCACAACGGGTCTGGTTCCCGCCCTTGCCACCTTCGTTTGTCGCTTGTTTATTTTGAACTGTTTTGGATTATATTTACATATATCCTTCTTATATGTATACAAACTTCCAACCTTTATATCTTCCTCATACGATACCCGTTCTATGCAAACACGAAGTCTATCTGAACTAGAATTCTGAGACAAACGCAATGGTACAATCCATTTTACTTAGTTACCAATATTTAATCAAGTATCCCTTAGTTTATTAATGTTCATTAAAATTACGGGGTGTTACATTATCCCCTACTTAAAGGATTTTGTCCCCAAAATCTCCAAGTTAAGAAGAATGTTTATTACATCCACCTACAATCATCTAATCATCCATCATCCGCAGGCATCCATTTTCCTTAGGAATTTCTAATGCTTGTATGAACATATGCAAAGGTATGTGCATATGTCCCTATGCTAATGCAATATATGTTAGTGCCATGAATTCAAGATGTATGCAAACAGTCCTAGTATATCATGTAAACTCTATACGTGTGCAAAATCATCCGTCCAAATGCAACATCCATACGATGATACATCCATTTCCACCTATTAAAAAGTAAAATGCACACACATTCATATGCAGTATGAGAGTGTTTAAGCCGATCTAGTGCCTAGTGTGTGTATATGCATCCACGAGCAACCACTTGCAAACACTTGTATCCACTTGCATCCATCAAACATAACATGTCTCAAACACATGTTTACATCCACTGGTTTTCTACCTAAAGGTCGAAGATTCGATCGATAGGATTTACTCGAACGATAGATGCAAGTGCATACTCTCGAAAAGAAAAGGGTACGAAGCGCGAATCTTGTCTTCAGTCTCCCAAGTTGTAACCTAGCGGTCTTCTCCTAATTGCACTTTTATTAACTTAACCTCTCCATTGTGCAGTTTCTTAACCTATGATCCAAGTATTCGGGTAGGAACTCGTCTAACTGTTGCCTCCTTTTTTACCTCTACTTCCTTAAGCATGCTCGGCTCAACCACTTCTGTTGTATCATGAAGACATTTCCACAAATGGGAAACATGAAAACATCATGAACACCCGCCTGTCTTTCTGGTAATTTCACCCTATAGGTTATCTGACCTATCCTCTCCACTATGGTAAATTGCCGTACAAACCTTGGCGCCAATTTCCCTACAGATTCAAAGCGAACCACATTCCACAAAGGTGATACTTTGATGAAAACCATGTCTCCTATCTTAAACTCAATGTAAGTCTTTCTTTTATATGCGTAGGACTTCTGTCTGTCCTGAATTTTCTTCATACGTCAGTGGATAAGATCAATCTTTTCTGAAGTCTCTATAACCATCTCAGCTCCATGCAGAAGCCTATCCGTAGTCTCCCACCATCAAGTCGGTGATCTGCAAGGTCATCCATATAGTGCCTCGAAGGGTGCCATGCTTATACTAGTCTGATAGATGTTGTTGTAGGCTAATTCTACCAATGGGATATGCTCCTCCCAAGTCCCTCCCAAGTTTATGATACACAGCCTTAAAAGATCCTCAAGAATCCTATTTACCCTCTCAACCTGCCCGTCGGCTTGAGGATGGTATGTCGTGCTTAAACGTAACTGTGTACCTAGTGCCTCTTGCAAGCTCTTCCAAAACTCACTAGTGAAGTTGGGGTCACGGTCATTCACTATGATAGAAGGTACTCCATGGAGACAGACTATCTCACGAAGATAAACAGATGTCAGCCATGGTGCTGTTCTCTTGCTCTTAACAGGAATGAAATGAGCGCTCTTAGTAAGCCTATCTACTATAACCCAGATACTAATGTTTCCTCTCCTTGATCTAGGCAAACCATCGATGAAATCCATGGAGACACTCTCCCACTTCCATCGTGGGACCTCCAAAGGATGAAGCAAACCACCAGGCTTCTTTTGTTCAGCTTTTGCTTACTGACAAACTAAACATTGAGCTACAAACTCTTCTACATCTTCCTTCATCCTGACCCAAAAGAAAACCTCTTCATGTCTCGATACATCTTATCGCCGCTCGGATGGATAGTCATCCGAGAATGATGGGCCTCCTCAAGGACCGTCCTCAACAAATCTCCAACTCGGGGAACAAAAAGCCTCCCATCTCGTCATAGCCACCCTTTGTCATCCGTGGAATATCTACTAAGGTGACTAGAAACCTCCCCTCTACTGAGCCTATCCAAGATGTCTGCTATCTGTGGGTCCTCTCGCTGTGAAAATCCTATCTGATCCATAAGAGGAGGTCACACCTCTAAGGATGCCAACAAACCAGGTGTAAGTTCCGTAGATGGCCTAAAATCAAAGGTCAATATGTACTCCAAACTATGACTCTCTACGAATAGAGGACTCAGGGTCAACTTCTGCCTACTCAACGCGTCCGCCACAACATTACCCTTGCCAGGGTATAGGCAATCTCAAAGTCATAGGACGCTAGGAACTCCATCCATCTCTGTTGTCTCAAGTTGAGATCCTTATGCGAGAACGGATACTTAAGCGACTTATGGTCCGTGTATAACTCGAACCTTTCTCCAAATGAATAATGCCGCTAAGTCTTAAGTGTGAACATTATAGCAGCCAACTCCAAATCATGGGTAGGGTAGTTCCTCTCATGAACTCTCAACTGTCTACTACCATTGCATACTACCCTTCCCTCTTGCATCAAGACAACACCAAGCCCTGCATCACATGCGTCAGTGTACACTATGAACACCTTGTTCCCATCAGGCAATGTGAAAACTATGGATGTTGTCAGAGCCCTCTTCAACCGCTGGAAAACATCCTTACAATCAATACTCCAAGAAAAGGTCAAATTATTCTTCGTCAGTCGGGTGAGTGGGGTTGATATCTTTGCGAAATCCTTGATAAACTTCCTATAATAGCAATTAAACCAATAATATTTCTCACCTTTATTGCATTCTTTGGAACCTTCCATTCTTGAACTGCAATTACTTTCGCGAGATCCACTACTATCCCATCTTGGAGAACACATGCTCCAGAAATCTTACCTCCTTTCTCCAAATATGACACTTGGATAATTTATCCTTAAGCTGGTGTGCTCTGAGAATCCTCAAAACCTCTCCTAAATGTAGGGCATGCTCTTTTCTCTTCGAGAAACTCAGGATGTCATCCATAAAGACCACCGCAAACTTGTTCAGAAACTCCCTAAACACCCAACTCATCAGATCCACAATATATGCAAGTGCATTCGTCAACCCAAAAGGCATGACTAGCCACTCAAAGAAGCCATCTGGAGTTCTAAAAGTGGTCTTGTCTATACTGTCCTCAGCCACCCTCAACTGATGAAATCTAGTGCCCAGGTCCAACTGCGAGAAAACATATGCGCCAACAAGCTGGTCAAACAGATCGTCAATCCTCGGGAGTGGGTATCCATTCTTCCTGGTGAGCTTATACAACTCCCTGTAATCCACACATAAACGAAGTGAGTCATCCACATTGGTCGCGAAGATGACTGGAGCACCCCTTTTCTGATATACTTCGTCTAATAAACCCCTTCTCAAGTTGCTCCCTACTTGCTTGCTAAGCTCCCTTCTCTCCCTGGGAGCTATGTGGCGCACAGGCAATGCGACTGGCTTCGTATTATCCACCAAGTATATCCGGAAATCAATCTTACGCCTCGTAGGTAAGCCCCGAACCTCATCAAAAACATATGGATACTTATAGACTATGGGTACAGATCGCAAATCATCGATAGAAGCATCAAGTGATTCTAGGAAACTAAGCATGATGGACCCCTTTGGGTCACAGGAAATCTCAAGAGTCCTCCCTCGGCAAGTCAAAAGTCTAACGACCCTCCTCTCACAGTCTAGGATGGCACTATACATGGCTAGCTAATCCAGCCCTAGAATCAGACCATAGCACATAAAACCAAGCACATACGCGTCGCAGTCGAACTTGACGCCTAGCACAGATATCCTAAAACTCCGACATATCATAGACAGATGATCTGTGGCCCCGATGGGGTTTGAGATGACAACGGTATCATAAAAATACTAGTACTAAGGTGTAGAGACTCAACCACAAAATCAGATATAAAAGAGTGAGAAGCGCCAGAATCAAAAAGAGTCCTAACTGGATGATCGAGAAGGGAAATGAAACCTTCAACGGAAACTTTCCTACCTCTATCCAGTCCGCCTCGAGATGATGCACCTGTCCTCCAGAAGGTCCTACCCTTTGCCCTCCAGAAGGTCCTGCCCTTTGCCCATGTCCTTGCTTCTACGGGCATTCCATAGTATAGTGTCTAACTTCATCACAGTTGAAGCAAGCATTCTTCCTTTTTCTGCAATCCTTGACTAGATGACCCAAGCTCCCAGAACCATGACATTTCTTATTATTCTGAGCCTTGTCGTTCATTCCACCTTTCTTTTGCATTTCTTTCTTAGGCCACACTTTCTTGTTTTGCGTCTCATTGGTCTTAACCTCTTTCTTCTCATCCTTACACTCTTCGTGCATCAATGCCATGTCAACAAGTCTTTCAAAAGTTGCCCCCATCGATATATGAGACAACGCTAATGCTTGGAGAGGTTGATTTAATCCTCTCACCAACCTTAAAGCTTTTTTGTGGGCTATTCACCAATTCCAGACAAAACCTTGCCAACTAATTGAACTTACTGACATACTCTTTAGCAGACATACTTCCTTGCTTAAGTGCTAGGAATCTCTCCATTTGCATACTTTCTTCTGCCTGAGAAAGGAAATTCATCTCGAATATTTATCACAAATCAGCCCAAGTATCTATTGGTCACCCTGCTTGTGTCACCTTCAACCAAAACGAAGCCTCGTCCTTAAGCTGCCATGCGACCAACCGTATCTTCCTATGGTTGTCGACCTCAAAAAGTCCAAACAAGTTCTCTGTCTCTTGCAGCCAATTATGTGCTTCCACAAAGCTTTCAGTTCCACAAAATGGTTTTTCTTCCATAGCGCAGAAGTCCTAGCATATCTTAGAGAAATTATCTACTCGCGGGGGTGGAGGAACAACGGCTGCGGTTAAGGGAGGGGCATCTCCTTAGCCTCCGGCAGGTGTCGTATCCTCAAGATATCTATAAACCAAGCCAGTATCTAAATGCCCTCGAGAATATTCGGTTCCCCAAACACGCTGAAAAACAAGGAATTCAAACGGAGAATCAGAAAGATATTGTATATGGTTGTAAGGAATATGTTTTTCAAAAATAGATTTTTCTTTGAAAATACTTTATTTTTGAAAATAATTTTCAAAACTTTCATCCAATCTTGCAACCTTCAGCTCTGATACAAAGGTGACACCCCACGTCCATTAATGTCACTCTTTATCAGAATGCAATAAGTTCCGTAAAGCGTTATGGGTAAACAGAATCTCATAAGACAAATACAAAAATAGCAACAAAAATTTTAAACCTTCATTATTTAGTAGAAAAACATCGTAATCTCAAAACTAGTTACAAAATCAAGCTAAAATACTGAAACCAAACACAACAAACCAAAACATCTGTCTTGTGCTGAAAACCATCAGAGTACAGAAATGTAAAATCATAATCCCCAATAATAGGCATAACAAAGTAGACAAGTAGTCGAAGCGATGCATCAAAGCAGATCCAGATCCAAGAAGAAACAGAGAGAGAGAGAGAGAGAGAAAGAATCCTAATCATGAATAAGCGTTCCCACCCTGAGAACCCAGGGGGAAAGGAAAGAGAGAAAGAGAAACAAAAAGGGTCAGATAAAGTCTGGAAAGTCCAGTGACTTTTAGCATATAAAGAAGTAAAACTATCAAGACAGGTAAATAAACTGGATGAGGGATAACAATAGCGTACAACAGGTATTAACAGGATGAATAGGATAAGCAGAATAAATAGAGTAAACTAAGCTTCTCAACTACTTTTCTGCACCAATACTAGTATAACGGGATTTATGACAGAATTAGGTGTTCCTTAATATAACAGAAACAGAGTGATCCCAACATTAACAGAATGGTAGTTTTAGGTGTACTCTAGTTTCATAATGGGATTTACCCCGAACAGAAATAACAGGCACCTCAATAGAAATAACGGGTGTTACTCCTTAACAAAAATAATGGGTACCCTAAAAGAAACAGGAAGGTCTAGATGTACCCTGATTTCCACCCCCAAGTGATCGGCTCCTTAATGTGTAAATACCCTGTGTCAGCCCCACGTAGGGTGTATTACTTCCTAAAGTAGCAACCGACAGAAGGACACATACCTACTTACTGGTGCTACAACAACTTATTTCCCCCCAAAGACAGGACCCATGCACGCTTGTGACTCCTTTGGAACGCACCCGTATGCACCCACTTTTCAGATGAACCTCTTACTATCAGTTCAGTATGCATGCCCTGACCCCTACCAAATTTGGGGTCCCCGTTTAATTCTAGAATGCGTTACTGACTGATATGGGCCGCATACATCAGATGACACAAGTCAAACCCCTACACTTGTGTCCCCCAATTAACTAGGATTTTTAACAGGTTAAGCCATATAGATTAACAAGTTCACCTAAACCCCACAGATTAATAGGTTAAACTTTATAGATTAACAGGTTCATATAACCCCAACAAATTAAACATATTAAGTACTACAGGTTAACAAGTTGATACAATCCCAACAGATTAAACATATTTACTTGACCCCATATTTTTAACGGATTTACTTAACCCTCAGTTTTAACGGATTTACTTAACCCTCACATATTTAATAGATTCCACAGGTTATATAAAGTTCCATTAACATGTTCCATTTAATCTTTGAATTAAGCTTATAGATTTACATGTTCATACACCCCAAAATTTCAGTCATATTCCACAGTACAATATATGCCCCAAATTTCCCTCTTATATTTCCATTCCCAAAAATTCCCTAATTGTCCCAATTTCGTTCATACGTATGTCTCTTACGAGATTGACCTAGGGTCGAAGGTAACCTAGGCTCATAAAATAAAAAGGGAATAAGAGAGGGAGAAAAACAGAAATAGGCATATAATATCAATCGAACAACAGAACGGGTGTACATAAGAATACGTGTAATTATAGCAGAATTGCTTAGGTATGAATAAGTTTCTTAACAGGCAAAGTCTCAGATCCAAGTTTATTAACCTATCAAGATTACTGCTAAATTTTTATATCTAAAAGTAACATGAACTCACAAAGATTGGATTTAAAGAATAGAGGATAATATGCTAATGTTGCAGAAGGGATTCTAGTATAAGTCAGATAAGAATTGTCTTGATTAAATCCAAGTTTCAGTAGCATTTCCCCATATTCATCTTAAAATTTTAGAACAGAGGTCTGAGGAAGATGTATGAAGAAGTGTAATTGATTTGATAGGAGTGCAAGCCTTTATATAGAGTTTATAAGACAATCCTTAACCGTCAGATCCCTGTTTTTAAATCCAATCCATTCAGTAAAATAATGAACCTGGTAGACAAAGTAGTCAAGAACCAAAGAAATGAATCTCGCCAGATCGCGTGTGGGTCGACCCATCCCCACCTAGGTCAAACCATAGGTTGACTTATCTGTTTTGGGTTGACCCATAGGTCGACCTAGACCAGGCGTGGGTCGGCCCACAACGGGTCTGGTTCCCGCCCTTGCCACCTTCATTTGCCACTCATTTATTTTGAACTGTTTTGAATTATATTTAAATATATCCTTCTTATATGTATACAAATTCTAACCTTTATATCTTCCTTATACGATGCCTGTTTTACACAAACTTGGAGTCTTTCTAAACCAGAATTTCAAGACGAATGCAATGGTACAATCCATTTGGCTTAATTCCCAAAATTTAATTCAGTATCCTTTTGTTTATGAATATTCTTTAAAATTATGTGGTGTTACAAAATTACGTGGTGTTAGACAACTTTAGTCGACGTGTGGGATGAAATCGTTGATGAAGAGAAGCAGTGACTGAAAGTTGAGACCATCAACGAAGAGGGGTTGATGAAGATGTATTTGAGATGAGAGGAACCAAAGCATTTGGCTAAGGGAAGGAGATTGCTTCAGGAAGCTACGAAGGTTGTTAACGTCAAACTAAGGGAAAGAGTATTGTTGAGGGTGGCTCCAGCTCTTCTTCTACTTCCCCCAGAGCTGTAGAGACAGAGGGATACGACCTTGAACGTCCAGAGATTTCCAAAAGTGCACTACTTTCTCCTATTCCTGAAGCAACAACTCCAGAAATTCCCAGGGACAAGTCGACCGAAGGTATTTCCACCTTTTCCTCGTAGTTTGTTAAGGCTATCCTAGCGTGCCATCGTGTTATGGAGCTTCCAGTTAAAAAGCCTGGTTTTTTTTTCAGAGCTAATAACTATTTCTCTTCCTTCTTTAGGTACGAAGCCTGCTGACCGGACTGAAGAAAAGCAAGAAGAAGCGGCAAATAAGGCTATAGTGCTTTCTAGTGCTGAAGCTTCCATAGAAGGTGAGATGATCGACGCTATAAAGGGTCTGAATGGCAAAGAAGGTGAAGGGGAAGTAGATGTTGTAATCACAGGAGGTTCTAATGAGACCAAGGACCTGGCCCTTGCTCAAAAGAAAACAAGGACTAAGCAACTCTTTAAGGCCAAGGCTGTAAATATAGAAGAGCCCATCTCAGTCGATCCCATCCAAATGGTTCCTCCTCCTAGTACCATAGTGACCATCAAGCTTCCTAGATCGATAACTATAGAGATGGCTTCTCATTTCACTGCTAACATAGAGGATCCCTCATCTGATAAATCCAATAATAAGAAGCGCATCCTCACAGATATTGAGAAGGAGGAGAAGCAAAGGATTAAGGATACCAAGAAGGCCAAGCCTTCTCCCAAGTCTATGTGAAGCATTATTTTGATTTCTTTTTTTCTTTCCATTGGTGTGTTGTGGTTATTGCGAGTGCGACCCTCGTGTTTTTGTCTAGTTATCTTGTGTAAACCTGCACTTTGTGAATAAAGTAGTATTCCTGCAATTTCATAAGTTTGCAAGTTTGCTACATATTTTAGTTAAATATAATTGTAGCCAAAACATTACTAGACTAAGTAATAAACAGTAAATCACATCACAGTCAAACAAGGGTTTCAATCCACTATCCCTGCAAACTAAACTTCAACAATCAAAAAATATTGCTAAACTAAGTGATGAACAAATCATATTATAGTTATCAAAGAGGTGTGATGTGTATGTGTATGCCCCAATCAATCTTAAACATGCTGCCTGGTAAATGTTAGGGATTGCGGAAAGGATTGTTAAGGTAAAACAAACACTACAGGGGGTGAATAGTGTTTTAGAGAATTTAAATAAAATCTAAAACTTATGTGATAAAATATATGAATCAAACACCACAGAAAAAATGACAGACATAGAATCAAACACAGATGCAAAATAAACAAAATAAAAATGCAGAAAAGGAAAGAACACACTGGATTTTATACTGGTTTGGAATTGTTCCTACGTCCAGTCCCATGCAACGCTGGATTGCATAGAGTTTTATTACTATATCAATAGTCAGTTACACCCCTTGACTTCCTGGCTATAAGGTTAACACTTCGCCTATTCCTCGATTTCACGGAAATAAGGAAAACACTATTTCTGTTCCTTGATTTCTCGGCTACAAGGAAAACACCAATTCCGTTCCTTGATTTCATGGGTACAAGGAAAACACTGATTCCCAAATACATCCCAAACAATTACACTAGCCTTATAACTCTTCAATAGCGCTTGATTCAGAGAGTAATGAGAAGACCCGAACTTCCCCGTGAAGGAAAGCCCAGATTGACTTAAGGACAAGACAAATCAGAGCGCAAACAGAAGAACATTTCACTGATTTTTACAGAAATTTCATTAGAATACAAGAATATACAGATTATGAATAAATATTACACATTTAATAAATATCAGAGATTTACAAGTTACAATGTAGCGGAAAATAATACAAAACACAACTGAAAAGAATATACGGATACAGAGCTTTCCGAATATCATTCGAGCTGTAAACCCGGATCCTGTGAATATAAATCTGCAAAACCAAAACTACTAGCTGCCCGTGCGGAAAATAGGGGCACCCAGAGTTTAGATTAAAACAATAAACTCCAGGTCAGTCATGTGACTAGCATGATAACTAAAACAGTTACTAATCTTTATTTTAAAGTTAGGTAAATCCAGGGACCACGCCATATAACACGGAACGGGTTCCTCCCAAGAATACCAGTACACAAAACAACAGCGCAATGCTAAATAAAGAACAATGAAGTTATTATAAGACTCAGATCCCATCGCACAATGAAACGCATACCGGAGGATAGAGTTTTTACCTTATAATAATCAAGAATGGTTAGTACGTAAAATTTCAGGTTTTATAACTACTATAAGTGTATAGTGTCAAAACAATTTCAATCATAAGTATAAATCATAGATGACATAAGTGCCCCATACCACTATGTCGCCATATATAGGTTTACAATTAAAACCGCAAAATGTCATATTGGAAATTGGATTTCCATCTGTGAACCAAGGCAAGGGATCATCCTTACCGAGTTCGAGACGCTCTAGCCTGCCCCTCAGGCAAGCGCGCATGCAAGCCTTGGATCGTCAGGGCTGGTCCACACAGAGTGGATTAAAATGCCTGAACGATGCGTTTCCCCGCCCTATGGGGCGTCAACTGGTCGTATCCCGACAAAACTATCGGCCCCGGAACGACCGATATAACTGAGGCGCCTCGCTATCCATCATCCACATAAGTAAAATGTCAGGGCGTGCAAAACGCTGACACCACTCCTAGCTAGAAGGAAACGCATGTCCTCCCTGAAGTCCTCTCCCGTTTCTGATCCACACCGAGGTGTGAGGCTCGCGAATTAATGCTACACGAAGCTACGCTGTATTAAAGCCATGCTTTGCTCATCAACCACAAGACTCTGCTTTTCAATAGAAGCCATGATCATTTGCATCTCAGCATGCCACAAAAGAAATTCACGCTATGCAACCGATGTTTATCAATCACACAGAATGAAATCCGATGTCAGACACACATCCATTTACAAGTTCGTTCCAGGTCTGAACGAAACCGGAGGCACCTTATTCCTCCCCTATATGTCCAATACAGGGGAGAGGCCCTCGCATATCCGTCAATCTCCAAGTACGTCTGGACGATCACCACTTATTACCTCGCCTTGGGTGTACCGCCCAATCAAAACATCAGTAATCATCCAAACAATGAAAAGATCTCCGGTCTTCAACCACCGTCTTATTCCTCGACACATCGCCG
Organism: Allium sativum; assembly: GCA_030737875.1. Lineage (NCBI taxonomy): Eukaryota > Viridiplantae > Streptophyta > Magnoliopsida > Asparagales > Amaryllidaceae > Allium > Allium sativum. Next base: position 1,055,841,160 of record CM060912.1, on the reverse strand, counting down.
AATCAGTTATTCAGAATGGGATAAACCGGTCTTTCTGAATAACTCGCGTATATAATAAACAAGTGCTATAAAAACACAACATATGCCTCATTCGAATCCAGAATATTTCTTTATTCAAATATTCTTATACCTTGGGAAAGGTTCCCATTAATTTTATCAAAGATAAATTATTTAAATTTATTCTTTAATCTTCCTTTGGATATCATTTCAATCTAATTAAAGATGCATTAAAACTCACTTGGTTTTAATCTTCCCAAAAATCAATATTAACGATTATTTTAACTTGGGAAATCATATCCTGTCTTTAACTAGGTTAAAGTACCAATGTCAATTAAAACACGGTTCACTATAAACCCAAAATCATATTCCATTCCATCAGCCTCTAATCTTAAATTAGCAAGTGAACAATTCCCTAAGTATTAACCCCGAAGGTCGAAACCAACATCAGATCAACACCCAAGAAACCATTCAACTTAACTAATCTCCAGTTAGTTTCTGATTTTCTTAACTCCATTAGGTCTAAGAACAATATTATTAAAGATACCATTCACGACAACCCAAAATCTTATTCCTTTGTTAATCGGGTTAAAGAACAAGTGTAATTTAAAACACCGTTCATGATAAACCCAAAGACCAATTTCAATTCCATTCCAATTAAATATCGATTAATTGGTATACTTCATTAAATCTAAATAAAAAGATTTAATCTTTTCTCAACTGGGTTCAAGAACAGTGTTAATGAAGACACCATTCACGACAAACCCAAAATGACATTTGATATTAAATACAAGGCTCTAAACAGAAAAAATATCGGTTTATATTCATTATCAAATTATGGAATCAACAAATACCGTATTGGAATAACGATATATATATCTTCCAAATTCCTCCACAATATCCGTATAATCACGGAATCCAATATCGAAATATTCCGAAGATAATTTCGATTCAAATCCATTCCAATTCATATATTGGAAACTCTGGTTATTTTTAAAACCACTTCAAAATCCAATTTATTTATTTAAAAATATTGGATTATAATTCTAGTTCATAACTAGTTCAATTCGATAAAAATATATTTTTATCTTTTCAAATATGGAGTTTTTCAACCCAATTCTTTCCAATCATTTCTTATGATTTTACACTAATTATTGATATTTATAATAATTTTATCAAGGCCCATACAGTCGATTTCCATAAACGGCCATCGAACTGCACTTATAACGAACTTTTCCAAATTTGATTTGGACATAATTCCAAATCCAACCATTAGATTTCTAATTTCTTGTATTTGTTAGAAAGCTCTTTTCGATACAAACCAATGGTTCCGGATTTAGGAGAATCCGATGGTCAGATCTCCCATGACATCCATTCGAAGTCAATGGTCGAAATTCGCAAACTACCGCAGCGCGACGCGTTCTATTCAGGCCATTATATATATAATATATATTATATATATTTCATCGATTTCCTTTTAAAACGTATTTTGTAAATCGTTTTAAATTCGTTTTCAAAATAGTTTCAACTTCGTATTCAATTTCAAATCAAAATTGAATATTCCATATCAGTAATATGTAAATGATAATATTTTCAAAATATTATATTTTGAAATCAATTCCTTTTCGATATTCATTATAAAGATGAATAAAATCGATATAAATATCGTTCACGTCAAAATGGTGCACATCTAATTAACACGGCTTTATATATCTAAATTTATTCGTGTCCGTCCCAAATCGGACATCAAAATCACATTTTGATCCATTACTGAATATTATTTTAAAATATTCATTCTTTCTGAACTGGAATCAGACACAGTCAATTACCATATAATGTGATTATATGGATTTCGTACACACATGTATCGAACAATAGTCAAACGCAATCAACCACCATCCAAATTGCATTCTACACTGCATAAGCATCAAATATAAATATTTAACTCTTACAACAGCCTGTCAATCAATCGATCGACATACAACTAATTATTGGGACTAGTGTATGTCATATATCATCCCAACACCCGTGTGGGGTTTTCAAACAACAAACACAAATTTATTTGTGCAGTTGGGCGATGTGTAAAATTTATTGTCCTAATCAATATCAGTCAAATCAGTGTACATAAACAAATCATCCGATTTGTTTATGAATATTTATTTTATTCATATACACGTTAAAAAACATATTTTTAACTATAAAATATTTTCAACTATAAAATATTTTATTCCATTCCATATCACACAATCAATTTTCACAACAAAATCAAACAAACAAACAAGTCGTCCATAGTCTGTGGACGACGGGTGTCGGATGCTGCTAAGCACCGTCTGCATCCTAGTGTTTATTTCAACTAGGAAATAAATGAAAAGTGAGAAGTTCTCACCTTTAGGTTCCACTCCGCTATTCTTTGATTGTCGATCTATGTAGTATACCTACGTTAAAAATGATATTTTTAACCCATCAATAATTATTTCTTTGTTTAAATATTTTATAAATAATATACATAGGTTAAAAATTATATTTTTATCTTTCTAAAAATAATTTCATATTTTTATAACAACGCTACATAGATAAAAATCACATTTTTTACATTGCTACTATATAGATAAAAATCACATTTTTACATTGTCACTTCATATATGAAAATCACATTTTTATTATTGCTATAATATAAAAATCATATTTTTTTTATCTCTATAATATAAAAATCATATTTTTATTATATCCATAATATAAAAATAATATTTTTATTATCTCTGTAATATAAAAAATCATATTTTTATTATCTATATAATATAAAAATATCACCTTTCTTTATAAAACAAAATCTAATCTTTATTTTCTTCTAACAAAAATCCTATCTTCCTATTCCATAAAAATCTTACCTTTTCTATCTCTACATACATATAAAAATTATATTTTTATAGCGCTTTATATATAATAAATATTATATATTTATATCGCCATTCAAACAATACAAAATCAAATTTTGTATGCCACTTAAACAAAGTAAAAATCAAAATTTTCTATGGTTAAAAATCTAAACTTTCATGAATAAAATAAATCGGATTTTCATACAGTAAAAATAGGAAAACTTACTATCTTTTTTTTCTCAATGGGGATGGAGGTTGTCGGAGGTGGCGCTGGGGGTCTGACGACGGCTTGGTGGAGCGCCAGGGTCGAGGAAGGGGCGGTTGTGGCCAGCGGCGGTTTCATTGGGTGCTAGGGTTTCAAATCAGAGAAGGGGGCTCGTGAGAGAGGAGAGAGAGAGCAGGAGAAGGGGGGTGCGCCTGACCGGCGACAGCCTGGGCGCGGTGGCGGTGGACTTGGAGGAGGCGGTGATCTCAGGCGACGGGGCGACAGGAGGGGGAGGCTTCCGCGGTTTCTCTTTTTTTTTTCGTTTCGATTTTTGAAAAGGGGGGTGACTGTAAAGGGAAAGAGAGATTTTTTTCCTTTATATATATATATATTATTTAATTTCAAAAAAGTAACTTTTTATTTTTAACTCGAAATCAAACCCACCGACTGTCGTACATAACTAATTACCCCCATTCCGAACACAATGGGATATGTATCGCAAGCCAGTTTGGCTGTTTCGATTAGTTTCCGTCAAAATCAAAATATAAATCTATATATTGAATTTGAACGCACATTTCCATTTACCGGGGACATATACGAACTCTAAAAATTCCTGAAAAATATTTTCTAACTTCTTATGGACGATACAGTTCTAACAAAACTAATTTCGTCAAATCTGAAGACCGTTTGAAAAATGGCCATTTTCTGGTCAATCCAAATTGACTGAAACTGTCAAACACGTTATTCTTCGCCACGCTCACATATTAATCCCAAAAATTATGAATTTTGGAATCTAGCAATAACTTGACACCCCGGATCCAAAAAAAGTGGTTTCGTCAAAAATGGAGGTCGTTTGCAAAATTTCCATTTTTAAGGGCTATATTTTCCATAGCGACTATTCTGAATTTTCAACTAGGCATAACTTTTTATTCCCGCTATGATATTTTGATTTTTTGGATTCATTGGAAAGATATTTTAAAATAGATTTTTTGGGTTGTTACAAGTAATGAGTAGAGTGTGTAGACAGAAGAAGATTAGCGAAAGCAGAATTGAATTCGACAGAGTATAGGTGTCGAAATCATAAAATGATAAGAAATAATGGTGTAATGAAAGAGAGTGAAAGTGGAGAAGAAGAGTGATTAAAAATTCGAAATAAAACTCTTTTTATAGCGTGTGAAGGGTTGCAACACTCCAGAACCATCACAAATAGTGAAAAGACACTTCCTTTTAAATTTGAATTTCTGACAGTTATATGTCGACATAGTCATTAATTATGTCACATATATGTCAATTTTATGATTTTTAAAGCATTTTTAAAGTGTTTAAATTTTGAAAATTCCTGAAATAGTACTAGTTGCTAAAACATTGTTTTTCAAGTATAAAACCATAAGAAAATATTATTTAAACATATGATTAAATACTTAATATATATGTGATATGAAAACTATATATTATAATTATAAACATATGTATATAGTAATTTATGAAGAATTATTTATAAACTATATATAAACAAAAAGTTATATGAAAACTTAGAGTTTGAATAATATTATAATCAAATATAAACTTAGTAAAACATATTTAATAAAACTATAAAAATAAGAATACTTATAAATTAGGAAATATATTTGAAATCATAAGTTTGAAATTCTTGGAAGATTAAAAAATTATTTTGAGAGAAGTTTGAAATCAATTTGAAAATAGTTTTGAATTTGAAAAGAGATAATTTAAAAAATAGAGTTCGAACCTGGAGTGTTATTCGAGTCTTACATAAACTAGACTCTATTACTATATTTATCTTGAACTCTTGAAATCTTGAAATATTGATTACTCATAAGTCTTGAATCTACTTTGAACTCTGAATCTCTAGAAGCTCTTAAACTGTACAGTCTTCAGTACTAATTCCTGTATACAAATCCTGAATATGTATATATGTGTATATATATATTCTAGATAAAGGTGTTAGTATATCTTTTATAATAAATTAATATTGAAATAAGATTGTTGCCATCAAAACTCCATTCTCCAACAATCTCCCCCATTTTTATAATGACAACTTAGTTTATAAAATATCATACCTGTATATACCTGTTGATGATGATCCTTCTAATACTCACCCTGTCTATATGAATCCTATAAACTAAATCTATATTTTATAATTCTCCCCCTTTGGCATTATCAAAAATAAATTCTGAAGATACTCCCCCTAAATTGTATAACTGTCTAAACATATCTTATAATTAAATATATATACTAAATTTCTAAGGTATATAAATAACCCCCGGTGAATCCTAAATATATCTATATATCCTAGCATAAAATACTCCCCCTAAAATTATGACTATACTACTCTAATAAACTAAATAGAATAATAAATTAAGCAAACCAACCAATATATATAAACAATTCAAATAAGCAAGTCAATCCAAATAAGCAATTTAAACAAACAATTCAAGCAATCAATCAAGCAATAAATTCAAGCAATAAATTCAAGTAATCAATTCATGCAATCAACCAAATCAACCAAATTAAATAATATATGTTAATAAACACTTCTTGAATCTTCAATTAATCCTAAAACTATAAAACTCCCCCTTAATCAAATACAAGACTAAACCTAACTTATACTCTAATTCCCTTAAAACTATAACAAGACTTTAATATAAACTAAGAAATAACTATGATAAGATTCCTTAAAATTATGATATAAGTTAAGTAAAGCAATATAATCCAAACAATCAACCAATTTAAGTTTTGTTGTCACAAAACACTAAACATTTCTTGTAACTTCTATTTATCCTAAAACCTATAAAGCTCCTATTAACTACAAATGCATAGGTATATTTTTAACAAACCTATCAACCACTAATGAAATTTAATCATGTAAAGAAAGTCAATCAAGTTATTTAAGTCAAACAAATCAAATGAACCAAATAAGTCAATCAATTCAACCAAGCCAAACAAATCAATCAAGTTAATTAAGACAAAGTAAATATGTTATGTATTTGATTAATAATCTTAAATTTCTATAAAAACTTTTCGTACTATATACTTGTTATGTATGGAGTTAAAGTTAATATGTAATGTAGTATCTTGGTTGTGATACAGTATGTCATATGCAAATCTATATGAAGTAATATATTGAATGAAATGCAACTTGTGATGAGAATGTTTTTAATTTGAGATGTACTGTAATTTATAATTATGATGAATGATATGAAATAAGATGTGTAATGATAGTTTGTAGAATGATTTGGTATTTATATCTATTTAGGTAAAATATATTCAAAGCACTATCTAATTATTATGCATATACATATATATTATAAATAATTTTAATCAAATAAGAGTAATATTAATTTGTAGACTTAGGTTAATGATACTCATGAAAGAGATTTAAAGGATAGCAAAGATGAAAGTTTTATGGTATTTATAATATATAATAAAATATTTACGAATAATTCTATGAGAAATGTGGAGTAAAAACTGAAGATCTTTTTAAAGAGAATATAGAATTGTATCATATAAAGTAAACATACAGTCGTAATTGTATATATAAAAATTATTTATTTATTAAAAAAAAGGATTTAAAATTTAATTTATTATGAAATATGAATCAATCTTTTGATACAAATCAATTTTAAATTTAAACTTTTAGAAAACAAAATATATTAATTTGTTAAGGAACCATTTATATGTTAAAACTTTAAAAAGAAATCTATAGTCATAACAATATTATGAAATCTAGCTATAAATTAAATTATAACTACTTATATTTAAATTACATATTTAAGGCATAAAATCATATATATATATATATATATTATTTTTTCACCAAAATACTAGGTTAAATATTCAAGCGTTTATAAATCTTAATAAGAAATCAAAATAAGTATTTAGTTACAATTAGTATTTGTAATAATATAACCCAAAATTTGTTATGAAATCATATGAACAATATATAAGTTAAACTATATATGTTCAAACTATATATAAAGGTAAATGAATTTATATTTTATAGTAATATCAAATGTTTGAAAATTTTATATTAATTATGTATATCATATTAACATGTCTACATAATTTTATCAATTTATATATTTTTTAATATATATATTTTTTGAAACAAGATATAAGAAAATAAGTAGACAGACAAAGTTAATAACTAGAGTTTGAACTGACATTTTCTAATTAAAAAAAGCAAAAATTAGGCACACATCCCTAAAACAAAACTTAATTAATGCCACATCCCCCCCCCAAGTTTAAATACATATCCGGTCCCTGTTTTTAGCTACCGCCTTTTTTCTGGCACTTCCGCTTCCTGCTCCAACCACTTCCGCCTTTTCACCTTTTAGACCAAAAAAAAATGCGCCAGTGACTAATTTTTTTTTCAAAAAGTAGGAAATATTCTCAGAAGCATTCATAAAAAAAAAGGTGCATACTTCTGTGCAACTATTGCCAATAGTAGCATACATACATGCATATACTCATATAGTGTATTTATGTTGAAAATCTAGACCTATGTACGCATACATGTATGCAACTATTACCAATAAACTACATATATGTATGCATATAAAGATGAACCGAGATTCATGTGATACGAATAGTTGCATAAAGTATGCAACTATTCTGTATATATGCATGCATGTGTGCAAAAAATTCAAAGGGAGTGAAGGCTTTTAAATATGCGCATGAATGCATGCATGTATTCTGTACAAGAGCATAAATGTGTGCAATAATATCTGGAAACGGCGAATTCTTGAAAAAACATGCCAAATTTGAATATATGCATAAAAGGAAGCGTATAATGTTGTTTACCTGTATATATGTATGCATTTATAATGCAGTTGGACGCAATGCTGAAATATAAGCATGAATGTATGCAACTATTTAAAAATAGGTGTATGTTTTGATGCAAAAACCTGTTGTTTCGCTATTTTTGTGTTATTTTGGGTTTTGACGTGGTTTTTGATTGTTTTTCCACCTAAGGCGTGAATGTGTTTTATTTAATAATGAATTTATGTGATTTTTTTTATATTTTTATATGTTTTTGAAAAATAGGGACCTAATTTACATGAAAAGTTGGACCGAATGTGAGCCTAATTTTGAAACATAATAGGGACCTGCGACAAACGGACCCTTAAAAAAATAGAGAGAAGTTTGAAAGTTTAGACTATTGAAATTCAAATTTTGAATTTTATTTTACATGCCTTTATGTTGATATAAGGACATATGTATGTTGATATACATGTATAAATTTCGAAGAACATATGATATTGTGACATTAGTTTGAAATTATCGATTTATATTCCAGGTTTAACTATTTTATGAAATAATATTAATCCTAACAACCATCCAAAATTTATTTTATTATTATATTTGTTGTTTATTATTTTATTGATATTTTAAATTTCAAAATTCAAAATTCAAATTTTAAATTTTAAATTTTAAGTTTGAATTTTAAAGTTTGAATTTCAAATTCAACACAAAGCAAACAAGCATGGAAAACAAAACATCCATTCTACCAAAAAAAATTAAAAATTAATCAAGGCATACCCGATTTTTAGATCCATTTCTTTGACATTCTTTGAATTTTGAATTGTTGTGAAACACATATTTGAATCTCTGGTTTCTGGCTCTCCATCGCTTGATGACGAATATGAATCATATTTACATCTTCTAGAATTTGACGGTGAGATCGATGATTGAGTAGTTTAACTAACTTGGCTCCAAAATTTTGAATTTGAATTTTGAATGAACGGACACTTCAACTACTATAACCCCAAAAGTTACATCCCCTCATAAACTCTTCTTTCTTGAGTAATGAATGATCGTCTTGGTGTCTTTTGGCCAACAGTCATCAGAAATAACTTCTTTCCTGCAAAACAACATACCTTTTCAAAGAATCAAGTGACTTTTCAAAATAACTAATTATAATAACATTATGATGACTCTGTGATATATCTATTTGAACTTTTCAAGAAATCGTATCATGATAACTGGAATTTTCAATCAAAGTGAATGCAGACTCATCTAATACTGATGCAACACATGAATTTAAACTAGTGTAATAAATCATTTCAAAATTTGCCATTTAAAATTTTTCAAAAATCAGATTATGAAATTTTTGAAAGACCTTGCTCTAGTACCAATTGTTAGGGATAGCGGAAAGGATAGTTAAGACAAATCAAACACTAGAGGGGGTGAATAGTGTTTTTGAGAATTTAAATAAAATCTAAAAATTATGTGATAAACTATATGAATCAAACCTTATAGAAACAATCACAGACACAGAATCAAACACAGATGCAAAATAGTCAGAAATAAAAATGCAGAAAAGGAAAGAACACACCAGATTTTATACTGGTTCGAAATTGCTCCTACGTCCAGTCCCACACAATGCTGGATTGCGCAGAGTTTTATTACAATATCAATAGTCAATTACACCCCTTGATTTCATAGCTACAAGGTTAATACCGCTCCCATTCCTTGATTTCATGGAAATAAGGAAAACACTGATTCCGTTCCTTGATTTCATGGCTACAAGGAAAACACCGATTTCATTCCTTGATTTCACAGCTACAAGGAAAACACCGATTCTCAAATACTTCCCAAACAATTACAATAGCCCTATAAATTTTCAATAGCACTTGATTCAGAGAGTAATGAGTAGAGAGTGTAGAGAGAAGAAGATTAGTGAAAGCAGAATTGAATTCGGCAGAGTATAGGTGTAGGAATCAAAAAAATGATAAGAAATAATGGTGTAATGGAAGAGAGTGAAAGTGGAGAAGAAGGAGTGATTAAAAATTCGAAATCAAACACATTTTATAGCGTGTGAAGGGATGCAATGCTCCAGAATCATCACAAATAGTGAAAGGACACATCCTTTCAAATTTGAATTTCTGAAGTTATATGTCGACATAGTCATTAATGTATGTCGACATATCCATCAATTTTATCATCTTTAAAGCATTTTTAAAGAATTTAAATCAATATTTAAATTCTGGAAATTCCTAAAACAAAAGTAGTTGCCAAAATTTTATTTTTCAAGTATAAAAACATAAAAAAATATTATTTATACATATAATTAAATACTAAATATATATGTGATGAGAACTATATGTAATATAATTATAAACATATATAATATAATTATAAATATATATGTAGGAATTTATAAAGAAATATTTATAATTTATATATAAACAAAAAGTTATAAGTAAACCTAAAGTTTAAATAATATTACAATTAAATATAAACTTAGTAAAACATATTTAATAAAACTATAAAAATAAGAATACTTATAAATTAAGAAATATATTTGAAATCATAAGTTTGAAATTCTTGGAAGATTAAAAAATTATTTTGAAAGAAGTTTGCAATCAATTTGAAAATAGTTTTGAATTTGAAAAGAGATAATTTGAAAAACAGAGTTTGAACCTGGAGTGCCACTTGGAGTTTTACATAAACTAGACTCTATTACTATATTTATATTGAACTCTTGAAATCTTGATTACTCATGAGTCTTGAATCTACTTTTAACTATAAATCTCTAAAAGTCTTAAACTGTACAGTCTTTATTATTAATTCATGTACACAGATCCTTCATATGTGTGTATATATATATATTCTAGATAAATGTGTTAGTATATATTTTATAATCAACTAATAATGAAATAAGGTTGTTGTCATCAAAATTCCATTCTCCAATAGTTAAGGCTTGTTCGGGATTGATTAGTAAAGACATTCTACAACACCCAGCATCACTTGGGCTTCGAGCTCAGCTTGCAATCTTGCCCTCAATCCCTCCGTAGGGTAGAAGCCAATTTCTTTCAGCACTTGGTGTAAGTGCTTTTATACTCTCCTGCCGTAAGTCCACATTAGAGTTTGGGTTAATGCGGTCTCTAGTCATGGTGCACCAATCACGCTTGCTTTTATACTCTCTCGAATCGGGAGAGTTTGAGTGGTAAGACTAACAGTCGTGTCATTCGCCTACGAATTCTTTCTACGCTTTAATTCCTAAAGCGGGATTCTGCCGACTCAAGTGTCGTTCTCGAACTCGATCGTGGTTCGTACTCCATTTACACTCAGGTAGATGGAGCTTGTCAGGCAAGTGGTCTGGTCACACTATCCAGTTACATTAGAGTGTCGAATCAAATATCAAAAATGTCACAGAGCATGGAATGAATTTCGAACACATCATAGGGTGCATATAAAAATAAATGCAGAAATGATAAATGACACATGATATTTTTATAGTGGTTCGGCCAAATCTTAGCCTACGTCCACTTTATAACCTTTTGTTTATATCAATCAAACTATCTAGGGAAAGTTGTGCCCCATTACAAAGTCTAAAGAGAAAAAAGAGTAAATACAAGTTCAAGTCAGGCAGGGCCGTAGATGCACATGATTCCATGCTCTTCGGAGATGATCGCCATTAATGGTTGTTAGCCTGAAAGCTCCATTATCTAGCTTCCGCTGGATGGCGTATGGTCCTTTCCACTTCGGGCCCATGATGACGGGGGCCAGGAAGACACGCTTCAGTACCGGATTTCCAAGCCTAAAGGTCTTGGGTTGAACTTTTTGTAGTATCGAGCAACCTGATGTTTATGCCTCGAGGCGCACAAGTCCGCTTCATCTCTCTTCTTGTCGATCATGTTTAAGGACTCAAGAAGAAGAGCCTTGTTTGTTAATGAATCGTAATATGTTGTTCGGAGAGACTTTGAGCTCCACTGGAATGACTGCTTCCGAGCCATATGACAGTGAGAATGCAGTGTGGCATGTTGTTGTCTTGTAGGTAGTTCGGTATGCTCACAAAGCCAAAGGTAGCTCATCAACCTGCAAGGTCTTCGCCTGCTCCAATTGGTTTTTAAGAATGGTCCTAATGATCTTGTTCACGGCTTCTACTTGTCCATTTTATTGCAAATGTGCCACTGTGGTGTATCTTTTCTCAATGCGGCACCGTTGATAGAAATCTACGAACTCTGTGCCTCTGCCCATTTTGTAAAGTAATCCACAGCCACAATTATGTACTTATCTTCGCCTTTAGCTATTGGGAGGCTTTCAATGATGTCGACCTCCTAAATTCAGTATCTTTATCTATTCCATCTATCTGCACCATCAAAATAGTTTGTTCTTGTGGATTACTCACTTCAATAATAGCCATATTGAAGCGGTCCATATATGCTCTTAAAGTTTCCCTAAGAGCTTGTTTGACTACTAAAAGTTCGATCACATTCTTAGATTTCTGGGCGTGCAGCCGGAACTGGTTTAGGAATTTTTCGCTTACTTCTTTAAAGTTGGAAACTGATCATGATGTAAGTAGGGTGAACTACAATAGAGCAACATCCTCCAGGTATATTGGAAAAGATTTGCACATCACGACATCTGGGGCAGCCACGTCATTCATATACCAGGAATATCACATTAAATGATGTCTTGGATTAGTTCTTCCGGAGTAATGTTCATTGTGGGTTGGTTGCAGTCTTAAGAGGAAATACCCTAGTCTTCGTTGGTGTAGCCTCTACTATCATCCATTATCTGACGTACCATTTTTGCTACCTCGATGTTAGTTAAAGTGTGTTCAGGCTCAGCACTCCTAGCCCTCTGAGGCCTTATAGTCCTATTCCAGGTAATCCCCCCCTGATTCATAGTTCGAGCAACACTCCTTTTCCCCCCTACGGTCCTGGTCAGTCACAGGATGTGTGGGTTGAAGAACTTGAGCTTGCGTGGGCTGAAAAATGCCTTCATCTCTAGGAAGAACATGGGATCCATGCATCGGTAGAAGCACAGGTCCTGCTAAACTAGGACCGGTAGGACCTAGATGACAAGGTGCATCCTCCCTAGAGGCCATTAAACCGAATCGGACTTGCTCAAGGTTTTCTGGTCTTTCAAGAGGTCTCCTTTGACGAGGATGTATTTCCTTCTCCTACAAGGAAGATGAATCTTCTGCTACATGGCGATGGGTTGGAAAAGGTGTTCTTTGCCTCCGTAGCTCTTCCCATTGTCTGGTGCTCTTCCTATTGTCAAGTTATCACATTCATATTTTCACGGATTGCAGCACTATCACGTCTTTGAGCTTCCAAGGTCACATTTGTTTCCTCCAACCTAGCGAGCAAGCGTGCAAAATCAATCTGCAAAACAGGTGCGGATGGAGGGAGTTGGTTAACTTTGGGATTGGTAGGTTCGTATAGGCCCTCTCCGGGTCAGTTTGAAGCAGCGTCTCTAGAGCTGATCGATACCCCGTCACCGGGTCAAATCGAGGTGTCAGCACTGGGTTGGGACGGACCCGGGCACATTCGACCTGGGTCCTATGCTACGGCAAGGACTTGTACATCATTTTATTGTTCTTCATTTGCTTTATTTCTTCAAGAAGCTTGCAGATTCTTATCTTTCCTTGGATCCATGTATTCAAACTCGGTGAAATCGACAAAAACTTCGGAAATAATGGGAATGTGGATTATTTCTTTGGACTGGGTGATCCAAACAGTAGAATAATAATTCAGAAAGCCGAGAATTCAATTTTTACAATGAAAGCACCAAAATGTTAGACCAAAAAATGGCACTAGCACCCAATAGATCAGATTTCGTAGAGAATAATAAGGAAACATAAACTAAAAACGGAGAAAAGCAAATGAACACACAAGATTTATAGTGGTTTGGCGTTAACGAGCCTACGTCGACATTATAATTCTTCGATTCAATAGAGAATTACAATTAAAATGCTTTATATCACTCAAGCACTAAATACATTCAATCTTCTCTTTGAGTTTATAGATTTTCACTTTAAATCAGTGAAACGTAATGCGGGTCGGACAATAATGGTGAGGGAGAATGACGTACTCATGTTTCAGAACAATGAAAAAAAGATCCTTCTTCTGTAGCGGCTTTGGTATTCATAGGGGTCAGATCCCTATAACATAGGGTGAGTTGTTCAAAGACGTGGCAGCGTCTCCTTCTTTGTAGGCCTCAAATAGGAACGAGTCAAGGAAGATCGTAGGTCGGAACTGGGGGACACGTGGCAAACAGCCGGTCATATAGGAGATACTGGGATAATGAGAAATCATTCCATTGGTCATTCAGGATAGCATCAGGTAAAGTCGAAACTATCGGACCCGATCAGTACATCCGAGCCGAATGCTCTTTATATTTTCCTAGTTGCTTGCCCAGTTTTCCATTCAACCCACCTACCATTTAACATGAAGTGCTCTACCTCATTCGAACCAGCATTTACAATATCTGTTCAACCCGACTGTTCGCTCCGAGTGGTTATGACTCTTGCTCCTTAGTACATTCGAGTGTGGACGTCTAGACTGTGTGTGGCCTAGTCAAAAAGTAGGCCAACATTTATATTCTTTGTAGATTTCAAATAATGCTTTTTGTACAAAAAAAGCCAAAAGGAAGATTTACAACATCCAAGTAAAAAAACACAAATAATATCGAACACAAACATGTATACAATACTAAAATCAATATTGCAAAAATCGAATATTTACACCCAAATCCTGATAATATGGAATAATAACACTATGCATCTAATAGTATTTTGGGACTGATTTCCAGATTCAGGGTGTTTAACCACAACCAATCCAAAAATAATTGTAGGCAATATTAGAATGCTAAACTTAGAGGCCTACAAATCCATGTTCAAATTTCATACATATTATTTCATACTTGATAATGAAAAAACAAATCTGATAAATTCTATACATATAAATCTAGATTTTACACAAACAAATTATATAAGATATTAAAAATAATGAATATATTTCACACTCACTTGAAAGCTATTGAAATCTGAATTTAAAACATAACTTTTAGGCGTACAATTTTCAAATCTCATAGAGCTACAATTTGTTTACAAAGGGGATATAAGTATACTTGTTTAGATTTGTAGATTTAAAAGAGAATTTGGAGTATAAGAAAAAAGTTTAAACAAAAAGAATAACTTATTCGAAGAACGAATCCCTTCTCATAAGTATGAATCCAATTTCTTCATTTTTTATTAATTAGATTTGTATAGGTTTATATTTTGAATTTTTATAAGAGGTTGGAGGATTGGGGTGGTAGAGCTTCGTTATTGCCTCTCGAAAATATAAGAAAAGAGTGGGGGTCTAGCCCTTTATTTATAAATGTAGAGATGACCCTGAACCATTCGATTTTATTTTAGAAAAATCCATCCATCGATAAATAATTTATAAAATATAAAACCTAGCCGCCGCTTAAAAAATCAACCACGGGTTAATCCAACGGTCAATCGCCCCGGTCGACCTGGCAGTGATAGGGATAGCGATAATTATTACCGTTTATATTTTATTCTATTTTATTTATTTTCCACCCATTTTCATATCTCGTCCGTAACTTCTACATACGCGCTCCATTTGCAAATTTCCAAACATGAAAATTGATTAGGATTCAATCATGAAAGCAAAAGTGACAAGTTTTATGATCAAATTCCATCATTTGCAAAAAAAAAAAAAAATTGGATTATAACTAAATTACTGGATTAATTATTGCTAAAATTCTGGATTGTTACATTCTTCCCTCCTTAAAACAAATTTTACCAATGACTAAGTCATGGTGTTGGCACCTAATTGTCCTAACTACACAACTAATTAGTGTACGTCCAATTTTGCAACCAAACATGCGCATGTGCACAATGCACATCATGAATTCGAACTAAATATATGTATTCATAATGATTCTAAATCAGATCCTCCTATATGTATGCATTTATTTTTGAAAACAAGATGCAAACACCCTAAAATATACTAGTAGTTCTTTATGAATTCAACTTTTAAAAACATTTTTCATCTATAACCTTCACATGACTATGAATAGAAGTGTGAGGCAACTAATTTTGCATCCAAACCTTACCATTGAATAAGCCAACGTATCAAAATCACTTCCAATTAATTTCTTTATGTCAAAAAAAGGAAATTAAAGCGTAGAATTTCAACATTCTTTCTGCTTATAAATTTTCTAATTTCCGTCCTATAGTGAAATCATGCCTCAATTCCCCATAATACTCCAAAAGTTTCCATTATTAGACTTCAAAGGAGGCTGAAAACAAGCTCTTAATGTAAGATGAGTTAAATAACAACTCGCAGGCATCGTCGATAAGATATGAAAATAACGTTTTCACGATTTAAACAACATTTTCCTTGTTATCGTTAATGTTTTTGACGCATCATCGCTTCTAATGCACCGCTTAAACGCGCAAACAAACCATCCAATATAGTCCTTACGCTTTACATGTGACCATAAAATCAAAATTTTCCATAAAAATAAATTTCTGCTTCTTTAAAATTCATGCAAAATTTGGAATTCCCTTTCAGTACTTCTTTACTTTCCACAAGGGGTTTTGTACAAAAACTATCATTTTGGTAAAATGCATTTTGCTACTTTTAAACCATCTATTTTATACAAAATAGATGTTTAAATATATGTAAGTTACTGTGCAAAAATCTGTGTTTTTGCATAGATAGTATATTAGACCAAATATTTAAATCAAGAAGGATTTTTTTTTCAAACGACATTTGCAAAAAAATCCAGAATATATCATGCAGAAACTTAAATGACTGAGGTCACATTAGCGCTCAAAAAGAAGTCAGTTACGCATAAAAATATGAGAACTGAAACCATACACAAAACTTAAAATAGAGCAGGCAACAAACAAGAAATATACCCATGACGAAACAACGCAAAACCTATCTTTTACTAAAATTTATCTACCACTGAATTATATTCTTTCCAACTCTAAAACAACTATTAGTTAGATTAAAAAAAATGTGATTTCATTTCTAATTCAAATACAAATAAGCATGAGTGACAAACACTATCTTTCCAAAAGATAGAAATCCCATTGCATCATTGTGCAATTTCCAGAAATAACGACACTAACAGTTATAGACACACTACAAATAACAAAGACAAAAATGCTGGAAAGGAAAGATACACAAGATACATAAGACATCGCTTACAGGCTACGAGAAGGTTGAGCGAGGAAAGACATCTAATCTCGTGTGCCTATCGACGTAGCCCCTGCGAAACTCACAGATCTCGGCCTAGATGTGGCAGAGAGCGGCAAGCTTAGAGCTCTTCTGGCCATCTGCAACCGGTTGTTGCTCGACCAAAGTGGAAGGTGCAGGAATTGGAGCAAGAGCTAGGGTGGATACTGCCGGTACAAAATGCCCATCCTTCGAAGAGAGGCACGATTGATGGCAGCATGGGTCTTTTTGATCACATATCCACATCGAAGATTCACCTGGAAGTGTTGAAAGACATGGATGAGAAGATGACTGCACGGGAAATGGGTGCTAGGAGTTCCGAATGAGATCTCGGAGAAGCGGATTATCAGTGCATGTCCCAAATTGACATCTAGGCTACCGATGATAGCGCAGGTGGCTTGTCACAACGAATAATAAATCTAGTCGAGATTTCCCCTCTTGGGAATAATATTGTGTTAAATGATGCATACAACCAGACAGACGATAGATCACAAATTACCAGTGTCTCAAACACCAAAAGCTCCGGGCAAGGTGCGAGAAAGGATCTGATGGTTTGTCATCTCTGTATCATCCAAATCCGCATCGACCATGTAAATCCATCAAATCTCAGACAAATCCTAGCTGGTGAACTTGATGTGGGTCCATTTCACCTCGAACTGGATCAGGCTAACGCCCTCATCAAAATTAACAACCGTATGGGCCTCGAAAAGACGAATGCGGTACGAATAGTACTCATGCTAAAAAAATGTTGTGGTGTAGGATTACTTCCAGGCATATGGTGAGAAATAGCTCCTCAACGTGGAAGAAGAAAAATCAATATATTTCACAGAATGCCCTTGGTGAAATTCGTAATTCGTCACTTCCAAGTAGGCATTTATCTTCCTCGGATTGAGCTCAAGCCATACGGCCAGGCGTTAGACCGAGGTGTTGCACAAGAATATTGAAGGCTCGAGGAGACGCCATGAAAAATCAGCAAAATCGAAGAAGGAAAGTACATATTTGGAGTATAGGATAGGGTAGATCTACAACAAAGTAATTTTGGTAGTAATTAGTGGAAAAAAGGAGGTTCGAAGCTTGAGTTTGGTGCTTAGGGAAATGTCGAGTTGGGTTTCGGCTGTTGGAATTGAGGGAGACGAAAGAAAATGAGCTGCTTGACCTGAGAATGATAATATATATTGCTTTCCAAGTTCGGGACACACTAGAATATGGTAGAGTTGACCCTTGGAATGGAGTGCGACCGGTCGCCCAATCGCCCCATCAACCTTTAGGGGTTGACTGCCTGCCCCTTTCGTGATGCGGCCTGAGCTTCGACCAAACAGGTTGGTTTGAATTCGAAAAATTGAAATAAAATTAAAATAAAATTGTATCACTTTTCGACTTCTTCGGTAAACTCGTGCTAATGTCCACCATCTATCAGGTTTGGAGATAATTTTCCCAACACTACCTATTCGCCTCAGAACGGTGGTGTTCATCAGACGAATGAACGAATTAATGATTAGAACATTCAGCTAGATACCCAAAATAAACTAAAACGGATTTTTCCCTTACCAAGCTGGCAAAAAAAACGAATAATCCAAGAAATCAAATATCCTAAGCTAAATAGAAAATTTTGTTAGTCTAACTCCAGAGAAATTTTTTGAAAGCTTCTCTGAATTCAATTTTATTTATGAACTCAGGGTTTTGTACTGTAAATCTATTATTTTAATTAATTCATATTCCAGTTCATATTACTGACTAGAACAATCTTTCCATATTCCGAATTGTCGAGGTTTTTAAATCTCAAAAAGGTTATTTGTGATAATTCATGTAAATTACCCGGAATATCCAAAAACAGGAATATTAAAAATCACGAGGAAATAAGTTTTAGTAATAATTTTGATTTTTGGCATATTCCTTGTTATTTTCAGCTTCTTTTTATCAAAAAGGATCATTTATTAAAATTTAACAAAACCCAAAATAATATGAAACATGGATAGATTTAAAATCTTAAATTTTTTTACTTTCTCAAATCTTTATTTAAAACAAAACTTTCTCTTTTTCAAACAGTTTTAAAATTTCAATTTTTTCTTCGAATATAAGACCAAGGACTCAAAGGAATAGTTCTAATAAAAGAATATCTGGATTTCAAAACGAAGTATCAAATGGATACACCTCATAATTATATTTTCGGCACATTATGACATATTGACGTGAATTTCTTGTTTCAAGACCAAGAAAAGGTTACCAACTGGAACTCCTAACGAAACTAAAAACCCAAAATTGTGATCTCAATTGTATCAAGCTTTTCGTTTAGTCACAAAGCTCAAATCCATGTGATTCACCATATATCGTCCTTGCATTCTTCATGACAAATCACCAAATGCACCGTGGAGTTCGGGGTTTGCCGAATACTCGAATTCGGAATACTTCTAACTCTTAGTCATTTTACACGTATCTTAAATAAATAGGCTCATGACTATCTCATCATCAAAATAATTTAGAGTCGAATATGAAAGACCAAGGGAAATATAAAAGAAATTCGAATACACACTAATCCTAATTTATTAATTCACTCGATAGTCTACACCTAAGCTTTGATACCAAATGTAACACCCCACACTTTTCTAAGCCCAAATTCCAATAAAAATTGAAACTCAAACTCATCTAAGCATAGAGAGTATAAATCTAGTACCTACAAATAATGAGCATGAGCATAGCTAGAGTACAATAAAACTAACTCGCAACAGAAACATGGTAGGATTACTAATATTAACTTTGGAAACTACCTTAAAAAAACTTCAATGCCAAGCATGAGAGCACAAGAAAACAAAAAACCAAACTTGAACACTTGTAAAGACCTGTCTTCCTTTAGGTAAACCGAAGAGTTGTTATGAGGAGTGAAGTCATAACAATAACTCCTGGTGGGTACAAAATATATAAAAATATCCACGATACATAAATGTATCCCATTTTGTTTCACCCAAAATCATATGTCTAGCAAGGCTAGCAAATCTTACCAAACCTTGTAAAGATTTACGCATGACGACTAACTATCATACCCAAGGTAGCACTTTCCCAAGATACTATTATTGCAATACTGAGATAAAACTTTTACGCCTAAGTATGAAGACTTTAAACCACAACTCAAAACAAATACCAAATTAAGAGGCGGGTTCTTCAACTACTCAATACCCTATAAAGGAGGTGGGTTATTCTATATAGCCACTTATGGCCTTACTCATAATATAACATAAGGGCGGATCCATACGATCACTTAAGGCCCTATACCTTACTACGTGGTTTACCAACACTAATATAAATTAAAGGACACTAGCTATTAAGACCTACTAATTTAAGGATTTCGTCATTCACGCATATACCCAACCTTGCATAAGTTGAGCGATAGTAAGCAGTCACTTATAACCAACATGACAGGTAGACGATTAACATTAATTATGACCTTCACCTAGTGGACCCCTATGTTAGCATCTAGCTGACCTTATTAGATAATCTCCTGTCACTTAATACTTCCAACAAAATAAGAAGACCCATGTTACATCCGTAGAGGTCATTTAAGACTTTATCCCTAGACGGAATCCAACCCTAGTCACTTACTACCTAAAGGAAGAAGATCGTCGTGGATATAATCAATCTCATATCCAAATAGTCATTTATACATATTATTTACAAGGTAGTGAGCTATTCGATTACTTAATACATTTTTAAGGGTAGACCAAATGATTCTATCCTCATATGAAAAGGGTGAATCGAATCACTTAACACCTAGTAGGTGGATTCCACTATTTAATACCTCTAATCCTAAAGTAGGCTACGCTTATGAATTGTTTCCTTTTGGAAGGGAGGCAGACTCTACAACCACTTAATTCCTCAATACTTGAATTAAACCCATTTTAGATAATAACTCTCTCTACACAATCATTTTTCATCATGGATTCCTATGTTTAATGATATCCCACATCAATTATACATATATTCGACCGCTGGAAAGTGTAGACTTCTGTTGAATAAGGCAACTGACCTCCTGTCATTAACCTAGTAAGTCCAACCCTTAAATCTGATCAAAGATATTAGTTTAAACTAGAAGAAGCTAAGGATAGTTCCCCATAAATTCCCACCTTAGTTCTCTTAATCATTTATTTCCCTACTGGACTTAGTAATTACTACGGTACCTAATTCCTATTAGATCCCATTCAATTCCATTTATTATTATAACAATCACATGTCATTAACGATCCTAATAGTCATATTTCCTAAGGCAATGGATGCTCAATCAACTATATTTCCTAATTGTCTCGTGCTATTATTGACCCTAATAGTCATTTTTCCCAAGGCAATAAACAACCATTTAAATGTCATTTACATTAGTCCTATTAATATTCTAATATAATTCTTGTAACTCCCAAACATTACTACATTAATTTATATTATTTAATTCTTATTTGAATATATACAAGTTTATTAATTATTTATTTCCTGAAATGGACTTATAACTTCTATTCCTAAACATAATTTAAATTGTAAGCAATTTAACATTTATTTTCTGATCAATTCGTTCCCTCAAAATGTACATGGTTACGATTTTTGTTACCTTATTCATGACCTGTTTATCGTAGCAATAAATACCATATTGATTGCCACAACGATCACGAATATTTATTCCCATTTATTATAGGAATTAATACCCTATATTTATTCCTATAAAATGGAAATCGTTCAAATTCAAACACATAACATACATCTAATTTAATAATATATTAGCGTTACTTACGTAGGTTTTGATGGATAAAATTATAATAATTATATATTTATAATTTAACCGCGATGTTAACACAATTACTAATTATGTTTTATTACCATTATTATTCCTTTATGTTCCAGTCTAAACTAATGACTAGAATATTTTTTTGTGTTTAATCTTGTTTAAGATTCAAAAACTCATGAAAGGGGTATCTATCGTAATTATTATAAATTTTACCCAAACTATTTAAAAGAGGAAAATTAGCATATTTAAAATCACATGGAAATAAGTTAATATTTTATTACGAATAGAAATTGCAAACTATGTACAAAAAATACGTGAATTTGCACATCTCTTCTTATATAGTTTGTTTATATTCCTTGTAGATTTCTAATAATGTCTTTTTGTATAAAAGAGCAAAAAGGATGATTTACACCAACCAAATAAAAGGCCCAAAAAATATCAATCACAAACAGGTTTTTAATTATAAAATCAATATTGCACAAACTCTACATTTACACCTAAATCCTAAGAATTTGGAATAACAACACTACATATCTTACAATATTTTGGGACTGATTTCCAGATTCATGGTGTTTATAATAACCATAAAACAATCCAGGAATAATTGTACGCAATATAAGAATACTAAACTAAGAGGCCTACAAGTCCATATTCGAATTTCATACATATCATTTCAGATTTGACAATATCAAAACAAATCTAATAAATTGTAGGCATACAAATCCATATTTAACACAAATATATTATATAAGATATAAAAAAACAATGAATATATTTCACACTGACTTGAAAGCTATCCAAATCTGAATTTGAACACAGCTTTTAGGCTTAAACTTTCCAAATCTAACAAATCTATAATTTATATATAACAGGGATATACATATGTCTATTTAGATTTGTAGATATGAAAGAGAAATTGAAAAAGAAGAAGGAAATTTAAGCAAAAAGTATTACCTATTCGAAGAAAAATCTTTTCTCATAAATCTGAATCCAATTCTTATTAATCAGATTTGTATAGGTTTATATTTTGATTTTTTTAAAAGAGGCCAGAAGGTTGGGAATGGCAGAGCTTTGTTGCTACCTCTAGAAAATATGAGAAAAGAGTGGGGTTCTAATCCTTTGTTTATAGGTGTAGAAATGACCCTGAACCATTAGATTTTATTTCAAAAAAAAATATCCATCAACGTATAATTTATAAAATATAAAACTTCAGCCACCACTTTCAAAATCAACCAGGGGTCGAACCAGTTATTGACTGCCTAGGTCGACCTAGCAGTGGTAGGTAACCGAGATATTTTTGCCATTTATATTTATTTATTTTTGCCATTTATATTTTATTTATTTATTCTGACTTGTTATAGGTCATAAGTTCTACACACACACGCATACACACACACACACACACACACACACACATATATATATATATATATATATATATATAACTATACACTAGAAAATGTTATCCTGAATTATTCCACTGCAATAAGCTTATTGAATGGATTGATCCTCCAATGTGTCGTAGAGAATATATGTATTCATTTGAGTTATAGGATGAAAATACATGGTTGATAAACGAGATAAAGGAAGGAAATTTATGTTTTAAGAAGGAGGATTTTTTTTGAAACAACTAAATCCAGACTTAGAGTCGAAAATGCCTAGATATCCTGTAATACCACGTAATTTTAAAATACTAAAATTAACAAATTTAAGGACACTTAATTTTTAGAAGAAGAATTCAGAGAAATGGGTTACGCCATTGCGTTCGTCTAGGAATAATGCTTGAGATAGAGTTCGAGTTTGCGTAAATCGGGCTCCATATGAAGAAGTTATGGAGCTTAGAAGATTTAAAGTTTAAACATAAATTAAAATAAAATAATAATTAATAAGTTAAAACCTGTTCGAATTTCAAAACAGCAGAATTGGGCTGAGCGGGAAATTTCCTGATCAGGGGTATCGACCCCCCCCCCCGGGAGTCGACATAGGTGTCGACCCCCCTATAAGGGTGTCGACATAGGTGTCGACCCCCCAATAAGGGAGTCGACCCGTGTCGGCCAGGCTGGACTGACGTGTTCGAGTGACGATTTTTTGATTTTAGGGCTTATGTGACTTCATTTGGTTAGCTGAGTAATGTGTCATTGTGAAATGGATGGTTTAGATTGATCCTAAACTAATCGAAGGGCACTAATTAATCCTACACATCTATATAAACACCCATAAACCTAAACCCTAATCTAAACTAAATTCATTCATAAGTCGCCATGCTGCTGCATCCTAAACTAAGCTAGTCACTTCTCCAACGAATTAAAGCTTAAGAATTGTGAATGAGGAGAATGGTTCTAGAACAACAACAAATGCTTAATCTATTCTTTCTTCCACCACAGTGAGTTCTAGCCACTTTTAGATTTAAATAGATAAATGTGAATTATGGTAGACTATGAATGGGGTACATGTTGTAAATCATGAACTTATGCAGGCATACTCTGTCACTTTCCCTAGATCTAATATATGGACATTCTACTATGTTTCCTATGTGAAACTTGAATTACAATTATATTATGGTACATGTGAACTTGTTAAAACAGATCTAACTTTCTAAATCTGATTGTGGTGATTCGATATGACGTTTATATGAACATTGATTTGTAACCATGTTAGGATGATAGTACATCCATTAGTTTGACATTATTTGGATCTAGACTTTGGTGTTAATCACCTTTCACTTGTTATATTATGATACCTTGGTATATGTGGTAAACTTGACATGTAAATCTAAACTTATTATTATGCCACCCTGTCTGTGCTAGATTTAGGTATTTGGACAACTAATATTGAATCTAGATCTCATTATGCTTGCCTAAACACAAGTTATTAATTTGATGTCCACTTTATTATGATAATTATCACATGTCCATTCACTTAGTTACTATGCCAGTTATGTTAATATTTATGCCAAAACATGTTGAACTGTCACCCTTATCATTTTCCCTTTTATTGTTATGACGAGGCTACTTTATAGTCTCGATGACGCCAAAATACATGCGATCACGTTAGTTAGGAAACGGGGAAAAAGGGGATTTATAATTGGCATAATTTGTACAATGTTTTATATAAGTTGGACATATAAATCAAATAGGGAAACATAGTAATAATCACCTATAATGACATAGGAAAATTTGGATAAAAATGGCATAATTTGAATATGTCCATTTATGGATATGTAATTCAAATTATTGTTGCAAAATAGGTATTGACATCTATTAATGGAAAGGATTAAATAATTGGTAAATTAATTAAAAATGGCATAATCTGAATATGAACATTTATGGACATTTAATTCAAATTATTGGGCAAAATATGTATTGACACCCAAAAAGGGAAAGGTTTAATTAATTGATTAATTAATTAAAAATGGAATGTTTAGTAATTAGAATTAGGAATTGTAATTGTACTTATGACACAAGGTTAGGTTACATTAGTGGTGGAAGTCTGCCCGGACCCGACCGGTATATCCAGCAGCCACTAGTGTTGAACCTAATGTGGGAGGTCTATGTATGCGAATACGAATCGGGCTAAGACACGAAGTTAGGCCCAACTATGGAATAAGACTGCCTGGACCCGACCGACATATCCAGCATCCACATGTTGTAGGCCTAATGTGGGAGGTCTAGCCCATTATAAAACATAAATGGACATGGTAATGAATCCGACTACTTAACTTAATCAAATCCATAAGGGATTGTATGAATATGAACTAAAGATAGGGTTAAGTAAAACATTCTTGGATCAGTGAGAGGGTTAAGTACATCTTGGGTAGGTGGGTAATATTAATATATAGGCCCACAAACTTAACCGTTGAAATAAACATGCTTGAATCAGTAGGAGGGTTAAGTACGTCTTGGGTTGGTGGGTAATATTTGTATATATAGGCCCAAAAACTTAACCTGTTGGGGTTATGTAATTAAGGACATCGTTAGGTAAACATACCCAGTGGAAAATCTAGTAGTGGGGATGAAAGACAAAGGGGAGAGCTTGCATCATATTGTGTGGGACCCATTTCAGTCAATAACCCTTAAGTAGGTATTAAACTGGTACTCCGAACTAGGCCGGAGTGGGGCATACTTACTTAGCTGATTGTAAGAGATCCAAACGTGGAGGCGGTGTTGACGGCGCATTCCAACGGGGTCATTTGCGTGCATGACTCTACCTGCTGGGGGAGATAAGACGCTGTGACATCAGTAGATATGGTTGTGCACATCATGAAAATGAAGGGTTGCCACTTTAGGGAGTGATACATCCTACTGTGGGGCCATCACAGGGTATCTACAGAATAGGGAGCCGATCGATTGGGGGTAGTAAATAGGGTACATCTAGTCCTATTTGTTTCTGTGGGGTACCTGTGTTTCTGTCTGGGCTAACACCTGTTATTTCTGTTTAGGTGCCAATTCTGTTTGGGTTAAAACCCGTTACTAGAGTACACCTAAAACTACCATTATGTTTCTGTTGGGATCAACCTGTTTTTGTTAAGCAATTGGGGAATATGTGATCCTATTACATATCTGTTATACTAGTATTGGTGCAGAGCAAGGAAAGTATTAAGAAGCGCTATCTATTCTATCATGTTGTCCTGTTTACCTTGTTATGCTTTCTATTTGTGTATTGATGTCTCTTATCCAATTTATGTCTGTCATGTTCACCTTTATTTATTTACTGGCTAAAAGTAACTAGACTCGCCAGACTTTATGCCTGACCCCTTTGTTTTTCCCTCTCTCTCTTCCGTTTCCCCCCTCCAGGTTCTCAGAGAGGAAACACCCAGGCTTAGTAAGGACTTGCATATTATCTTGTTGGAAGCTACTTCTGGAGTATGTCTCAAGTCTTTGTCTCTACTATGGCTTACTCTTTTTATTGGGGAATAATGTTTTCTTTTAATTACTATGTACTCTGATTATGCAAGACAAGAGTATTTTGTTATAATGATTTAATGAATTATAGTATTATAAACCACGAGATTATGACTTATGTCTGAAATAAATTTTTTGAAATTTCCACTGCTATCTTTATTTATATCTGTCTTGTAATCATTCTGTGTTTGTTTACCTACAATGCTTCACAGAACTTAATGCATTCCCTTAGTGAGTGACATTAATGGACGTAGGGTGTTACACTTGGTATCAAAGCTGAAGGTTACCAGATTAGATAAAAGTTTTTGAAAATTATTTTTCAAAAAAGTTTTAAAAGAAAGTATTTTCGAAAAGAAAAGACTGTTTTGAAAATATTCCCCCAAGAAGCCATATGTAGTATCCTTCGGTCCTTTATCAGAATTTCTTCCTTTTCCTTTTTTTCAACATGTCTAGGGAACAAAACATCCCTTATATCCCAGGGGGTGTCACTATACCTGGATGGTTCCATAGGTATTTGGAGGCCACGGTGCCTGCCGAAGGCCAAAGAGACGTTCCTTCCCCAGCTGCGCCAATCATTCCTCCTCCTCCCCCTCCAAGAGTAGATAACTTCGCCAAGATCTGCAAAGACTTCCATGTTATGGGAGGGAAACCATTCCATGGGAATGAGATATTCGTTGAAGCTCGAAATTGGCTCAAGGAGACCGAAGACTTGTTCGTAATCTTTGAAGTAGAGGATAGGAGGAAGATTCAGTTAGCTGCTTGGCTGTTAAAGGATGAAGCCTCATTTTAGTGGGAAGTCACCCAAGTTGGGCATTCGGTGGAAACTTGGGGAGATTTTAGACACTTGTTCGAAATGAAATTCCTTTCCCAAGCTGAGAGAAGCCTTCAGATGGAGAGGTTCTTAGCTCTCAAACAAGGAAATTTGACGGTGAAGGAATATGTGAATAAGTTCAACCAGCAGGCAAGGTTTGGTCTAGAGTTGGTGGATACATCTCACAAAAAGGCTTTGCGGTTTGCCAAAGGGCTGAATGAGCCTCTGCATGGGCTGGCAATGTCCCATATCCCAATGGGAGCCATTTTTGAAAAACTTCTTGATATGGCCCTAATGCATGAGGAAGACAAGGGAGAAAAGAAGGAAGTAAAGGCTGAGGAAGCAACGCAAAATGAGAAGGTGTGGCCCAAGAAGGGACAAAAGCAGAAGAAAGGCATAAAGAATGACAAGGTTAAAGATAAGAGGAAGTGCCATAGTTGTGGGTGAGAGGGTCACTTAGCTAAGGGCTACAGGAAAAGGAAGAATGCTTGCTTCGCTTGTGGAGAGGTCGGGCATCTTATTAAGGATTGCCCGAAGAAACAGGAACAAGGTCAAAGGGCAGGAACTTCTGGAGGGCAGGTGCATGCTCTCGCAATCAGTGCTCCTAAACTAAGCTAGTCTCTTCTCCAACGAATTAAAGCTTAGGAATTGTGAAAGAGGAGAAAGGTTCTAGAACAACAACAAACGCTTGATCTATTCTTTCTTCTACCACAGTGAGTTCTAGTCACTTTTATGTTTAAATAGATAAATCTGAATTGTGGTAGACTATGAATTGGGTATATGCTGTAAACCATGAACTTATGCAAGCATACTATGTCGTTTTCCGTGGATCTAATACATGGAAATTCTACTATGTTTCCTATGTTAATCTTGAATTACAATTATATTGCGGTACATGTGAACTTGTTAATACAGATCTAACTTTCGAGATCTGATTGTGGTGATTCGAAATGATGTTTATATGAACATTGATTTGTAACTATGTTAGGATGATAGTACATCCATTAATTTGACATTACTTGGATCTAGACTTTGGTGTTAATCACCTTTCACTTGTTATATTATGATTCTTGGTATATGTGATAAACTTGACATGTGAATCTAAACTTTGTTATTATGCCACCTTGTCTGTGCTAGATTTAGGTAACTGGACATCTAATATTGAATCTAGATCTCATTATGCTTGCCTAAACACAAGTTATTAATCTGATGTCCACTTTATTATGATAATTATCACATGTCCATTCACTTAGTTACTATGCCAGTTATGTTAATATTTATGCCAAAACATGTTGAACTGTCACCCTTATCATGTTCCCTTTTATTGTTATGACGAGGCTACTTTATAGCCTCGATGACGCCAAAATACATGCGATCAGGTTAGTTGGGAAACGGGGAAAAAAGGGGATTTATAATTGGCATAATTTTTATAATGTTTTACATAAGTTGGACATATAATTCAAATCGGGAAACATAGTAATAATCACCTATAATGACATAGGAAAATTTAGATAAAAATGGCATAATTTGAATGTGACCATTTATGGGTATGTAATTCAAATTATTGTTGCAAAGTAGGTATTGACACCCACAAAAGGAAAGGATTAATTAATCGGTAAATTAATTAAAAATGGCATAATTTGAATATGAACATTTATGGACATGTAATTCAAATTATTGGGCAAAATATGTATTGACACCCAAAAAGGGAAAGGTTTAATTGATTGCTTAATTAATTAAAAATGGAATGTTTAGTAATTACAATTAGGAATTGTAATTGTACTTATGACACGAGGTTAGGTTACATTAGTGGTGGAAGTCTGCCCGGACCCGATCGGCATATCCAGCAACCACTAATGTTGAACCTAATGTGGAAGATCTAAGTATGCAAATACGAATCGGGCTAAGATACGAGGTTAGACCCAACTGTGGAATAAGACTGCCTGGACCCGATTGGCATATCCAGCATCCACATGTTGTAGGCCTAATGTGGGAGGTCTAGCCCATTATAAACCATAAATGGACATGGTAATGAATCAGACTACTTAACATAATCTAATCAATAAGGGATTGTATCTAAAAATAGGGTTAAGTAAAACATGCTTGGATCAGTAGAAGGGTTAAGTACATCTTGGGTAGGTGGGTAATATTAATATATAGGCCCGCAAACTTAACCGTTAAATAAACATGTTTGAATCAATAGGAGGGTTAAGTAAATCTTGGGTTGGTGGGTAATATTTGTATATATAGGCCCACAAACTTAACCTGTCGGGGTTATGTAATTAAAGACATCGTTAGGTAAACATAAACAGTGGAAAACCTAGTAGTGGGGATGCAAGACAAAGGGGAGAGCTTGCATCATCTTGTGTGGGACCCATTCCAGTCAGTAACCCCTAAGTAGGTATCAAACGGGTACTCCGAACTAGGTCGGAGTGGGGCACGCTTACTGAGCTGATTGTAAGAAATCCAAACGTGGAGGCGGTGTTGACGGCGCGTTCCAACGGGGTCATGTGCGTGCATGACTCCGCCTGCTGGGGAAGATAAGACACTGTGACATTAGTTGATATGGTTGTGCATATCCGAAAAATGAAGGGTTGTCACTTTAGGGAGTGATACACCCTACTGTGGGGCCAGCACATGGTATCTACAGAATAGAGAGCCGATCGATTGTGGTTAGTAAATAGGGTACATCTAGTCCTGTCTATTTCTGTGGGGTACCTGTGTTTCTGTCTGGACTAACACCCGTTATTTCTGTTTAGGTACCAGTTCTGTTTGGGTTAAAACCCGTTACTAAAGTACACCTAAAACTACCATTATTTTTCTATTGGGATCATCCTGTTTTTGTTAATCAATTGGGGAATATGTAATCCTATTACATATCTGTTATACTAGTATTAGTGCAGAGCAAGGAAAGTATTAAGAAGCACTATCTATTCTATCCTGTTTACCTTGGTATGCCTGCCATTTATGTATTGATCTCTCTTATCCACTTTATGTCTATCATGTTCACCTTTATTTATTTACTGGCTAAAAGTAACTAGACTCGCCAGACTTTATGTCTGACCCCTTTGTTTTTCCCTCTCTCTTCCGCCCCCCCCCCCCCTCAAGGTTCTCAAGGAGGAAACACCCAGGCTTAGTCAGGACTTGGATATTATCTTGTTGGAAGCTACTTTTGGAGTATGGCTCAAGTTTTTGTCTCTACTATGGCTTACTCTTTTTATTGGGGAATAATGTTTTCTTTTAATTCCTATTTACTCTGATTATGTAAGACAGAAGTATTTTGTTATAATGGTTTTATGAAT
This sequence comes from Allium sativum, assembly GCA_030737875.1. NCBI lineage: Eukaryota > Viridiplantae > Streptophyta > Magnoliopsida > Asparagales > Amaryllidaceae > Allium > Allium sativum. The sequence continues at coordinate 1,055,810,294 of CM060912.1, read as the reverse complement.
GATGGTATTATAAACTGCGGGATTATGATTTATGTCTGAAATAAAAATTTTGAAATTTCGCTGCTATCATTATTTATATCTGTCTTGTAATTATTTTGTGTCTGTTTGCCTACAATGCTTCACAGAACTTAATGCATTCTCTTAGTGAGTGACACTAACGGACGTGGGGTGTTACATATCCCAACGAGTAGTTAATGGTGATATGTTATATCTTATGTTTGAAGTCATGTACTATGTAGTGTATGTATACGTAGTGTTGAACAAATGTATGTCCACATATGTTATTGAGAGTAAATTATATTGTACCATTATGTGTCATCACATGAATAGAAGAAATTCTACTATGAATAATATTGATAATACAACAATAGTTACATTAATTCTACTAAGAACAATTCTATCATCAAACATAACAATAGTAATAAAACGTAAGTTGCTGAATTACAACGACTCTGTTTTTGATCGATCATTCCATATTTGCTGCATTTATTTGACTTTGGAACCTGCATCTCATCCATCGCGCCTTTGAATCTTGTAGATCTATGCCTTTTAGGTGCTTTACGTACAGTTGGCAGCTAAATTGTGGGTTTCTCGCATGCGCTTCTATAATGTTTATCAGGAACGGGATGAAACTCTAGTGTGTATGCATCTAAGTAATTTTGGACCTAATACCATTGTGAGGTGAAGTCATGATGGACTATATTTGCACCGTTAGCTACTGCTGAACAAGCACCCGTTACATGCCCATAAGGAAGCTGCTGAAGTAACGGGATGTTGCATATACAAGAATAGATGTTGTCATTGATTCTTACCCTGAACTCATTTCCAAATAGTGAATCACTTACCATTCGGTTAAACTGAATCGGACAATCGACAACGTCATACTTTACTTGCCCTTTCATTTGTCTTTGCCTTCCATTTTTTGGTTAATCGGGTTGTCCCTGTTTTGTCAAATTCTTGTCACTGGCAAAAATAATCCACCGACCGAAAGAACATGCAAGCAACCAAAGCTTTGACAGACAACGATCTTGCACCTTTAAGTACACCGTTAAAGCTTTTAGAAACGTTTGTCACCATGACATGAAGTCTTCCACCATCATCCTTACACGAAGCCCAATTCTCTTTCTTTCAACATACATTTTGCTCAGTCCAACGGTGAGCTCGAATATTAGTGGTTTTAATTTCCTTTTGGATCTTTACATTGTCAACCTCCTCTGAAGCACATACTACTGCAAAAAAATAAACCTTTCAATTATTTGTCTTTAAATCCAATAGTTTAAAGGTTGGCTTTCAAATGTCTAACACAAAATATATGTTTGTGATGGGATCTTCAATGACTTCCTAACGTTGTCAGTATTCTTTTCAGTCTATCAACAATGAAAGTAACACGTCGATTGTTAACATTATGAATGAACTATCGCATACAAGCAAAAAACCAAACTCAATTATCACCTGATTCGGACTTAACAATCCCATTAGCGAAAGGGCATAGTGGATCGTTCGCATCTACTACAGTTGTTACTGATAAGGTACCTTCGTATTTACCATATAAACGTGGGTCGTTAATGCAAAGCAAACGACAATATTATACAAATCCTTTGATGTAAGGTCCAAAGACCCAAAAAGCATGTTTGGATAGTTGGATGCAGAAGCCTCTTCAAAAGGAGCTACAAGTTGTTCTGGCAACAACATTCTTTTTTCATAACAAACAGCTCTATGGATCTTGAGTCGATAGAAAACATTAATACAACGTCGTTGTCATCTACAATTTTAATTGCTTTAGATCCAGATTCAGTTAGTCAATTGCAAATCAAATCAGTATCAAACTCCTGCTTTTTGATCTTAGTTGCTTTATAAACCAACACTTTTAATTATTAGAAATTAGAACTTTTTCGAGCTTTTGCCGATTTGTAAGATCGCCCATTGTATATTCCACACTTCTGTTCATCAACAACTAAATCATCATTAAATGAGCATATACTTGCAACAAAATTAGGAGTCATTTTATATTGATAAAACAATTAGTACTATTCAGACTTCTAAATGCAGAAAAATAAAAAAAATTATGTTTTACAAAAACATACCTTTGTTGATCATAATCAAGCCGAAATTGTTATTCAACAAATAAATCTGTAAAAAAACGAATGTTTTTAATGAAAACAACGATAAACTAGGAAAAATTAAATTTTGGATTTGAGTTTTTTTTAGAGGAGGAGAAAGGGAGAGGAAGAAAGAGGATGGTTGGGTGTTTCTTTGCGTCTGGACGCAATCTCAGATTGAACCACGGCGCAATTCAAAATCGTGTCCAAACCTAAATATTTCATTTTTCTTTTGATACTGATGCAATTCCAAATTGGTCAATATATCCTTCTTGATACCCTTTGTCTTCTATATATATATACATACTTGTTTTCCTACCCCCATCACTCACTGGAGAACCAACATAATCATGTACAATATGCTCTGAAGCTGCACCTCCTTATAAACATCTTTAAACGCTTTTATATCTTTGGCTCAAAACTAAGCATCCTTCAGTCTACTGGTGCAAAGAGCAAACATAAAGAAATATGGGTCATCATTATAACTTCAACCAGCACAATCACCAAAGCGTACCAAAAGGATGCATGGCCATAAAAGTTGGACAGACGAAAGACGATCAGGAGAGGTTTGTAGTACCAGTGATGTATCTGCAGCATCCGCTCTTTATCGATTTGCTCAAAGAAGCCGAGGAGGAATACAAATTCAACTACAATGAAGGTGCCATCATCATACCATGTCAGGTGGCTCATTTCAGGCAAGTTCAAGGCCTGATTGAAGAAGAGGCTACTACTACTACCCATCTTCGCCACTCTCACCTTTTTCACATGCCTACTTGCTTTGGAGGATTCGTAAAGGCCTGATTCTTATTTTATTTATTTCATAGTATAGTTGGTGCTTTGTTTCAATGATGGTGATGAATCCAAATCCACATAAAAGTTTGTAACATACAATATGCATGCATCTTCTTCTCTGCTGCTGTGATTTGATCTAGCTTTATCGTCAAGAACATGTATATATTATGGTTTGTTGCCTGGTAAGTATGAAGTTTGAATTGTACTGGATATTGAAGAGTAATTGTCAGTAGAGTTAATTAGTTGAGTTTTGGGTAACTTGTTAACCTGAATGTTGGATCAACACTCATACGTGAATTGAAAGCTCGGATAGTAAATGAAAAAACATTAAAGAGATAAGAACACACAACTACACAAGAACATGTAATGTTTTGCTTCCTTTTCAGATTATAACTAGTTTTCTTATGACCATAATGATATCAAATTTATAATAGAATTGTTGAACGTTTGTAGGAGAGTATAGAAATGAAGAATATCTAGCAAAGGTATGAGGAGAAGAGTAAAAGGAAGGGGGGGGGGGGGGGGTGGTTAATCTTATTTAGTTTAACTTATTCAAATGCATTCTTCCACTTATTAACGAGTTTAATTTTTTCGTTTTTCTCCTGTCTCTCCTCATGTGTCATTACAATCTCAGTCGTTGATTTAATCTCATCATTCATCAATGAAATATGGTGGATTTTATCATTTTATTGAATTTGTTACGATGAATGGTTGACATTTATTGGAACACAAATGGAACATTGAAAAATAGAATAGAGTATTTAGTATGCTTATTAACTCGTTTTATCTTTTTCTTGAGCTAACGTAACCGATCGTGTACTGCATTGATTAGAAAATGGGTTAACGTAACCGATCACAATGAATTGAATTAACTATATTACTACATATTCATTAGCCTTGACCAGTATATATGCAATTCATTGCTAGTTGTTTTTTTTGTTTTTTTGTTTTTTTGTTTTTATACAGAAAGTAGTCACTATGCTTTGAGTTACAATTTGGTTTTGATTTCTAGTACATGCAAGGGAAAACACAAGAAATGCATTTTTTGCTGTGAATAGGGTACTAAGCATGGTGTTTAAACGATGTATTTATTTGTTAATTTATTTATTTTGAATTAATTTATACGTTTAATTTTAATTTATGTTTCTTGTGTGAATGACAATATTGTAATATTTGTTTCACATTGTCAAAATATTATAAGCATGCAAGCTGTAGACAGAATTGAAATAAAATTAAATGTGCATGAGTAATCATGAAGACTTAATACTCATACATATATATCAAAAGTATCAAAGATGGACACGTGAGGCACGAGAGAATATGCGTGCATACCTAAGAAATTTGGGGGTGCTGCCTAAACAGCCACGTCCAAAAAATGGACGGATGAGCATCCGGGCAACGATGCTAGGCGGGGTAAGCGGAGTGCGATTTTGTTCACATCTTTTAAGAGATGTGAACAAAACACTCGGTCTCTATTGGTGGAAATCAGGGCGATCCATATGGGTCTTCCTGATTTCCACCAATCAGGGTGGAGTGTTTTGTTCACATCCCTAAAAAGGATGTGAACAAAATTCTATTTGGGTAAGCGATGGTTCGGTGCCACGTTGAGCACTGCCAACGGCCCTAAGTTACTCTCCGTGGTAGACTAGAACCTAACCAACACACGGGTCCATATATTGTGAACGATCAATGTGAAATGCTAAAAATAAACGTCAGCTTTACATAGAGCGTGACGTATTATTTGAGGATGACTAGGCAAGTTGGAAAGGAAAACTCAGCCGTTAATCGAATGGAAGCCAGGAATAGAAACGGTCTCCCCTTCAATAATTCAAAAAAAATAACTATAGACAGGACAGTGGAGTTTCATTAGATTCCATCTGATCGTTGTCATAAATACTTCTCCTACAGCTATTGATTTGAAATCTCTAAGAATGAGAGCAGTATTCAAAATTTCAAATCACGTATGCATGAATCATAATGGTTAGACGCAGACCCATGGCTATCATTACGCGAGAGAGCTGTGAAAATATTAATATGGGCACAAAATGACAATGAAATGGATAGGATGAGCCACTGTTAGATTGTTTCCTATTTTCTGACTTCATATGTAAACACAGTTATAATCTTTCGGTTCATTTTCGAAATTCCGTTTGAATTTTAATTTGTGGATTCCATTACTTATTTTCTTGAGTTGCTTCAGCTTTTTGGTATGATTATATAAAGATGTACATAATATTACAGTTTCAGTGGTATAATTCTTTTGAGCTTCATGAAGTTTTAAATGGTGTTGTTTTTATCCGAGAGCATCAAGAGTTGCATAACAAGGTGCTTGAAGTATTAAAAATAATTAACATACACTAAGTTAAAAAAAAATTAGAACAAAACAGTAAATATAAACTTAACTAATAGTATACACTCATCAAATAGCTATTCATAAGTTACGCACGAAAGCCCAACAAACAAGGCCCAAGGACACATATACTAATAGGGGTGGACCTGGTTTGGTCTGATGCGGTTTGAAGTCCAAATCGATTTCGTAGCGCATCAAACAGTTGATCAGAACACTACTAGATGAACAGTCTATACCAACAGCCAGTTTCCAACGGCTATTAAGGGACCACTGATTACCGTTGGAAAACGCCAGCGAGTCCGACCTGCTGCCCATTTCTTTAGTTTTCTCCCCCAATTCAATTTCCATCCCCATTCCACCATTTCAACTTCGTCAATTTCGATTCCTCCACCCCAACAACCACCGCTATGGTCTCCGACGTCATCCACAAGCTTCTCCAACCCTTCTCCACACTTGTTTCTCTCGGATTTTGGATTTAGTTTTGACGGAGAGAGAGCAGATTGAAAATGAAAATGTTATTGTTGAATTAATGAATGAATAAGCAGCAGGTTTGATGTTTATTTATACATTGTATTGGCCAACGGCCAGCAAATATAAAGTAGACTAAGGGTGCGTTCTTAACCAACGCGAGCGGGGTATTTGAGCGTGGCTTTTGAGTGTGACATTTGAGCATGGTACTGTAGCGAACGGAGAATGTGTTTTTAGCTGCGAACGGGGTATTTGAACGGGGTATTTAATTGTTAAATTAATGTTTTTGATTTAATTTATATACTGATTTTTAATTGGACCGTTAACTCTATTTAGAGAATGTGTTTTTACCATGTTAAAAAAATTGAAAAATTACATTAAGCATTAACAAATAGTCTACATTAGGCATTAAGCATTAATAATGCAGTGTACAACAAAACACGAAATTTTTTGTTGAAGGTGGGACTTGATGTCTGGTCTCTCCCCAACAAGCTATGTGCACTTAATAATTGAACTAAGTAATCTTTCATACGTAAGTAGGATCTGGTTAATTAATTATCCCTGCGTCGGACGCGTCCGACGCCAACGGGATGATTTCCAGCTTCCGCTTGGCGTGGCTGGAAGCGTGGTTGGGACGTTCTGGCGTTCGACGCATCGGACGCGTCGGACGCCACCAAATCTGATTGTGGAATGCTCAGAGACTGCGAACGCACCTTAAATCTTGGGTTAAGAAGCATAACAACCCAGATAATGTAATAAACCCAAAGCCCAAAAGGGAAATATAAAACATGTTATAACAGCCGCATCCTTCAATATTTCATACACTCTCTCAAGCCCCATCTTCAGCTAGAATTGAGTGATATCTTCACAAATTGACAACTTCCATCGTCGATTTGAGCAGTGAAGGAGCTTGGCTGGGCTGTTTGCAAGTTTGTCTTTGGTTCTTCAGATCTATCTTTGCGGAGTTGTATTTGTCTTCGTGCTCCTTTGGATCTGTCTTTTGGCAGCTGCTTCTGTCTTCAGATTGTTGAGACAGGTTATATTGCTCCATAATTTTGAGTTTATCTCTTAGTCTTGTGAATTTTTTTGATGATAAAGCTTTGGTAAAGATGTCTGCAAGTTGATGATAGGTAGGAACGTAGTTAACTTGCAAGGTTTTCCTTTGCACTTGTTCACACATGAAATGTAAATCAATTTCAATATGCTTTGTTCGTGCGTGTTGTATTGGATCAGTCATCATGTAGATCGTGCTTTGATTGTTACACCATAGTATGGGTTTACTGGTAGATGTTATGTTTAGCTCTTTTAGTAGCGATTGTAGCCACAAAATTTCTTGTAGTACTTGCAACACTTCTGTATTCCGCCTCAGTACTAGATCTGGAAATGGTTGTTTGTTTCTTAGAGCACCATGAAATTAAGTTGTTACCAATATAGACACAATAACCTGTTACAGATCTCCTGTCATGACTGTGGCCCAATCAGCATCGCTGTAGGCAGTGATGTTGAAGTTGTTGCTTGCTTTGAGAGTAATTCCATGGTTGATTGTTCCCTTTAGATAGCGTAGAATTCTTTTGACAGCTTTCCAATGCTCGTCCAAGGGATTTTGCAAGAATTGAGAAACTTTATTAATACTGAATGATATATCAGGACGTGTAATGGTAGCATATTGTAATGCCCTCACTACACTCCTATATTGTTTTATGTTGTCTATGACTTCTCCACTATTTTTACTGTAGTGCTGATTTGATGTCATAGGTGTAGGTTGTGGCTTTGCTTCATGCATTTATGCTCTAATAAGTAAATCTGAAGTATACTTTTGTTGGCATAAATGCATTTCAGTATTGGACATCCTCTTTATTTCAACGCCTAGAAAGTATGATGCACAACCTATATCCTTAATTGAAAATTGCTTATTCAAGCACACAGTCAACTTTTTGATTTCATCATTGTTGTTACCTGTTATAATAGGATCATCAACGTATATTAAAATATAGATACTAAATGATTTGTTGATGTTTATAAATAATGATGAGTCAGATTTTGTTGGGCTGTAGCCCATAGAGCTGAGTGTGGTTTTGAGTTTCTCAAACCGCACTCTTAGTGCCTGTTTGAGTCCATAGAGAGCCCTTTTTAATTTGCAAACCTGATTTGAGTTTTGTATGAAGCCAGGTGGCTGTTCCATGTAGATTTCTTCCTGCAAATGACCATTCAAAAATGCATTATTTACATCAAAATGATTTATATTCCAGTTGTTATATGAAGCAATGGATAGAATTACCTTGATAGTGGATGATTTCACCACTAGTGAGAATGTTTCACTGAAATCGAATCCATATTCTTAAGTGAACCCTTTTGCGACGAGTCTAGCTTTATATCTGTTTATAGAGCCATTTGCATTTCTTTTCAGTTTGAATGTCCACTTCCACCCAATGATATTTTTGTTATTTGGTGGATCAACAAGATCCCATGTGTTGTTTTTCATGAGTGCATTGTATTCCTCCTTCATTGCAGCATTCCAATTTTTGTTGTTAACAGCTTGACTGAATTGTCAGGTACATCACAGCTTATGCTTGCAGTTAGATTTTTGAAAATCCCACTTTTGGCTCTCGTTATCATGTGATGACTGAGTTTATGGGAGAGAGTATAACAGGTAAACCTTCCTGTTCAGATTGAGTAGTATCGGTATTGTTGTCATCATTGATATTGGTTGCAACAATAGATTGATCTGGACTGATTTGATTTTTTTTGTTGCTTCTTGATTCAGATTACTGCATGGCAGGCTGAAGCACTCATTGTGGCTATTAGTAGTGAGCTGGTAATCATTGTGAGCTTCAGCAGCCTCAGTATTGTCATTTTTCTCCCATATTTCATCCAGTATTAGTTGTTATATACTTTCATTGTGGCTATAAACTTTCACTGTTGTTTTAATATTGTGGTATTTAAAAGGAAAAAATATTTTCATCAAAAATAACATGTCTTCTTATGAATTTTTTTCCTTTATCGTCAATACACTTATATCCTTTTTGGCAAGTACAATATCCAATGAAAGTACATGACCTTGACCTATAATCGAATATATTTGTATTATAAGGTCTAAGATATGGATAACACAAACATCCAAAGGATTTTAAATTGTTATAATCTGGTTTAATATTATAAAGTTTTTCTAGAGGACTCATGCCACTTAAAGTCTTGGTTGGCATTCTGTTAATCAGAAAAATAGCAGAGTTAAAAGCCTCCAGCCAAAACTTTAAGGTTAGTGAGGCTTGAGCTAGAAGAGTTAAACCAGTTTCGACAACATGTCTGTGTTTTCTTTTAATTAAACCATTTTGCTCAAAAGTATAGGGACAAGTAGTTCTATGAATGATCCCTTTATTTTGAAAGAAATTGCCTAGGGGCTTAAATTCAAATCCTCCATCCGATTGAATTTTTTTAACAATAGTGCTGAATTGATTTTCATCCATTTTGATAAAATTCGTAGTAGCATTAGTAGCATCAGATTTGGACTTAAGTAAATATAACCATGTATATCTAGAGAAAGCATCAATAAAGGAATTGTAGTGTTTAAATCCAAAATCTGAGTTAATAGGTGCTGGACCCCATAAATCAGAAGCAATTAATTCAAGGGATTTGGTGTAGGTAGTTATAGAATCAGTGAAAGGCAGCTTATGACTTTTGCCTATTTGGCAGTATTCACAAACATATGGTAACTGAACATCATTAAAAGGTATCTTGTTAACAAGAAGAACTTTCTTTACAATCCTAATATTGTGATGACCAAGTTTGTAGTGCCACAAATCAAGTACATATTTTCTGTTGCTAATGCTATTAATTTCAGACAAATTACAATGTGAAGCAACATCGGTTTTATTGTATTTTTGCAATTTAAACTTATATAGTCCTCTAACTGCATCACCCTATAATAAAATTGATTTTGTTAGTATGTCTCTAATAGTACAATGATTTGGGGGGAAAAAATCAAAATATACTCTGTTATCCCTAGAAAATTGAGATACAGAAATTAAGTTCTTCTTGATTTCAGGTACCCTCAATAAGTTGTGTTGGAATAACTGCCTTTTACCATTTATACTACCTTTACCTATATGAGATATGTTAGTGTGCTTACCATCTCCCAAACAAATTGAATTGTTACCTTTATAGTCTCTATTGTCAAGATTTAAATTTTCTAGATTGTTTGTGAGATGATTTGTTGATCCAGAATCTGGGTACCAGCTATCATTGTTAATGTAGTCACTCAATATAGAGGCATGACACTCAATATAGAGGCATGGCACTCAATGCAGTCATGTATTGAGTCAGGCAGGGCACTGTTAGCTTCCACAAAACCTCTCCGATGATGAAATCTCCCTGAGGAGAAGTTATATTTCACCCACTATTACAGTGACGGTGAAGAGTGAATATCAAGATCAGATTTGAAGAAAAACAAAGCCGTTAGGCAGTGAAATATTTGGCCCTTGTATCAAATTAAGTTTAGATGGAGAGAGAGCAGATGGAAAATGAAAATGTTATTGTTGAGTTAATGAATGAATACAAGCAGCAGGTTTGATGTTTATTTATACAATGTATTGGCCAACGGCCAACAAATATAAAGTAGAATAAATCTTAAGCTAAGAAGCATAACAACCCAGATAATGTAATAAACCCGAAGCCCAAAAGGGAAATATAAAACATGTTATAACAGCTGCATCCTTCATTATTTCATATAGTAAATATAAACTTAACTAATATACACTCATCAAATAGCTATCCATAAGTTACGCATGAAAGCCCAACGAACAAGGCCCAACGACACATATACTATTAAGGGTGGACCCGATTCGGTCTGGTGCGGTTTGGAGTCCAAATCGCTTCCGCATTGCATCAAACAATTGATCAGAATACAACTAGATGAACAATCTATTCCAATGACCAGTTTTCAACGGCCGCCAACGACTATCAGGGGACCATTGGCGGCCATTGGAAAACACCGTTGGAAGCTGTTGGAAATTTTCCTGCATATGTTTCCTGAGCCCGACCTACTTCTCATTTCTTTAGTTTTCTCTCCCAATTCGATTTCTATCCCTATTCCACCAATTCAACTTTGTTGATTTCGATTCCTCCACCCTAACAACCAGCGCAATCGCCTCCGACGTCATCTGCAAGCTTCTCCAACCCTTCTCCACGCTTGTTTCTCCCGGATTTAGGTGAAATTCTTAAACCTAATTTTTAGGTTTTCTACTAATTTCGGTTTAATAAAAGTTTTATTTGATTCCTAGTTATTTGCGTATGTATATTACATCATATTATTCCTTAATTGCTATTGTTATCACCGTAATTATCAAATTCTTAGGAATTGTTAGCATGTATAGCAAATGCTTGGTGTTAGCATGTAACCTTAAATGAAAATACTTGTTGCCATGAATTATTAGCATTTTAAAATAGCAATATGTTAGTGAAATAAATATATAAATATAAGTTATTAAGTTATCAAAATCATATTTTTTTTTCCAGTTTTTGTCGCTTCGTTGTGCATTGGAGTTATGGTTATCATGATTTATTCGTATGTACTGTAACATATGTATGTGATTTGTTTGTTGTAATTATTATAAAGAAAAATAATTGTTATGTGAAACATAAATTCCATTTTATCTACCGAAAAAGGAAATATTTTATAACTTTATTGGGTGGTAAGTGTTTAGATTTAAAATGATAATAATGGTAAAATTAGTATAAGAATTTTTATGTTGTAATTATAATTTTATACTCCTTGCGTTGTCGTCCAATTATTAATACAAATTAATTTATTTCAATTTCGACTAGATTGAGTTTAGAGAAATTATTAAATCATATTTAAAGAAAAATATTCTCAAAATATTCATGTTTTATAGCATATTAGCTATCTTTTTCTGCTTAATTACATATTCTCAAAATGTATGTTGTGTTGCTCATATCCAATTTTATATCTATGTTGCAGGTATATTATGTCTGACCCTACAGGTTCAGGCTTCGGCTCCGGATCTGCCTCTAGACGACATAGCATTACCCCTCGTGCCGGTGAGGGTAGTGGCGAACAGTTAGCTCGTCGGATGTGTACTTGAAGCCTAAGGCTGATAAGGCGTAAGTATCAAAATTAGCAGAATAACAATTTAATGATTTTTTTGCATAATATAACTATATTCTATAAATTTCTAATTTATATTTAACGTAGGAGGTTTGAGTTGGAGCCATCTCAGACAGTTCTGGATATCTCCAAGGATGCGTATTTGGCTAGAATGAGCGATTTCTGGCCTAAGTGGAGCAGGGTCCCAGCAGTCGTCAAAGAGACTATTTGGCAAGATTTTCTTATACATTTATACTGCTTTATAAATTGGTTATATACAAATAAATGAGATTAGTAATATTATCTCATTATACAGGGGCCAGTAGATGTGCAGGAGGCTGACATGAGCCTTGCTCAGCAACACTGGAACTCAAAGGTCGCCAGAAATTATAGAGAAAAGATGAATGAAATTAAGTTAAAGGGAAAGAAACCAAGGTGGATGAGCGATGAAGTGTTTGATAAGATGGTCGCGTGGTGAGACACATACGAGTTTAAAGTAAATCTATAACGAATCTAATTTTTTTTTTCAATTTTAAATAATTAGCCAATGTACATTTGCAATTTGAGCCAGCAAGTAACACTGCGAACAAGAGCAAGAATCCTGTAACTCATCGCGGAGGATCCAAGTCTTTCCAGCATCACCGCGAGGACTTGATAAATTTGCCAATTATTACATTTGTATATTGATCAGTTAAGTGATTGACTATGTGGAATTGAGTTATTCAAATTATTAACTACAGGAACGTGTTCGTGGACATCCCGTATCGTACATAGACGTATTTGCCAACATCCAACGCATCCAGGCATGTAGACGAGCATGGCAATGTCACATATCAGTGGGATGGTCTGGATAAGGCGACAGCTGCATACGTATGCGTATTTTAAATTTTATTATCACATCGATTAGTTTATTAATTACTAATTAATGTAAAATAAAATCAACATTCTATTATTTTTCAACTAAAATTGTTTTTTGCATTACAAGAAAAGTTCCAGGAGGCACGGGCTCATGCGCTTGAGGAGTCAGGTCGTGAGAATTGACGCAGAAGGAGGAAGACAACCTATTTGATGCTGTTATGGATCCACCGCAGCAGAGCAGGCGTTGTGGATTCAGTAACCTGACGATAATATTTCGATAATTAAATTAACTTATGCACATTGATCGAAATAAAATAAAAATCGATACAAAAGTGGCATTCAAGAAGAAATTAAGGAATGTATTCTATAATTTTATTTTCTTTGGCTTAATATGGTGGATGACAATAACCATATCATCTTATATGGGAACCAAAATAAGAAGCTAGAGTACATAATGTGTTAGTGAATATAAAGTAAGAATTTGTTGGCAGCACAATACAACTTATCAATCTCCGTTGTGTAAATGTGTTAGTTACTTATTCAAATTACCAGGGCCACCAAAAATGTTAATACTTTAAAAAGTTCAAAGTGAAAGATACCAGTAGCATTGTGGTACTGAAAACATCACGAAACATCAGAATACACAAATATGCACACCTTCATTTATGACTGAATTTAAAAGAAAAATTTGACACCAAGTGCATGTTAGCCTAGCTGTTTAAATAGCAAAATATCGAGAACCTCACTTGTTTGTCTCGATAACATTGCAACTTCATATTTGTTATATTTTTTTAGTGCTAGGTTTGTGTAACCGTGTACATTTCTGGAGTTATGCATGCCATGAACAAGTCTCATGTCATATGTAAAACAATTTCTAGTAAAATAGGAATATGTCTGGTTTTTTCCCCTTTTGTTGTAAATAGGAATGTATTCTATAAAATAAAATTGGAAGTGTACTATGGCACACACTACTTTTAGTCTAAAATTTTGATAGCTTATCTTACATCTAATAATTATTCATGTTCTAATTTTTTTGCAAGCTTTCAGTCTTAGCACATCTATGTTCTAAAATCATCTATACTTGTATTTGCAGGCTTCACAAGCTAAGAAGGCACAGGACAAAGAAGAAATTAAGAAGATGCGAGCATTGATTAAGCAGCTGCAAGACCAGAATCATGTGCATGTTATGCAGATTGAGCAGCTGCAAGACCAGAATCATGTGCATGTTATGCAGATTGAGCAGCTGAATCAAAAGGTTGTGGAGTACATGGACAATCATGGTAGTTTTCCTTTTTCGTCTACTTCTGGAGGACATAGCGACGGACATGATGCAACTTGAGGTATGTTTTTTCGGTGTTTAGCTTGGAGATGTGATTTGTTTTGTTGATGTATATATTGGTACGTAGTGGATGAGACATGTTTGGATGTATTTTGATGGTTTGTATATATTGGTATGGTTTGTAGACATGTTTGGATGTTCAGATGTTTGTATACATGGTTTGTTTTGTATACCTTGATGTTTCTGTGTTTTATTTTGGTTGTTTATATTATTATGGGTATATATATGTTGAGTATATGCGGAATTGGTTGGAAATGGTCAGGAAATGGATTGGAAATGAATTGAATTGCAAATTGGGTAGCTGGAAGGTTGTTTGCTTGCTGTTATATAAAAAAAGAGCCCAGTATTTCCAAAGGCTAGCAACGGATTCCAATGACAATTCGATCATGCTTTCTAACGGTTTCCAACAGCCTTATTGTTAACCCCTTATGTAAACACCATTCAGAAAAGAATGAGTCAACTCAAGAAGCTATTACAAAGCTATACGTATTCATCAGGTTGTCAAAGCCCTATGGAAGTAATACCGCATAAATGACATAAATAATGCCGAATGAACGAAATAAGTCGTGCCGTGTGAGCAACTCATGCCAAGCTGTGTAAGCGACTTAAAGTCACGACATTCCATCTAGCCACCAAGCCATTCATGCGACTTGAAGTCATATTGTTGATTAATCATGTCGGCTCGCATTCATGCAAAACATAGGTCAAAGTCAGTATCATCAAGTCACGAATGATAGTGCAAAGTGATGGACCGTAATTAACGTGCATGGACATTTGAACTAAGTTATATTCTATATATAATATGTAATGAAGAAAATGCCATACTTACGGGCAAATCGTTTAAGCTGAACATCATCAAGTCGGTAACCCATAAAAATTCATATACTCTGCATGAGGTATAAGATGATGTGGCATTTGGAATCAATTTCATGGCAAACTATAAAATATGCATCCGGTATTTCATTTTGCGCTGGCACATTTCTAATTTCCAATAGTTGCAAGTAACATGAGATAGCGGCATTACATGGTATTCACTCATGTCGTAAGTTATGGTTATGCCGCATGTCATCCAAAACAATTCATCCCGCAAGAATTTCAAGTCGCAAGCCATCCATGTCATGCAACTCATACCGCTGAGTTCATATTGCAAACGGCTTTAACCAGGTCGTCAGCACAACTTTACCCATGTCGTCGAGTACTTTCAGGTCATCGGCAGGCTAACATCGCATGGCGTAACATGAGGCATGTTACACAAGAGTGGATACATGGCACGTAAAAGTACGAGTTATAAGTAATATGGGAAGTAGAGAGAACAACATGTAAGCTGTTCCATGAATTACACAAGTACACATCAACTCGAAGTACATATGCTTAAACCATCATGGGTTAAAACATATCATATTGTATGGGTTGAGAATCCTGATACCGCGTTATGCATTGTAATAATTGGGAAAAGTTAAGTTTGGAAGTAGCATAACTATAGCTATACGTGGTATTAGCTATTGCCAGCTGTATATGATTAAACTGCAACATACAAAATCCTAGGCAAGCCATGTGAGTGACTTAACTCATGCCGTAGGAACGATTTTTACACGACCCGAACTTCCCCGGCCTCCGAAGAGAAGAGGAAGGATGGATTGTCTGAGAACATGACAAATCAGAACACAAACAGAAGAACATTTCATTGCTTATTACAACAATTTACAACAGAGTACAAGAATATACAGAGTATGAATAATTCACACATTGTGAAATATCAGAGATTAAAATACATTACATAGCAGCAGAAAATAATACAAAACACAACTAAAAGAGATAAACGGATACAGAGCTTTCCGAATATCGTTCCACCTGTAAATCAGGATCCTATGAATATAAATCTGCAAAACCAAAAATACTGGCTGCCTGTGTGGAAAATAGGGGCACCCAGAGTTTAGGTTAAAACAATAAACTCCAGGTCAGTCATGTGACTGGTGTGAGAACTAAAACAGTTATTAAATCTTTACTTTAAAAATAAAGTAAGTGAAGGGACCATGCCGTATAACACGGAACGGGTTTTCTCTCAAGAATACCAATGCATATAACAAACAGCGCAATGCTTTTTGGAAAAATGAAGCTATTATAAGACTCAGGTCCCATCACATAATGCAACGCAAGCCGGAGGATAGAGTTTTACCTTATAATAGCCAAACATGCTTGGTACGTTTAAAAAAATCATTTTATACTATTATAGTGTAAAGTGTATGAAAACAACTTCAAATATAAATGTACCAATCATAGACAGCATAGTGCCCCATCCCACTATGTCGCCATACTAGGCTCTACAAATAAAACCAAAATGTCACGTATTGGAAATTGGATTTCCGTCATGAGTCGAGGCCAGGGAAGGCTCCTCACCGCTTCGAGACACTCTAGCAAATGCCTCAGGACTCCCTGTAGAGAACCCTTGGATCGGTTAGGTTGGTCCTCCCTTACGTTTGAGGATTGGCAATTCCTGAACACACGTTTCCCGGTCCTATAGGACCTATATCCATCGGTTCCGTAGAAACTGATATATCCGAGGTGCCTCGCAATCCAACAACCACATAGGTAAAAATATAAAAATGTCAGGGCTTGCAAAACACAAACACCACCCATAGCTAGAAAGAAACATCATGTTCTCCCAATGGTACGATCCCATTTTTGACTCATACCAAGGTGTGAGGCTCGCGAATTAAAGCTATACACAAAGTTATGCTATATTAAAGTCGTGCTTTGATCATCAACCACAAGACTCTGCTTTTCAACAGAAGCCTTGATCATTTGCATCTCAGCATGCCACACAGGCAATTGACGCCATGTGACTGATGTCTATCGATATATAACCTCTGAGCTCGTACGTCTGAGAGAAGGGCGTTAAGCAAGAGAATAAATTCTCCGCTACCAAACAGATATATATTTAATAGAGGTCAATCAATACAGAATAAAATACAATGTCAAACAAACATCCATTTGTGTAAAACCCCAAATTTTAACGGCATTAAAAGAGGTTAAATTAAATTATAGTTAATTTAACATTCAGAATTAGAGGGAACGGACTATGCCATTGCATCCGTCTCGAAATTCTAGTCAGAATGGACATTTGGTATGCATAAAACGGATACCATATGAAAAAGTTATGAGGGATCAAAGTTTGTTTATGCACAAGATAAATATATATATATAAAATAAATTCCAGAACCTTCAAAAACAATTCAAAAATCAAAATCGGGCCAAAGCGGACTGAGCGGGAAAATTCTCGCTTGTTGGTGTCGAAACCCCCAAGGGTGTGTCGACATGGGTGTCGACCCCCTATAGGGGTGTCGACATGGGTGTCGACTGCCCTATAGGGGTGTCGAACACCCTAGACAGATCTGGGCAGAATTTGTTTTACGTACCTGGACTTGATTCTAGGTCTGGTTCATTGGTTCTAGGCTATAAATATGGTCCCCTATTCTCTTATTTTCTCCATTGGAGATCATAGAGGCCATATGCTGTCGGGTTGCAAATTGAAACAGAATCAAAGTCTACTACAATCAGTTTAGCTATTCAGAATTCAGATCTCTCTCTCTCTCTCTCTCTCTAAATTTTCTGAACCTAACGTTGTGAGTTTCTAGTCACTTCTAGGTTTAAATAAATAATAGTAAATTGTGAAATACTATGAATTGGATATGTTGTAAAGTATGAATCTATGCCAGTATTAAATCTTATACTATGCAGATCATGATAGATCTAATTCTCTAGATCTGATGCAATTGTGGCAATACTATAATGTTGCCTTTATGGATCTTGATTTGTAACTACGTTGTGGTAAATGTAAATTTATTAATCTTGACAGTGCTTGGATCTAATTTTGTATGTAAATCACCTTTTATGTTGCGATCAACTTAGATATGTTGTAAGTTGGACATATTTAGATCTAAACATGCTACTATGATAGATCCACTTTATGATCATGTTTTATGCTAGATCTATTTTACGATCATATCTTATGCTATGATAGATCTATCTCTCGAGATCCAAAAAGGGAAAGGTTTAATTAATTGATTAATTAATTTAAAATGGAATGTTTAGTAATTACAGTAGGGAATTGTAATTGTACTTGTGACACGAGGTTAGGTTACATTAGTGGTGGAAGTCTACCCGGACCCGACCAGCATATCCAGCAGTCACTAATGTTGAACTTAATGTGGGAGGTATAAGTGCGCGAATACGAATCGGGCTAAGACGCGAGGTTAGGCCCAACTGTGGAATAAGACTGCCTGGACCCGGCCGGCATATCCAGCATCCATGTGTAGTAGGCCTAATGTGGGAGGTCTAGCCCATTATAAACAATAAATGAACATGGTAATGAATCAGACTACTTAACATAATCTAATCCATAAGGGATTGTATGAATATGAACTAAAGATAGGGTTAAGTAAAACATGCTTGGATCAGTGGGAGGGTTAAGTACATCTTGGGTAGGTGGTAATATTAATATATATAGGCCCACAAACTTAATCGTTAAATAAACATGCTTGAATCAGTGGGAGGGTTAAGTACATCTTGGGTAGGTGGGTAATATTAATATATATAGGCTCACAAACTTAACCATTAAATAAACATGCTTGTATCAGTAGGAGGGTTAAGTACATCTTGGGTTGGTGGGTAATATTTGTACATATAGGCACACAAACTTAACCTGTCGTGGTTATGTAATTAAAGACATCGTTAGGTAAACATAACCAGTGGAAAACCAAGTAGTGGGGATGCAAGACAAAGGGGAGAGCTTGCATCATCTTGTGTGGGACCCATTTCAGTCAGTAACCCTTAAATAGGTATCAAACGGGTACTACGAACTAGGTCGGAGTGGGGCATGCTTACTGAGCTGATTGTAATAGATCCAAATATGGAGGCGGTGTTGACGGCGCATTCCAACGGGGTCATGTGCGTGCATGACTCGGCCTGCTAGGGAAGATAAGACGCTGTGACATCAGTAGATATGGTTGTGCACATCTGGAAAATGAAGGGTTGCTACTTTAGGGAGTGATATACCCTACTGTGGGGCCGGCACAGGGTATCTACGGAATAAGGAGCCGATCGATTGAGGGTAGTAAGTAGGGTACATCTAGTCCTGTCTATTTTTGTGGGGTACCTGTGTTTCTATTTGGGCGAACACCCGTTATTTCTGTGTAGGTACCAGTTCTGTTTGGGTTGAAACCCGTTACTAGAGTACACCTAAAACTACCATTATTTTTCTGTTAGGATCATCCTGTTTTTGTTAAGCAATTGGTTACATGTAATCCTATTACATATCTGTTATACTAGTATTGGTGCAGAGCAAGGAAAGTATTAAGAAGCGCTATCTATTATATCTTTTTGTCCTGTTTACCTTGTTATGCCTGCCATTTATGTATTGATCTCTCTTATCCACTTTGTATGCCAGCATGTTACTTTTATTTATTTACTTGCTAAACGTAACTAGACTCGCCAGACTTTATGTCTGACCCTTTTTGTTTCCCCTTCTTTCTTCCACCCTCCCCCCCAGGTTCTCAGGGAGGAAACACATAGGCTTGATCATGATTTTGCTTATTTTACTTGAGCTGCTTATTGCTATGGCCATATTTTGTTCTTGGGGAATTTTCTTTCTTTTATGTACTCTGATATTTCTGAAGTACAAGACAGTGGTTTTTATGTTGTAATGGGTTTTTATATTTCAGACAAATGATGCTTTGGACCATGATATTTTGATGATTAATAAAGTTGTTTATTTCCGCTGCAAATTTTTTTATATCTGTCTTGCAATATTTTGTGTCTGTTTACCTAAATGCTTTACGAAACTTAATGCATTCCCTTTATGAGTGACATTAACGGACGTGGGGTGTCACACTTGGTATCAGAGATGAAGGTTACCAGATTAGATAAAAGTTTTTGAAAATTATTTTTCAAAAAGGCTTTAAAAGAAAGTATTTTCAAAAAGGAAAGTCTATTTTGAAGAATTCCCCCAAGAAGCTATATGTAATATCCTTCGGTCCTTTATCTAATTTTCTTCCTTTTTCCTTTTTTCAGCATGTCTGGGGAACAAAACATTCCTAATATACCAGAGGGAGTCACAATACCCGGATGGTTCCGTAGGTATTTGGAGGCCACGGGGCCTGCCGAAGGCCATAGAGACATTCCTCCCCCCGCTGCACCAATCATCCCTCCTCCCCCCTCCAAGAGCAGATAACTTCGCCAAGATCTGCAAAGACTTCCGTTCTATGGGAGGGAAGCCATTCCATGGGAATGAGGCATTCGTTGAAGCTTGAAATTGGCTCAAGGAGACCGAGGACTTGTTTGTAATTTTTGAAGCAGAGGATAGGAGGAAGATTCAGTTAGCTGCTTGGCTATTAAAGGACGAAGCCTCATTTTGGTAGGAAGTCATCCAAGCTGGACGTCCAGTGGAAACTTGGGAAGATTTTAGGCAAAAATTTGAAATGAAATTTCTTTCCCAAGCCGACAAGAGCATGCATATGGAAAGGTTCTTAGCACTCAAACAAGGAAACTTGACGGTGAAAGAATATGTGAACAAATTCAAGCAGCTAGCAAGGTTCGGGTTAGAATTGGTGGATATGCCGCACAAAAAGGTTTTGCGGTTTGCTAAAGGGCTGAATGAACCCCTTCATGAGTTAGCCATGTCCCATTTCCCAATGGGAGCCACTTTTGAAAAACTTGTTGATATGGCCCTAATGCCTGCGGAAGATAAGGGAGAAAAGAAGGAAGAAAAGGCTGAGGAAGCAACGCAAAATGAGGTGTGGCCTAAGAAGGGACAATAGCAGAAGAAAGGCGAAAAGAATGACAAGGTTAAAGATAAGATGAAGTGCTATAGTTGTGGGTGAGAGGGTCACTTAGCTAAGGACTGCAGGAAACAGAAGAATGCTTGCTTCGCTTGTGGAAAGGTCGGGCATCTTATTAAGGATTACCCGAAGAAACAGGGGCACGGTCCAAGGGCAGGAACTTCTGGAGGGCAAGTGCATGCTTTCGCGATCAGTGCTCCTGAATGAGGCAGAAAAATTTCTGTAGAAAGTTTAGTTTCTCTTTCAAATCATCCAGTTAGAACACATTTTAATTCTGGCTCTTCACACTCATTTATATCTAGTTCTGTTGTTGAATCTCTGCACTTAGTTACTATTATGGTAGTGGATCCCGTAGTTGTCTCAAACCCCATTGGTGGTTTGGCTCATTTATCTATGATTTGTAGGGGTTTGAGAATATTTGTGTTAGGCGTCAAATTTGAATGCAACGCATATGTGCTCGGGTTTATGGGTTATGGGTTAATTCTAGGGATGGGTTGGCTTACCACATATGGTGCCATTTTGGGTGGTGAGAGGAGGGTCGTTAAGTGTAATAACTCGGAAATTCTGAGCCAGTTTAAAATTTTTATTTTGGCAAATTTAGCGAATTTTGGATATTTAAAATGGATCATTTTAAATAATATCGACGAGAAATTTATTTTGAATAGAATCGAACGTATATATTATATACGTCGTCGTTAGAATATAAATAATTATTTATAATTATAAATAGAATTGAAAATGGCGCGGTAGTTCGATAATTCAATTTCAAACTTCAATTGAATGTACCGGGTGCAAAACAATCCGGATTTTAGTGAAACCAAAAACATTAGGATCTAATTGGGAATATCTTTCCAACGAATCCGAAAAATAAAAATTTCATAGCGAGGATCAAAAGATATGCCCAGTTGAAAATTCTGAATAGTCGCTATGCAATTCAGGCCCTTAAAAATGAAAATTTTGCAAACGACCTCGAATTTCGACGAAACCACTTTTGTTGGATCCGCGATGTTAAATTATTGCTAGATTCCAAATTTCATAATTTTTCGAATCAATATGTGAGCGTGGCAAAAGAAAACGTGTTTGACCAGTTTAAGTTGATTTTAATCGACTGGGAAATGACCATTTTTCAAACGATCTCAGAATTTGACGAAACTATTTTTGTTAGGACCGTATCGTCAATACGAAGCTAGAAAATATTTTTCTGGAATTTTTCGAGTTCGTATGTGACCCCAGTAAATTGAAATGCGCGTTCAAATTCAATATATAGAGTTATATGTTGATTTTGACGAAAACTGATTGTAACGATCGAATTGGCTTACGAAACATATTCCATTGTGTTCGGAATGGGGGTAATTAGCTAGGGACGACTGGCGGTGGGCCTCGTTTAGAGGTCGTATGAAAAAGTCAACTTTTTTGTAAATTAAATAATTAAAATTAAAACCCCCTCTTCCCTTATCTCTCCTCATTCCCGTCCCTTTTTAGATCTGCAAATAAAGAAGAAAAAAACCGCTGCTCCTCAAATCGAACCCGCCCTCCTTCGTACCCGACACCACCGTCGACTCGCTGTCTCCACCCACGTCAGACCCCCCTTCTCCTCCCATCTTCTCTCTCCACTTCAATTGAAGGAACCGCGCCTCAATAAAACCCAGCCACCCTCAGTCGCGAGCCCCTCCACGCCACAACCCGCCGCCGGCCACCTGCCCGTGTCCACCGCGATCCCCCTCCCCCTGAACGCCGCTGACAGCCCCCCTTCTTTCAATTCAACTGTAAGCTTCTTTGTTTATTTAATTTTTTTTTTCTGATTTAATGTATTAGGGAAATCAATGTAAGGTTTTTTTTTGTGATTAACTTAATGATATTTATAAATTGTTTTTAAAATATAAAATACCATTGATTTGAAAATATAAAATAGAATTTTATTTTGAAAATATAAAATCAGTTTTTTACAAAATAAAATAAAGCATTGTTTTTACAGCAAAAATATAGATAGGATTTGTTTTAAAAAAATGTATAGCTAGAATTTTTGAACAATAAAAGATATGATCTTTACGTTGGTAAAGAAAGGATTTTTAACATTATAAAAATTTGATTTTTATACTTGTAAAGAAATGATTTTTGATAAGATAAAAATAGTATCTTTTATATTCATGTAGCAATATAAAAATATAATCTTTCATGAATAAACAAAAGTTAGATTTTTATTTTGAAAGTAGCGGTATTTTTATAAATATGAAAAGGCGAAATCTTTAAATATGAAAAGGCGAAATCTTTAAATATGAAAAGGCAAAATCTTTATGTATAGAATAACGTGATAAAAACAGAATTTTTATCTATATAGTATCGATGTAAAAAAAGAATTTTTACCTGTATAATAGCGAAGTAAAAATTCAATTTTTATATATTGAATAGCGAAGTAAAAATTCGATTTTTATATATTGAATAGCGAAGTAAAAATTCGTTTTTTATATATTGAATAGCGAAGTAAAAATTCGATTTTTATATATTGAATAGCGAAGTAAAAAATTCGATTTTTATATATTGAATAGCGAAGTAAAAATGTGATTTTTATATATTGAATAGCAAAGTAAAAATGTGATTTTTATATATGTAGTGGCTACGAGCAACGAAAGTGATAAAAGGCGAGAACAGTAAGGTTGTCTACATATGAAGAGTCGAGACGTTTGGATAGCTATTGGTGAGAACTTCTCACCTTTTAATTTCTTTTATTCTAGTTATATATATATATATACTAGGATGCAGACGGTGTTTAGTAGCACCCGACACCCGTCATCCACAGACCATGGATGGCTTGTTTGTTTGATGGATGTGTTGTGAAAATTGTTTGTGATGTTGATGTGAAATAGATAATAAAATATATTCATAGGTTGAATAAAATATTTTATCGTTAAAAATATAATTTTTAACGTGAATGTAAATAAATAAATATTCATTTACAAACCGGACGGTTTGTTTATGTACACCTATTTGAAGGACATTGATTGGGACGATAAATTTTACACATCGCCCAACTGCACAAATAAAATCTGTGTTTGTTGATTTGAAACCCCACACGGGTATTGGGATAAAATATGACATACACTAATCCCAATAATTAGTTGTATGTCGATCGTTTGATTGACAGGCTGATATAAGCGTTAAATATCTATATTTGATGCTTATACAGTGTAGTGCACTTTGGATGATGGTTGATTATTTATCGTTGCTATTATATACATGTGTTGTATGAAATCCATATAATTAACTTTATATGGTGATTGATGGGGCCTCATTCCAATTTATAAAATAAAGAATATAATAATATAAAGGTTCATGTGTTGACCGTACTCATCCGTTGAGATTAGTCATGTGTTGAACGAAATATTTTAACAATAAAATTTACTTCTTTATAAAATAAAGGTTCATGTGTTGACCGTACTCATCCGTTGAGATTAGTCATGTGTTGAACGAAACATTTTAACAATAAAATTTACTTCTTTATAAAATAAAGGTTCATGTGTTGACCGTACTCATCTGTTGAGATTAGTCATGTGTTGAACGAAATATTTTAACAATAAATTTTACGTCTTTATAAAATAAAGGTTCATGCGTTGACCGTACTCATAAGTTGAGATTAGTCATGTGTTGAACGAAATATTTAAACAATAAAATTTACATCTTTATCATATATAAAATTAGAAATTAACTGGAAAATAGATGAGATGAGTGGTCTCCTGGATATTGATCTGATGTTGGTTTCGGCCTTTGGGGTTAATATTTAGGGAATCGTTCTCTTACTAATTTACGGTTGGAGTCTGATTTTAAATCAAACGATAGATACCATAATTTTTATAAAATATATTAAATAACAAAAATAGTCACACGTGGGCAGTACTCATTCGTTGAGATTAGTCATGTGTTGACAAAAATATAGATTCACGTATTGAATAGAATAAATATTCATTTGTTGAATAGAATAATGGAATTATTGAAATATATAAAGCCGTGTTGATTAGAGATGCGCTATTTTAACGTGAACGATATTTATATCGATTATATTCGTTTTTATAATCAAATAGAAATCGAATTTGAATATAAAATGAATTCGAAATGAATTGAATAGAAAACGAATTTGAATTAAATCGAATAGAAAACCAATTTGAATTGAATATAAAACGAATTCGAAATGAATTGAATAGAAAACGAATTTGAATTGAATCGAATAGAAAACCAATTTGAATTGAATTGAATATAAAACGAATTCAAAATGAATTGAATAGAAAACGAATTTGAATTGAATCTAATAGAAAACCAATTTGAATTGAATTGAATATTAAACGAATTCGAAATGAATTGAAAAGAAAATGAATTTGAATTGAATTGAATATAAAATGAATTTGAATTGAATTGAAAAGAAAACGAATTTGAATTGAACTGAAAAGAAAACAAATTTGAATTGAATTGAATATAGAACGAATTCGAAATGAATTGAAAAGAAAACGAATTTGAATTGAATTGAAAACGAATTGAAGTGAATTCAAATTGAATTGAAATTTGAATTGAATAGAAATGAATTTTAAAACGAATTTATATAGAATGAATTCAATTTTGATTTGAATGGAAATGGAGGTTGAAAATGTTTTTGAAACGAATTTAAAACTATTTATAAAATTCGTTTTAAATAGGAATTGATGAAATATATATTATATATATATAATATAATGGCCTGAATAGAACGCGCCTCGCCGCGGCAGTTCGTGAATTTCTACCATTTATTTCGAACGGACATTACGGGAGATCCGACCGTCGGATTCTCCTAAAACTGGAACCGTTGGGTTCGTATCGAAAAGAGATTTCTAACGAATATTAGAAATTTGAAATCTAACGGTTGTATTTGGAGATACATCCAAATCAAATTTGGAAAAGTTCGCTGTAAGTGCAGTTCGATGGCCGTTGATTGAAATCGACTGTACGGGCCTTGATAAAATTATTAAAAATAGTAATAATTTGTGTAAAATCATAAGAAGTGATTTGAAAAAATTGGGATGAAAAAATCCATATTTGAAAAGATAAAAATAGATTTTTATCGAAATGAACTAGTTTTGAACTAATATTAAAATCCATTTATTTTTAAATAAACAAATTGGATTTGTAATGGGTTTTGAATAGAATTGATTTGTGGGTTTATCATGAAGGGTGTTTTAAATAACATTTGTTCTTTGACCCGATAATAATTAGAATGTGATTTGGGTTTGTCGTGAACTGTGTTTTAAATGACATTAGTTCTTTAACCCAGTAAAAGGAGTTTTAATGAATCTGTAATTAGATTGAAATGTGAATTGATAATTTAAATTATCAAATATAGAAAGTGAGCGAGAATGGAGTATCACCGGTTTTGCTCCAAAACGACAGTCAAATCTTTAATTAGATTTGAACGTGAAATGGTAATTAATTTTACCGATAACACCATGGTGTTAGATATGGAGTATTACCTGTTTTGCTTCACGGGATGAATAGGTTGGGATTGGGAAATAAAATAAATAATTACTTCGGTGTGGTTCGCTAATCCCGACTAGTTTGGAAAACCATAATCTGGTTTGAAATGACATCCAAAGGAAGATTAAAGGATAAATTTTAAAGAATTTATCTTGGCTAAAATTAATGGGAACCTTTCCCTAAGAATGTGAAATTTAGAAACTAGCTGTAGGTTAGTTAAGAAGAATGGTTTCCTGGATATTGATCTGATGTTCGTTTCGGCCTTCGGGGTTAATATTTGGGGATTTGCTCTCTTACTGATTTACGGTTAGTGACTAATGAATTGGAATGAGGCGTATGTTGTGTTTGTGTAACATTTGTTTTTAATATACGCGGGTTGTTCGGAAAGGCCGGGTTTACACCCATTCTGAATAACCGATTCGACGATATGTCGAAGATGAAGACGGTGGTTGAAGACCGGAAGTCTTCACATCGTTTGGGTGATTACTGATGATCTTGATTGGGCTGTACACCCAAGATGAGGGAATCAGTTGGTGGTCGTCCAGACGTACCTGGAGATCGATGGATATGCAAGGAAAATGCCTCCGGTTTCGTTCAGACCCAGAACGAACTTGTAAATGGATTGTGTGTCTGACATTGGATTTTATTCTGTGTTAATTGATTTCTATTAAATATATATCTGTTTGGCGGCGGAGAATTTATTCTCTTGCTTAACGCCCTTCTATGAGACGTACAAGCTTAGAGGTTATATATCGATAGATATCAATCGCATGGCATGAATTGCCTGTGTGGCACGCTGAGTTGCATGGATCAAGGCTTCTGTTGAAAAGCAAAGTCTTGTGGTTGATGATCAAAGCACGGCCTACGTGGCAGCTTTGTGCATGACGTGAATTCACGAGCCTCACACCTCGATATGAGTCAAAAACGGGATAAGGACTGCAGGGAGAGCACGACGTTTCTTTCTAGCTTTGGTGGTGTCAGTGACTTACCAGCCCTGACATTTATATACTTTTCACCTATGTGGTTGTTGGATGAGGCGCCTCGATTTTAGGTCTGTAAGGACCGGGAAACGTGTGTTCAGGAATAACTAATCCTCAAACGTAAAAGAGGACCGGCCCTTAAGCATCCAGGGGTTATCCAGAGTGTGTAGTCCCGAGGCATTTGCTAGAGTGTCTCGAAGCGGAGAGGAGCTTGCCCCTTGCCTCGACTCATGACGGCAATCCAATTTCCAATACGAGATATTTCGGTTTAATTTGTAGAGCCTAGTATGGCGACATAGTAGCATGGGATGCTATGTCGTCTATGATTTATATTTATGATTGAAATTGTTTTGACACTATATACTTATTATAGTATCAAATGATTTGTTTTAAACGTACCAAGCTTGTTTGGCTATTATAAGGGAAAACCCTATCCTCCGGCTTGCGTTGCATTGTGTGATGGGACCTGGGTCTTATAATAGCTTCATTTTTCGAAAAAGCATTGCGCTGTCTTTTCTATGCACGGGTATTCTTGGGAGGAAACTCGTTCCGTGTTATACGGCGTGGTCCCTTGAATTACCCTTTTTAGAGTAAAGTTTTAAATAACTGTTTTAGTTCTCACACCAGTCGCATGACTGACCTGGAGTTTATTGTTTTAACCTAAACTCTGGGTGCCCCTATTTTCGACACGGACAGCTAGTAGTTTTGGTTTTGCAGATTTATATTCACAGGATCCTGGTTTACAGCTGGAATGATATCCGGAAAGCTCTGTATCCGTATATCACCTTCAGTTGTGCTTTATATTATTTTCTGCTGCTATGTAATTTATTGTAATCTCCGATATTTATCGAATGTAATAGTATTCATTTATACTCTGTATATTCTTGTATCTGATGGAATTGTTGTAATAACAATGAAATGTTCTTCCGTCTGCGTTCTAATTTGTCATGTTCTCAAAACGATCAGGGGTTTCGAACGGTCTAGATCGGTTTAACGACTGATTCAGATCGAGCGAAATTCCAGGCCGTCACAGTTGGTATCAGAGCTTTGGTTTACAGAGCTCGAGAACAAGACACATTAGAACCATACGAAAGAATTCATCAGATATTGGATTACTAATATCCAATTAGAATGACTCGTTAGAGATAGGATCAGTAGTGTCCTAGAACGAGTGTGAAGAGTATATTTTTCAAATGAAAACAATTTTGTTTAGAAAATTTAAATCATTTTATACGTATTTGAATATTTATTTATATTGAATTTGGACAATCCAATATATAAAGATTTTGCATATACGCGTCATGAACGTATATTCGAAGTTTTAATATACTGGATAGATATAGAATCACATTCTAGTCTCCCGGAGATGGTACTGATGATAGCACATGCATCATCAATATTTATGTTCGTGTTTCGAAGGTGTGATATCTATATATTTCCATTAGACTGGTGTGAGAACCAAAACTTATATAGATAGATTTATTGTTGTGAATTGGCATCAAAAACATGATTTTCTGTATATATATCAAAATTATGAATTTGAAACTCTAATTCACTAATTGATTGATGTTTGTGTTGTTTGTGTTGTTTGTTTATTTGTTTGATAATTTTGAACCATTATGCCTAAATGAATCAAATATGAATTATATTGAAAATTGGTCGCATATGCATGCATATACATATATAATGTGTGAACGGGTCATAGCAAGGAGGCTAGAGCAGAGAATAAAATTTGTTTGCTCGACAAATAGGTACATGTTTACTATATAATTTACTGTTTTGTTTGGGTGATGATGATTTTATGAGCCTATTAACTAGCCGCTTGGCTTTTTCTTTTTCTTTTTGAGATCAGAAGGCCTATATGGCAATTTCGGGATTTTCCCGTGGCTCCCGGTGCAGGGGAGGTTATGGCGAAATTTTTCGAAAATTTAGGGTGTTAGCCAAATTTTTGAAGAATTTGTAAATTCTCAGAAACTGAAAAGTTGGAGAATGGAAGCCAGATCGAACGTAGAGTTGATTAATCAAACCACTTTCGACTTTGTTCCTTTTCGGGGATGAAAAGTTTTAAGTGGGGGAGATTGTAATAACCCGGAAATTCTGAGCCAGTTTAAAATTTTTATTTTGGCAAATTTAGCGAATTTTGGATATTTAAAATGGATTATTTTAAATAATATCGACGAGAAATTTATTTTGAATAGAATCGAACGTATATATTATATACGTCTTCGTTAGAATATAAATAATTATTTATAATTATAAATAGAATTGAAAATGGCGCGGTAGTTCGATAATTCGATTTCAAACTTCAATTGAATGTACCGGGTGCAAAACAATCCGGATTTTAGTGAAACCAAAAACATTAGGATCTAATTGGGAATATCTTTCCAACGAATCCGAAAAATCAAAATTTCATAGCGAGGATCAAAAGATATGTCCAGTTGAAAATTCTGAATAGTCGCTATGGAATTCAGGCCCTTAAAAATGGAAATTTTGCAAACGACCTCGGATTTTGACGAAACCACTTTTGTTGGATCCGCGATGTTAAATTATTGCTAGATTCCAAATTTCATAATTTTTCGAATCAATATGTGAGCGTGGCAAAAGAAAACGTGTTTGACCAGTTTAAGTTGATTTTAATCGACTGGGAAATGACCATTTTTCAAACGATCTCAGAATTTGACGAAACTATTTTTGTTAGGACCGTATCGTCAATACGAAGCTAGAAAATATTTTTCTGGAATTTTTCGAGTTCGTATGTGACCCCAGTAAATTGAAATGCGCGATCAAATTCAATATATAGAGTTATATGTTGATTTTGACGAAAACTGATTGTAACGATCGAATTGGCTTACGAAACATACTCCATTGTGTTCGAAATGGGGGTAATTAGCTAGGGACGACTGGCGGTGGGCCTTGTTTAGAGGTCGTATGAAAAAGTCAACTTTTTTGTAAATTAAATAATTAAAATAATTAAAATTAAAACCCCCTCTTCCCTTATCTCTCCTCATTCCCGTCCCTTTTCAGATATGCAAATAAAGAAAAAAAAACCGCTGCTCCTCAAATCGAACCCGCCCGCCTTCGTACCCGACACCACCGTCGACTCGCCGCCTCCACCCACGTCAGACCCTCCTTCTCCTCCCATCTTCTCTCTCCACTTCAATTGAAGGAACCGCGCCTCAAAAAAACCGAGCTACCCTCAGTCGCGAGCCTCTCCACGCCACAACCCGCCGCCGGCCACCTGCATGTGTCCACCGCGATCCCCCTCCGCCTGAACGCCGCTGACAGCCCCCCTTCTTTCAATTCAACTGTAAGCTTCTTTGTTTATTTAATTTTCTTTTTCTGATTTAATGTATTAGGGAAATCAATGTAAGGTTTTTTTTAATGATTAACTTAATGATATTTATAAATTGTTTTTAAAATATAAAATACCGTCGATTTGAAAATATAAAATAGAATTTAATTTTGAAAATATAAAATCAGTTTTTACAAAAGAAAATAGAGCATTGTTTTTACAGCAAAAATATAGATATGATTTGTTTTAAAAAAATGTATAGCTAGAATTTTTGAACAATAAAAGATATGATCTTTACGTTGGTAAAGATAGGATTTTTAACATTATAAAAATTTGATTTTTATACTTATAAAGAAATGATTTTTGATAAGATAAAAATAGTACTTTTATATTCATGTAGCAATATAAAAATATAATCTTTCATGAATAAAGAAAAGTTAGATTTTCGTTTTGAAAGTAGCGGTATTTTTATAAATATGAAAAGGCGAAATCTTTAAATATGAAAAGGCGAAATCTTTAAATATGAAAAGGCAAAATCTTTATGTATAGAATAACGTGATAAAAATAGAATTTTTATCTATATAGTATCGATGTAAAAATAGATTTTTTACCTATATAATATCGAAGTAAAAATTCGATTTTTGTATATTGAATAGCGAAGTAAAAATTCGATTTTCATATATTGAATAGCGAAGTAAAAATTCGATTTTTATATATTGAATAGCGAAGTAAAAATTCAATTTTTATATATTGAATAGCGAAGTAAAAATTTTGATTTTTATATATTGAATAGCGAAGTAAAAATGTGATTTTTATATATTGAATAGCAAAGTAAAAATGTGATTTTTATATATGTAGTGGCTACGAGCAACGAAAGTGATAAAAGGCGAGAACAGTGAGGTTGTGTACATATGAAGAGTCGAGACGTTTGGATAGCTATTGGTGAGAACTTCTCACCTTTTAATTTCTTTTTTTCTAGTTATATATATACTAGGATGCAGATGGTGTTTAGTAGCACCCGACACCCGTCATCCACAGACCATGGATGGCTTGTTTGTTTGATGGATGTGTTGTGAAAATTGTTTGTGATGTTGATGTGAAATAGATAATAAAATATATTCATAGGTTGAATAAAATATTTTATCGTTAAAAATATAATTTTTAACGTGAATGTAAATAAATAAATATTCATTTACAAACCAGACAGTTTGTTTATGTACACCTATTTGAAGGACATTGATTGGGACGATAAATTTTACACATCGCCCAACTGCACAAATAAAATCTGTGTTTGTTGATTTGAAACACCACACGGGTATTGGAATAAAATATGACATACACTAATCCCAATAATTAGTTGTATGTCGATCGATTGATTGACAGGTTGATATAAGCGTTAAATATCTATATTTGATGCTTATACAGTGTAGTGCACTTTGGATGATGGTTGATTATTTATCGTTGCTATTATATACATGTGTTGTATGAAATCCATATAATTAACTTTATATGGTGATTGATTGGGCCTCATTCCAATTTATAAAATAAAGAATATAATAAAATAAAGGTTCATGTGTTGACCGTACTCATCCGTTGAGATTAGTCATGTGTTGAACGAAATATTTTAACAATAAAATTTACTTCTTTATAAAATAAAGGTTCATGTGTTGACCGTACTCATCCGTTGAGATTAGTCATGTGTTGAATGAAATATTTTAACAATAAAATTTACTTCTTTATAAAATAAAGGTTCATGTGTTGACCGTACTCATCCGTTGAGATTAGTCATGCGTTGAACGAAATATTTTAACAATAAAATTTACTTCTTTATAAAATAAAGGTTCATGTGTTGACCGTACTCATCCGTTGAGATTAGTCATGTGTTGAACGAAATATTTTAACAATAAAATTTACGTCTTTATCATATATAAAATTAGAAATTAACTGGAAAATAGATGAGATGAGTGGTCTCCTGGATATTGATCTGATGTTGGTTTCGGCCTTCGGGGTTAATATTTAGGGAATCGTTCTCTTACTAATTTACGGTTGGAGTCTGATTTTAAATCAAACGATAGATACCATAATTTTTATAAAATATATTAAATAACAAAAATAGTCACACGTGGGCAGTACTCATTCGTTGAGATTAGTCATGTGCTGACAAAAATATAGATTCACGTATTGAATAGACTAAATATTCATTTGTTGAATAGAATAATGGAATTATTGAAATATATAAAGCCGTGTTGATTAGAGATGCGCTATTTTAACGTGAACGATATTTATATCGATTGTATTCGTTTTTATAATCAAATAGAAATCGAATTTGAATATAAAACGAATTCGAAATGAATTGAATAGAAAACGAATTTGAATTGACTCGAATAGAAAACCAATTTGAATTGAATTGAATATAAAATGAATTCGAAATGAATTGAATAGAAAACGAATTTGAATTGAATCGAATAGAAAACCAATTTGAATTGAATTGAATATAAAACGAATTCGAAATGAATTGAATAGAAAACGAATTTCAGTTGAATTGAATAGAAAAACAATTTGAATTGAATTGAATATAAAACGAATTCGAAATGAATTGAAAAGGAAACGAATTTGAATTGAATCAAATATAAAACGAATTTGAATTGAATTGAAAAGAAAACGAATTTGAATTGAAAAGAAAAACAATTTGAATTGAATTGAAAAGAAAAAAAATTTGAATTGAATTGAATATAGAACGAATTCGAAATGAATTGAAAAGAAAACGAATTTGAATTGAATTGAAAACGAATTGAAGTGAATTCAAATTGAATTGAAATTTGAATTGAATAGAAATGAATTTTAAAATGAATTTATATAGAATGAATTCAATTTTGATTTGAATGGAAATGGAGGTTGAAAATGTTTTTGAAACGAATTTAAAACTATTTATAAAATTCGTTTTAAATAGGAATCGACAAAATATATTATATATATATTATATATATAATATAATGGCCTGAATAGAACGCGCCGCGGCAGTTCGTGAATTTCGACCATTTATTTCGAACGGACATTACGGGAGATCTGACCGTCGGATTCTCCTAAAACCAGAACCGTTGGGTTCGTATCGAAAAGAGCTTTCTAAGAATATTAGAAATTTGAAATCTAACGGTTGGATTTGGAGATACGTCCAAATCAAATTTGGAAAAGGTCGTTGTAAGTGCAGTTTGTTGGCCGTTGATGGAAATCGACTGTACGGGCCTTGATAAAATTACTAAAAATAGTAATAATTTGTGTAAAATCATAAGATGTGATTTGGGAAAAATTGGGATGAAAAACTCCATATTTGAAAAGATAAAAATAGATTTTTATCGAAATGAACTAGTTTTGAACTAATATTAAAATCCATTTATTTTTAAATAAATAAATTGGATTTGTAATGGGTTTTAAATAGAATTGATTTGTGGGTTTATCGTGAAGGGTGTTTTAAATAACACTTGTTCTTTGACCCGATAATAATTAGAATGTGATTTGGGTTTGTCATGAACTGTGTTTTAAATGACATTAGTTCTTTAACCCAGTAAAAGGAGTTTTAATGAATCTGTAATTAGATTGAAATGTGAATTGATAATTTAAATTATCAAATATAGAAAGTGAGCGAGAATGGAGTATCACCAGTTTTGCTCCAAAACGACAGTCAAATCTTTAATTAGATTTGAACGTGAAATGGTAATTAATTTTACCGATAACACTGTGGTGTTAGATATGGAGTATTACCAGTTTTGCTTCATGGGATGAATAGGTTGGGATTGGGAAATAAAATAAATAATTACTTCGGTGTGGTTCGCTAATCTCGACTAGTTTGGAAAACCATAATCTGGTTTGAAATGACATCCAAAGGAAGATTAAAGGATAAATTTTGAAGAATTTATCTTGGATAAAATTAATGGGAACCTTTCCCTAAGAATGTGAAATTTAGAAACTAGCTGTGGGTTAGTTAAGAAGAATGGTTTCCTGGGTATTGATCTAATGTTGGTTTCGGCCTTCGGGGTTAATATTTGGGGAATTGCTCTATTACTGATTTACGGTTAGTGACTAATGAATTGGAATGAGGCGTATGTTGTGTTTGTGTAACATTTGTTTTTAATATACGCGAGTTGTTCGGAAAGGCCGAGTTTACACCCATTCTGAATAACCGATTCGACGATATGTCGAAGATGAAGACGGTGGTTGAAGACCGGAAGTCTTCACATCGTTTGGGTGATTACTGATGATCTTGATTGGGCTGTACACCCAAGATGAGGGAATCAGTTGGTGGTCGTCCAGACGTACCTGGAAATCGATGGATATGCGAGGAAAGTGCCTCCGGTTTTGTTCAGACCCAGAACGAACTTGTAAATGGATTGTGTGTCTGACATTGGATTTTATTCTGTGTTAATTGATTTCTGTTAAATATATATCTGTTTGGCGGCGGAAAATTTATTCTCTTGCTTAACGCCCTTCTCTGAGACGTACGAGCTTAGAGGTTATATATCGATAGATATCAATCGCATGGCATGAATTGCCTGTGTGGCACGCTGAGTTGCATGGATCAAGGCTTCTGTTGAAAAGAAAAGTCTTGTGGTTGATGATCAAAGCACGGCCTACGTGGCAGCTTTGTGTATAACGTGAATTCACGAGCCTCACACCTCGGTATGAGTCAAAAACGGGATAAGGACTGCAGGGAGAGCACGACGTTTCTTTCTAGCTTTGGTGGTGTCAGTGACTTACCAACCCTGACATTTATATACTTTTCACCTATGTGGTTGTTGGATGAGGCGCCTCGATTTTAGTTCTGTAAGGACCGGGAAACGTGTGTTCAGGAATAACTAATCCTCAAACGTAAGAGAGGACCGGCCCTGAAGCATCCAGGGGTTACCCAGAGTGTGTAGTCCCGAGGCATTTGCTAGAGTGTCTCGAAGCGGAGAGGAGCTTGCCCCTTGCCTCGACTCATGATGGAAATCCAATTTCCAATACGAGATATTTCAGTTTAATTTGTAGAGCCTAGTATGGCGACATAGTAGCATGGGATGCTATGCCGTCTATGATTTATATTTATGATTGAAATTGTTTTGACACTATATACTTATTATAGTATCAAATGATTTGTTTTAAACGTACCAAGCATGTTTGGCTATTATAAGGGAAAACCCTATCCTCCAGCTTACGTTGCATTGTGTGATGGGACCTGGGTCTTATAATAGCTTCATTTTTCGAAAAATCATTGCGCTGTCTTTTCTATGCACTGGTATTCTTGGGAGGAAACCCGTTCCGTGTTATACGGCGTGGTCCCTTGAATTACCCTCTTTTAAAGTAAAGTTTTAAATAACTGTTTTAGTTCTCACACCAGTCACATGACTGACCTGGAGTTTATTGTTTTAACCTAAACTCTGGGTGCCCCTATTTTCGACACGGGCAGCTAGTAGTTTTTGTACAGTTGGAATGATATCCGGAAAGCTCTGTATCCGTATATCACCTTCAGTTGTGCTTTTTATTATTTTCCGCTGCTATGTAATTTATTGTAATCTCTGATATTTATCGAATGTAATAGTATTCATTTATACTCTGTATATTCTTGTATCTGATGGAATTGTTGTAATAACAATGAAATGTTCTTCCGTCTGCGTTCTGATTTGTCTTGTCCTCACAGTAATTCGTTCTTTCTCATCTCTTCGGAGACCGGGGAAGTTCGGGTCGCTTCATTAAGCACCCTCGAAATTTCTTGTGACCCACAAGGGTCTGCCATGCTTAGTTTCCTAGAGTCTCTTGAGGCATCTATCAATGATCTGTGTCCGGCACCATTAGTCTGTGAGTATCCTGATGTCTTAAATGAGGTTCGGAGTTTACCCCGAGGCGGGAGATTGATTTCCGTATATACCTGGTGGACAATGCAAAGCCAGTTGCATTACCTGTGTGCCATATGGCTCCTAAAAGAAAAGGGGAAACTTGATAAGCAAGTGGCGGGGCTACTTGAGAAGAGGTCTGATAGGTGAATCATATCAGGATGGGAAACCTATTGAAGACAGTCCTTGAGGAAGCCCATCATTCCAAGAGAACTATTCATCCAAGTGGCGATATAATGTATAAAGTTCAAGGTAGTGGGGCCAAACTTGCGAAAGGAAGTAAAAATAAAGAAGGAAGCAGTGATTGGATGAGTTCCGACTTGCATAGTTGGATCGGAGGTTAAGAAGCTACGCAAACGAGAAGTCAAGTTGGTGAAGGTCCAGTGGGGAGACAATCAAGAAGATGCAACTTGGGAGACCGAAGACAAGAATTTGTTTATGCTTCATACCCTTTCCTTTTCAAAGGAATGTTCTTAACTTCTCTTCCAAAATTTTTTATTCGCATTTGCTTCTATCATCTGAGTATATCTTATCAATCGAATCTTTGATCTTTAGGAAGGAAATCCCATGATTGTAAACATGTGTTTGAGACATGTTATGTTTGATGGATGCAACTGGATGCAAGTGTTTGCTAGTGGTTACCTATGGATGCATATACACACACATTAGGCACTGGATCGGCTCAGTCACTCTCAAACTGCATATGGATGTATTTGCATTTTCTTTTATGGATGGAAATGGATGAACTGGCATATGGATGTTGCATTTGGATGAATGAGTGTGCACACATGTAGAGCTTATATG
This sequence comes from Allium sativum, assembly GCA_030737875.1. Lineage (NCBI taxonomy): Eukaryota > Viridiplantae > Streptophyta > Magnoliopsida > Asparagales > Amaryllidaceae > Allium > Allium sativum. Next base: position 1,055,773,019 of record CM060912.1, on the reverse strand, counting down.
TTATAATAGGCTTATTTGCATACGTATTGGATTCATGGCACTAATCATACATCACATTAAGGAGGCCAACTGAATCAGTAGACCGCCTGATTTTCTCATTAGTGTTGCGACATATACACACACTTCTGCATATATTTATATAAGCATTAGAGGCTTTTAAGGACAATGGATGCCAATGGATGTTAGATGAGTAGATGGATGATGGATGGTAGGATATGCATACTTCCTAACTTAGAGATTTCGGGGGCAAAATCCTTTGAGTAAGGGAGAATGTAACACCCTAAATTTTAACAACACTTGAAGAGGATAAATTAAATAATAGTTAATTTAACATTCAAAATTAGAGGGAATGAACTATGTCATTGCGCCCGTCTCGAAATTCTGGTCAGAATGGACATTTAATTTGCGTAAAATGGACACCGTATGAAAAAGTTATGAGGGTTCGAAGTTTTGTTTATGCACAAGATATATATATATATATAATAAATTCGAGAACCTTCAAAGATAATTCAAAAATCAAAATCGGGCCAAAGCAGGCTGAGCAGGAAAATTCTCGCTCGTGGGTGTCGACCCCCCCTAGTGGGTGTTGACATAGGTGTCAACCCCTATTGGGGTGTCGACATGGGTGTCGACCACCCCGGACAGGTCTAGGCAGAATTCGTTTTACATACCTGGAATTTGGTTCTAGGCTATAAATATGGTCACCTATTCTCTTATTTTCTCCACTGGAGATCATAGAGGCCATATGCTGTGGGGTTGCAAATTGAAACAGAATCAAAGTCTACTACAATCAGTTTAGCTATTCAGAATTCACATCTCTCTCTCTCTCTCTCTCTAAATTTTCTGAACCTAACGCTGTGAGTTTCTAGTTACTTTTAAGTTTAAATAAATAACCGTAAATTGTGAAAGACTATGAACTGGATATGTTGTAAAGTATGAATCTATGCCAGTATTAAATCTTGTACTATGTAGATCATGATAGATCTAATTCTCTAGATCTAATGCAAATGTGGCTATACCATGATGCTGCCTTTATGGATCTTTATTTGTAACTACGTTGTGGTAAATGTAAATCTATTAATCTTGACAGTTGCAACATTTCTTAGATCCAATTTTGTATGTAAATCACCTTTTATGTTGCGATCAATTTAGATTTGTTGTAAGTTGGACATATTTAGATCTAAATATGCTATTATGTTAGGTCCACTTTATGATCATGTTTTATGCTAGATCTATTTTATGATCATATCTTATGCTATGATAGATCTATCTCTCGAGATCCAATTCAATTGTGATTGTCCTAGTATGTTATTTTTGTTTCATTTGGATAGATCAAATCATTTATGTGAGCCATGATCATATGCCACCTTGAATTGGGTCCACACCTTTATCTTAATTGTAACCTCTATGATGTGGTTTTGGGTAGATCTATTTATAAACCTGTAGATCTAAACCATTATTTATGATTAGATCTAATTTAATCTATTAGATCTAGAGCATGTGGACATTTTATGTAGATCTAAAGCAATATTTATGTTAGATCCTGTTGTGATGATGATTACATGTTCATGACAATACATATGTTCACCTTGATATGATGTTAATTACATGTCCATTCACTTTGTTATCATACTAGTATGTTTATGCCAATATATGTTGAAACTATCACCTCTATCATATTCCCTTTTTCATTGTTATGGCTAGACTACTTATTAGCCTAGATGCCGCCAAAATACATGCGAATATGTTAATGAAGGAAACGGGGGAAAAAGGGATTTATAATTGGCATAAATGAATTGATATGTAATTCAAATTATTGAGTTAAATAGGTATTGACACCTGTAAAAGGAATGGATTAATTAATTGGTAAATTAATTAAAAATGGCATAATTTGAATATGAACATTTATGGACATGTAATTCAAATTATCAGGCAAAATATGTATTGACACCCAAAAAGGGAAAGGTTTAATTAATTGATTAATTAATTAAAAATGGAATGTTTAGTAATTAAAATTAGGAATTGTAATTGTACTTATGACACGAGGTTAGGTTACATTAGTGGTGGAAGTCTGCCCGGACCTAACCGGCATATCCAGCAGCCACTAATGTTGAACCTAATGTGGGAGGTCTAAGTACGCGAATACGAATCGGGCTAAGACACGAGGTTAGGCCCAACTGTGGAATAAGACTGCCTGGCCCCGACTGGCTTATCTATCATCCACATGTTGTAGGCCTAATGTGGGAGGTCTAGCCCATTATAAACAATAAATGGACATGGTAATGAATCAGACTACTTAATCTAATCTAATCCATAAGGTATTGTATGAATATGAACTAAAGATAGGGTTAAGTAAAACATGCTTGGATCAATGGGAGGGTTAAGTACATCTTGGGTAGGTGGGTAATATTAATATATATAGGCCCACAAACTTAACTGTTAAATAAACATGCTTGAATCAGTGAGAGGGTTAAGTACATCTTGGGTAGGTGGGTAATATTAATATATATAGGCCCACAAACTTAACCGTTAAATAAACATGCTTGAATAAGTAGGAGGGTTAAGTACAACTTGGGTTGGTGGGTAATATTTGTATATATAGGCCCACAAACTTAACCTGTTGGGTTATGTAATTAAAGACATCGTTAGGTAAACATAACCAGTGGAAAACCTAGTAGTGAGGATGCAAGACAAAGGGGAGAGCTTGCATCATCTTGTGTGGGACCCATTTCAGCCAGTAACCCTTAAATAGGTATCAAACGGGTACTCCGAACTAGGTTGGTGTGGGGAACGCTTACTGAGTTGATTATAAGAGATCCAAACATGGAGGCGGTGTTGACGGCGCGTTCCAACGGGGTCATGTGCATGCATGGCTCCGCCTACTTGGGAAGATAAGACGCTGTGACATCAATAGATATGGTTGTGCACATCCACAAAATGAAGGGTTGCCACTTTAGGGAGTGATACACCCTAATGTGGGGCCGGCACAGGGTATCAACGGAATAAGGAGCCGATCGATTGAGGGTAGTAAGTATGGTACATCTAGTCATGTCTGTTTCTGTGGGGTACCTGTGTTTCTATCTGGGCTAAGAACCGTTATTTCTGTGTAGGTACCAGTTCTGTTTGGGTTGAAACCCGTTACTAGAGTACACCTAAAACTACCATTTTGTTTCTATTGGGAACATCCTGTTTTTGTTAAGCAATTAGGGAACATGTAATCCTATTACATATCTGTTATACTAGTATTGGTGTAGAGCAAGGAAAGTATTAAGAAGCGCTATCTATTATATCCTTTTGTCCTGTTTACCTTGTTATGCCTGCCATTTATGTATTAATCTCTCTTATCCACTTTGTATGCCTATCGTGTTACTTTTATTTATTTACTGGCTAAAAGTAACTAGACTCGCCATACTTTATGTCTGACCCTTTTTGTTTCCCCTTCTTTCTTCCGTTCCCCCCCAAGGTTCTCAGGGAGGAAACACACAGGCTTAATCGTGATTTTGCTTATTTTACTGGAGCTTCTTATATGTATGGATCAAGCTCCTATCCTTGCTGCTATGGCTATATTTTGTTCTTGGGGAATTTTCTTTCTTTTATGTACTTTGATATTTCCGAAGTACAAGACATTGGTTTTTATGCTGTAATGGGTTTTTATATTTCAGACAAATGATGCTTTGGACCACGTATTTTGATGATTAAGAAAGTTGTTTATTTCTACTGCAAATTTTTTTATATCTATCTTGTAATATTCTATGTCTGTCTACCTAAACGCTTCCCTAAATTTAATGCATTCCCTTTGTGAGTGACATTAACGGACGTGGGGTGTCACAATTTGCAAGTTCGTTCTGGGTCTGAACGAAACCGGTGGCACCTTATTCCTCATCCCGCGTCTAATACAGGAGAGAGGTCCTCGCATATCTGGTCGATCTCCAAGTACGACTGGGAGATCACCACTTATTACCTTGTCTTGGGTGTACAGTGTGACGATCCCAAAATCCGAGGGGCGGTATTAAGGATAATCATTGGGAATTAACACATTAATCATCATAGCAGAGTACAGATAATAGAAGAAACAATAAATAGAATAATTTCACATGGATATGACAGCGGAATCACAACATGTAGGAACATCAGAATAGCATAACGTGGGATATAACTTAGTAAATAAAAAGGAAAGTGATCAGTCATCATCGCCAGAGGCGGAATACATACATGTAGTGAGACATAATAAGGGTATCAGTCTACATCGCCAATGGCGGAATACATATACATACAATAAGAAATACGGAAAGTAAATCAGTCTGCATCGCCCGTGGCGGAATCATAACATAAGTATAGTAATGGCGGAAAAAGTCAAAGTCGTCTCTGTGAAGTCAGCCTCGCCATGAGCCAAAAATGCACCCTATGCAGCAGTGCAGATCCAAAAACAACCTGTCACTTGTGTACTAGGCTGCCCGTGTGAAAATAAGGGCACCCGCGTTTGCAAAGTGAAACAAACAACAAGTCAGTCATGGGGACTGGTATGAGGAATCTATTTAACAGTTAAACAACAGTAATAGCAAATCATAGGACCACGCCACTTTCGCGGAACGGGTTTACTCCAGTGATTGCTAGTGCATTTAAAACAAAGTAAATTCTTTTAAAACAACGCAATGCTTTTAGAAAGAATGAAGCCATTATAAGACTCAAGTCCCATCACACAATGCAACGCAAGCCGGAGGATAGAGTTTTACCTTATAATAGCCAAGTATGCTTGATACGTATAAAGCGAAATCATTTGATATTATTACTAGTGCATATATGTTTCAAAAACGAATAGCATCATAAATATCAATCATAGACGGCATAACTACCATATACTATGTCGCCATACTAGTTCTACAATCAAGTCCGTTATTTCGTATTGGAAATTGGATTTCCGTCATGAGTCGAGGCAAGGGGCAAGCTCCTCTCCGCTTCGAGACACTCTAGCAAATGCCTCAGGACTACACACTCTGGGCAACCCTGGATTCGGCTGGGCCGGTCCTCTCTTACGTTTGAGGATTGACAATTCCTGAACACACGCTTCCCGGTCCTTGCAGACCTATAATCGAGGCGCCTCTCATTCCAACAACCACAAAGGTGAAAAGTAGATATATATGTCAGGGCTGGTAAGTCACTGACACCACCATAGCTAGAAAGAAACGTCGTGCTCTCCCAGCGGTCCGTATCCCGTTTTTGACTCATACCAGGGTGTGAGGCTCGCGAATCTACGAAATACACAAAGCCAGGCCACGTAGACCTTGCTTTGATCATCATCCAAAAGACTTTTCTTTTCAACAGAAGCCTTGATTACAGCATCTTGGCATGCCACATAGGCAGTCTACTCCATACGATTGATTTCCATCGATATATAACCTCTGAGCTCGTACGTCTCAGAGAAGGGCGTTAAGCAAAAGAATAAATTCTCCGCCGCTAAACAGATATATATTTAACAGAGATCAATCAGTATAGAACAAAATCCAATGTCAGACACACAGTCCATTTACAAGTCCGTTCTGGGTCTGAACGAAACCGGAGGCGTCAAATTCCTCGTATATCCGTCCAATCAACACATACGTTCAGACGGCTACTACTTCCGTCCCTTTCCGGTAGCTACTCCGGTTAGGAACCTCAATAGCGCCCATCCAACCGATACGAAGATCGTCGGTCTTGAATCGTCTTTGCATTTTCGAATTCGAATCGCTCGATAAATTATTTGAAATGAGGGTTAGCTCGGCCTTTTCAAATAATTCACGTCTTTAGAATTTAAATCGATTTTCTTCATGGTTTTATTATTCGACATCCATCTTTCAGTTATTTTCGTGTCAAACACATACAACCATCAAATATCAAACAATTCAAGCCTAATTGGTTTATTTGCAATCTATGTTGCTTATAATATTTTATAACTATTCTTTGCCATTTTTATATATTTAAAAATGGCCATATTTAATTAAACCACGTTTCAGGTCGTGCCGTGGCACTGGCGCTGTTTTTCTCCTAATTTGTTTTACACATATCGGAAAATCTAACCGTTGGATTTCTACAAAGTCTATATCAGTGGGAAGGTATTCCCAAAGCGAACCCAACGGTTCCAGTTTCGTGAGAATCCGACGGTCGGATCTCCCACACTAGTCGTCTGAAGTTACGGTTTCAAAATTCGAACTACAGCGTCGTTATTCAATTAAATTAAATTATATTTATATTTATATATAAATATAAACGATTCTGGCGCTGTTTTTCCATTAATTTGAATTAAACATTCCGGACAATCCAACCGTTGGATTTTTACAAGGTTGGTGCCGTTGGAAAGATATTTCCAAGGCGAACCCAGCGGTTGCGGCTTTGGGAAAATCCGATGGTCGGATTCCTCGCACTAATCGTTTCAAATTACGATTCCGAAACACGAACTGCACGGCCTCTATTCCTTTTAATTATATTTATATTTATATATATAAATATAGTTCATTCTATAATTTCAACTATAGTTTATTCTATATTTTCAACTTCGTTTTCACTTCAAATATTTCACTAACGCCTTAATATTTCAAAAATATTCGCCATAACCTCCTTTGTACGGGGAGGGGTTTGGAAATTTATTGGGCCGTATTAGGTACCCAATAAATCCTAAAAAGCATTCACATATTTATAGTGATATATTCTGGTGTTTACGGGGGAGCATGTACTGATAATCACTCCAGAGAATAAATTCTCGTCACCCCGTTTCCGTGTGGAAATAAATAGTCCATGTGCCGTATCTAATAACTAGAGCGACGTGATTATTTTCAACTCCAGACCCATGTGGGGTTTTTATTAATCTGGCAATTTATCGTTATAATTTATATAGTCCATATCAGTCATCAGTTCAACCTGTAGTATATAGTCATCGCCATACAAGCCTCTTGCTTGTATGGTAAATCTTCCACCTCGTCACACAAGCTCCAATTGCTTATGTGGAATATGATGAAGTATGCCTATCGTCAAGAAGTATGCCATGTAGTGTAGTTCAAAATTAATTGTTGCTATCCTATGGCGTTATTTATTATTTCACACAGAATAACCAGCACTCCGCATCCAATGGCATTCACAGGAGTTGATATATAAATAAAATTGCACAGCCAACTCATCAAGGTTTACCTATTTGTCGGGCACGCGAATAATTTCTTTACTCTACAGCTAATCCATTTTTCCTGTTCAACACATGTATATATATGCAGAACAAAGCTAATAATAATATTTCTAGCAAACCATTATTTATTTCAACACGTGTATATTTTTATCTAAGCGTATACATGATAAAAGAAATATTTTATCATCAAAAATATTTATTCGACACGTGTGTATTTTTAACTAAGCGTATACATGATAAAAGAAATATTTTTATCATCAAAATATATATTCGACACATGTGTATTTTTAACACTTCATATTCACTATAAAAATATAGTTTTCATTGTCGATTCATTTTATTTTTAAAAGATGATAACATTCAACATATGAATTTCAACTCGACGAACAAATTGCAATTCAACACATGAATATTCTATATAGTTTGTATATATATAAAAATGTGATTTTTATCGCTAAAGCCATTTGTTTAAATTCAAATAATATTCAACACATGAATTTCAACTCAACGAACAAATTGCAATTCAACACATGAATATTCTATATAGTTTGTATATATATAAAAATGTGATTTTTATCGCTAAAGCCATTTGTTTAAATTCAAATAATATTCAACACATGAATTTCAACTCAACGAATGAATTGCAACTCAACACATGAATATTCTATATAGTTTGTATATATTTAAAAATGTGATTTTTATCGCTAAAGCCATTTGTTTAAATTCAAATAATATTCAACACATGAATTTCAACTCAACGAATGAATTACAATTCAACACATGAATATTCTATATAGCTTGTATATATTTAAAAATGTGATTTTTATCGCTAAAGCCATTTGTTTAAATTCAAATAATATTCAACACATGAATTTCAACTCAACGAATGAATTGCAACTCAACACATGAATATTCTATATAGCTTGTATATATTTAAAAATGTGATTTTTATCGCTAAAGCCATTTGTTTAAATTCAAATAATATTCAACACATGAATTTCAACTCAACGAATGAATTGCAACTCAACACATGAATATTCTATATAGCTTGTATATATTTAAAAATGTGATTTTTATCGCTAAAGCCATTTGTTTAAATTCAAATAATATTCAACACATGAATTTCAACTCAACGAATGAATTGCAACTCAACACATGAATATTCTTTATGGCTTGTATATATTTAAACGAATGAAAATTATTCTAACACATAAATATTTCAGAAAATTTTGACAGCATAACGGCAGGGTAGTTAAAACCGGGACCGTCCCTAGTACGACTCCTCGCTCTACCTTAAAACCTCGCGGTTTTTGACAATGGGGATCATGCATCTAGTTCGCACGCAGGCGGCATGTTTTATTTTCAATTCCACAATCCTATTCTATTTTATTTCAACCACAAGAGGGTATTTTTCAACCATAAAGGTATTTTCAACCATAAAGGTATTTTTCAACCATAAAGGTATTTTTCAACCATAATATCAACCACAAACAATTATTTCCAACCATTTGTCATACCATATAACATCACGTCAATCACAAGCAATAAATATCGTCCATGGTATGTGGACGAGGGGAGTGTATATATATATAAATAATATAATAATTCACTTGCATTTCATCACAATTCAAAGCATATATGGTTCAAACAACGCTTGTATAATTTATACATCGCTAATATAACTTATACAACACATGTACATGAGGTATACAATGCGTATATAATTTACACTTCGCTTATATAATTTATACAACAAGATTTCATTCACATAATTAATTTAGATTCCTCACATTGGTTATTGCTGTGCTAAAAATCGTAGGAAGGTCAGAAAAATCCGCGGCTTCTTCTAGAATGTAGAGAGCCTCCTTGCGGTCGCGGTGTCTCCTGTTTCATCGAATTTTGTTAAAGAACAAAAAAGATATTATTTTTCAAAGTTTTGCAACGCTTTATAGTGTAAAAACAGTTTAAAATTATATAAGCCGTTAGTTTTCAAACCTGCTCAGATTTAGGTTTTGATTTTTCTCTTGATTCGTTGCTCTATAGGATGATCAGACTGTCGGACGTCGTCGAGGGAGGGAAGAGCTTTCCGGCGGCACCAGTCTCCTCCAGTTCGACGTCGAGATGAACCCTGGGCGGCGGCTTAAACGTGCCGACTTTGGAGCGCCAGAACTCGATGGCGGCGGCTCTGATGGTGGCGAGACTGGATACGATGTGGAGAGGAGACTACGGCGGTCAGAAGCTTTAACTGGCGGAGGCGGCGAAATCGCCTGAGGCAGCGGCAAAGTCGACGAGAAGCTTCGAGCCCTCTGAGTCGTCCAATATCGCTGGCGGCTAGGGTTTCGTTCGTTATTTTTTTTATATAAAAGAAAATTTCCTATTGGCCAGAGCTTTATAGAAAATTTTAAATAGTGTTTTTGCAAATGGACTCCTTTTTTAACCCAACGACTATCGACCCTAGCTAAATACCCCCATTCCGGACACAATGGGATATGTTTCGTTGGCCATTTCGACTGTTACAGTCAGTTATTTTTCAAATTAAAATATAAAACATTCGATATTTAATTTAAACGTACATTTCAATTTGTCAGGGCCACAAACTGAATCGAAAAATTCCAGAAAAATAAATCTAGCTTTGTTTTGACGATACGGTCCTAACAAAACTAGTTTCGTCGAATTCTGAGCTCGTTTGAAAAACGGCCATTTTTAGGTCGACCCATTTTAACAGAATTTGACCAATCACATTTTCTTTTGCCCCGCTCACATAATAGCTTCAAAAATTATGAAATTTGAAACTTAGCAATAATTTGACATCCCGGACCCAACAAAAGTGGTTTCGTCGAATTCCGAGGTCATATGCAAAATATCAATTTTCAAGGGCTATATATACTATATAGCGACCTTTCTGAAAATTCAATTGGCCATAACTTTTGATTTCCATTATGAAACTTCGATTTTTCGGATTCGTTAGAAAGGTATTGATAAACAGATTTAAATATTTTCAGTTTAGCTAAAATCCGTTATATTTTCCACCCGGTACAATCAGACAAAGTTTATATTCAAAATTTCAAACTGCCATACCATACCCAATTCTATATTTTATTGAAATATGATATTTCAACCATTCAAATTCTTTGGTAATAACCAAATTTAAAAATTTTAAACTGGTTCACTTTTTCCGGGTTATTACAATCTCCCCCACTTAAAACTTTTCGTCCTCGAAAAGGAAATAACAGCTAAGTAGGAAATAAAATGTAAATGCAAAGTATTGTAAATGTACCTTGCATCGGAGTTAGTCAGAGATGTCCACTCTGCATTTGGGATAGGCTTGTTTAATGCTTTCCTCAGTCTCCCAAGTACAGTCTCTAGGATCACTACTCCACTGCACTTTGACTAAATGAATCTTTTTCTTCCTTTGCTCTCTAGTTTCTTTGGCAACTATCTTTAATGGCTCTCTTCTGAGTGCTAATTCTGGAGTTATGTCAATATCATGTTGCGCTGCTTCTTCCGCAACAAGATCTGAATCATGAACATGTTTTCTGAGTTGAGACACGTGGAACACATCATGTATACCCGGCAACCAATTAGGTAATGAAACCCTATATGCAAGAGTTCCAATCCGTTCAAGTATAGGAAAGGGACCAATAAATCTCGGTGCCAACTTCCCAGTCTTGCCAAATCTGATTACTCCCCGCATTGGATAAACTCTTAAATAAACATAATCGCTAACGACAAACGATATATCCCTTCTTCTCGCATCAGCATAACTTTTCTGTCGGCTTTGTGCGGTTTTCAATCTCTTCTTAATGAAATCGACTTTATCCGATGCTTCTCGAATCATATCGGGCCCTAACACAAGTCTGTTGCCAGGTTCTACCCAACATGCGAGAGATCTGCACGGTCTACCGTATAATGCTTCGAATGGGGACATTCCCAAACTTGCTTGATAGCTATTGTTGTAAGAGAATTCGGATAAATGTAAGTGATCTTCCCATGAGCCTCCAAAATCGATAACGCAAGCCCGCAGTAAATCTTCTAAAATTCTATTCACCCTCTCAGTTTGGCCATCTGTCTGTGGGTGATAAGCGGTCCTTAGATTCAATTTGGTTCCCAATTCTTCCTGGAATGCTTCCCAGAATTTGCTAGTAAATAGGGGATCTCTATCGCTGACTATATTGAGCGGCACTCCATGTAGTTTAACTATTTCTTTGAAGTAAATCTGTGCTAGACTTTGAGCCGTTCTGTTGGATCGGACAGGTATGAAATGGGCAGTCTTCGTGAAGCGATCTACGATTACCCATATACTGTCGTTTCCTTTTCTAGTTCGAGGCAATCCATCAATGAAATCCATCGAGATTTGTTCCCACTTCCATCCTGGAATTTCCAATGGTTGTAATAATCCAGCTAATTTCTGCTGATCACTCTTAACTAGTTGACAAGTGGGGCATCTGCTAACATATAATGAGATATCTCTTTTCATTGACCTCCACCAGAATGTGCGTTTGATATCGTTATACATTTTGCTCACACCGGGATGGATACTCAATTTGGATTTGTGGCACTCATCAAGTATTTCTCTTCTGAGCTCTGGAAGATTCGGGATGCAAATCCTGCCCTTTAATCTAAGAACTCCTTTGTCATCTAGTCGGAAACTTGTGGATTCACCCCCTTTGACTCTCTGACTGATTCTTTGAATAAATTCATCGTCTTTCTGAAGGGTCGAGATCCTGTCTATTAATGAAGACGTGATGACAAAACTGGCGATGATTTCATTCTTTCTGCTGAGCGCGTCTGCTACAACATTGGCTTTCCCTGGAGTGTATAGAATTTCAAAATCATATGCTGCAAGGAATTCTAACCAACGCTGTTGTCTCAAGTTTAGATCTTTCTGTGTGAATAGATATTTCAAGGATTGATGATCGGTAAATAGTTCGAACTTCTCGCCCAATAAATAATGCCTCCAGATTCTTAAAGCAAACACGATAGCTAATAACTCAAGATCATGAGTTGCATAGTTTCTTTCATGCGGCTTCAGTTGACGGTTGGCATAAGCAATCACTTGGCCTTTTTGCATTAACACTGCGCCTAGCCCTCTAATAGAAGCATCTGTCCATACAGTCAAGTCTTGATTACCTTCTATTATTGTCAATACTGGAGCAGTTGTCAACTTCAGTTTCAGCTCCTGGAAAGCTTCTTCACATTCGGGAGTCCATTTGAATTTCTCATGCTTCTTTGTAAGCTTTGTCAAAACTCCTGATATCTTTGAAAAATCCTGAACGAATTTCCGATAGTAGCTAGCCAATCCAAGGAAACTTCGAACTTCAGTGGGAGTAGTAGGTTGTTTCCAGTTCTGAATCGCTGTAATTTTGCTTGGGTCCACAGCAATTCCTTCTTTTGATACGACATGGCCTAGGAATTTAATTTCATTCTGCCAGAAGACACACTTAGAAAATTTAGCTTTCAAGACATTTCTCCTTAGAATTTTCAACACTTGATCTAAATGTTTTGCATGCTTGTCTTCTGACTTAGAGTAGATTAAAATGTCATCGATGAAGACTAGCACAAATTTATTCAACACACCACGGAACACTCTGTTCATAAGATCGACGAAGTATGCCGGAGCGTTACACAAGCCGAACGGCATTACTAACCATTCATAGAATAAATCGGGACCCCTGAAGGCTGTCAAAGGAACACAGTCTTCCGCTATACGTAATTGGTGGAAACCTGTAGCTAGGTCCATTCTGGAGAATACTGTTGCTCCATTTAATTGATCTAACAGATCATCTATACGGGGCAAGGGATATTTGTTCTTCAGTGTCTGCTTATTGAGATCTCGCTAATCAACACAAAGTCTTAGAGTACCATCTGATTTCGGGACAAATACAACTGCTGCTCCCCATGCTGAAAAGCTCGGTCTGATCAGACCTTTCCAAAGCAATTCCCGGGTTTGACTACTTAACTCTTCTTTCTCTTTCGGGGCCATTCTTCTTATTGGATGTACTACTAGTCGGGCGTTAGGAATTAGATCTATTCTAAATTCGATCTCTCTTTGCGGCGGCAAGTTTTCTACTTCTTCAAACACGTCCGCGTAGTTTTTAACGACCGGTATCTTTTCTAATGAAGGGGGAATAACTTCTAAAGAAGACCAAAATTCCGTTCTATTAATTTCTGCACCGAGACATGGTATATATATAGGTCCAAGCTTCGTTTCGACTTTGACTATCCTTTCGGCACTTCTAACTTCGGCCTTATATTTTGTCAACCAGTCCAGCCCCAGTATAACATCAAATTCGGAAAGGTCCATGACAATCGAATCAAAAGGAAATCAGTATCGAGAAAAGGAAATAGGTAATCTACAATATATACTGAGACTAACAGAACCTCCTATTGGGTTTCGAACTTTAATTGGTTCCTTAAGCTTTCTTCGTTTCAATTTTAATTTGTGAACAAGGTTACCAGAAATGAAGCTACGTGATGCACCAGTATCAAAAAGTACAGAAACAGGAATATTTTTAATGGTAAGGGTACCTCCCAAGACGTCGGGTTTACCTGATCCATCGGTGGTAGCTGGAGGGGTCTTCCCGTCATACACATGAGCCACTTGTGCATTCTGCTTTAGAGGACAGTTCCTGCTATAGTGCCCCTTCTTATGGCAGTTGTAGCATTCGGCTGAGTCATTTGCCTTTGGCTTCCTCGGGGCTTTGCATACATTAGAAAAGTGACCTGGCTTCCCGCAGTTATAGCAATTTCCTTTCGGGATCTTTGCAGGTTTCTGAGTAGCGGCCGCGGTAATGCTAGACTCGGGTTGATCTGTTGAGGCCTTGCGCTTATTCCCTGCTTGGCTTTTGGCGCGGTCTTGGCTAGCGTGCCTTTCGTCCATGTCTTCGTAATTGCAAGCCATCTCTACTAATTCTGAAAAGGAGAGTTTGATGTTGCTCATAGCTCTATCATGGTACTTGCACTTCAGCCCAAATATGAATCTCTTGTTCTTTGCCTTGTTGGTCAAAATCAGCTCTGGAGCATAGCGCGACAATTGGGTGAACTTATTCAGGTAATCTTGAATAGAGAGATCTCCTTGCTGGAGATTAGCAAACTGCTCTCGCATCCTCTCTAGAGCCTGTTCAGGTACAAACTTCTCATTGAACATCGTTTTGAATTGCTCCCAAGTCCTGACAGTACCAGCTGCATCCTCTGAGGTAATGGCATCCCACCACAGCTCTGCTTCCTCCTGCAGGAGCCAAATGCCAAGTCGGGCTTTGTTGTTGGTTCCCATACCCAAGCCTTCAAAGATTTTCTCACAGGTTTTCAACCAAGCTATAGCCTCGGTCACTATACCAGTGCCAGTAAAAGGTTTTCCCCCAAGATTCCTGTACCTCTTTGCTACTTTATCTAGCTCAAAGTCCTCAAGTGCTGGTGGCAGAACAATAGGGCCTTCTACCACTACGGGGATATTCCCCCGTCCTCCTGCTGCCTCTCCTCGGCCCCCACGGCCTCCTCTAGCTGCTGTTGCTCGTGTAGCCATCTAAGAGAATACTGTATAAGCAAGAAAAGAGTTAAGCTCACAGATTTGATAATTTTCATAAATGATAAAGCAGGGGAATACAAGGAAAGATAATGATGACGTACTGATCAAATTGTTTTGCTAATCTTCTTAGCTCATTCTAGGACATTGCTAATCCTATCTCTAATGAGCTACTCTCATTAGAACACTACTGATTCTATTCTGACGAGGTGTTTAATGTGTTAGATCCCGGAACTAAGGTTAACCAAAGCTCTGATACCAACTGTGACGATCCCAAAATCCGAGGGGCGGTATTAAGGATAATCATTGGGAATTAACACATTAATCATCATAGCAGAGTACAGATAATAGCATAAACAATAAATAGAATAATTTTACATGGATATGACAGCGGAATCACAACATGTAGGAACATCAGAATAGCATAACGTGGGATATAACTTAGTAAATAAAAAGGAAAGTGATCAGTCATCATCGCCAGAGGCGGAATACATACATGTAGTGAGACATAATAAGGGTATCAGTCTACATCGCCGATGGCGGAATACATATACATACAATAAGAAATACGGAAAGTAAATCAGTCTGCATCACCCGTGGCGGAATCATAACATAAGTATAGTAATGGCGGAAAAAGTCAAAGTCGTCTCTGTGAAGTCAGCCTCGCCATGAGCCAAAAATGCACCCTATGCAGCAGTGCAGAGCCAAAAACAACCTGTGTACTAGGCTGCCCGTGTGAAAATAAGGGCACCTGCGTTTGCAAAGTGAAACAAACAACGAGTCAGTCATGGGGACTGGTATGAGGAATCTATTTAACAGTTAAACAACAATAATAGCAAATCATAGGACCACGCCACTTTCGCGGAACGGGTTTACTCCAGTGATTTCTAGTGCATTTAAAACAAAGTAAATTCTTTTAAAACAACGCAATGCTTTTAGAAAGAATGAAGCCATTATAAGACTCAAGTCCCATCACACAATGCAACGCAAGCCGGAGGATAGAGTTTTACCTTATAATAGCCAAATATGCTTGATACGTATAAAGCGAAATCATTTGATATTATTACTAGTGCATATATGTTTCAAAAACGAATAGCATCATAAATATCAATCATAGACGGCATAGCTACCATATACTATGTCGCCATACTAGTTATACAATCAAGTCCGTTATTTCGTATTGGAAATTGGATTTCCGTCATGAGTCGAGGCAAGGGGCAAGCTCCTCTCCGCTTCGAGACACTCTAGCAAATGCCTCGGGACTACACACTCTGGGCAACCCTGGATTCGGCTGGGCCGGTCCTCTCTTACGTTTGAGGATTGGCAATTCCTGAACACACGCTTCCCGGTCCTTGCAGACCTATAATCGAGGCGCCTCGCATTCCAACAACCACAAAGGTGAAAAGTAGATATATATGTCAGGGCTAGTAAGTCACTGACACCACCATAGCTAGAAAGAAACGTCGTGCTCTCCCAGCGGTCTGTATCCCGTTTTTGACTCATACCAGGGTGTGAGGCTCGCGAATCTACGAAATACACAAATCCAGGCCACGTAGACCTTGCTTTGATCATCATCCACAAGACTTTGCTTTTCAACAGAAGCCTTGATCACAGCATCTTGGCATGCCACATAGGCAGTCTACTCCATACGATTGATTTCCATCGATATATAACCTCTGAGCTCGTACGTCTCAGAGAAGGGCGTTAAGCAAAAGAATAAATTCTCCGCCGCCTGTAACAACCCGTAAAATCTGGGCCAGTTTAAAATTTTTATTTTGGCAATTTTAGCGAATTTTGAATATTTAAAATAGATTATTTTAAATATAATAGACGAGAAATTTATTTTGAATAGAATTCGAACGTATATATTATATACGTCGTCGTTAGTATATAAATAATTATATATAATTATAAATAGAATTGAAAATGGCGCGGTAGTTCGATAATTCGATTTCAAACTTCAATTGAATGTACCGGGTGCAAAACAATCCGGATTTTAGTGAAACCAAAAATAATGGAATCTAAGAGTGAATATCTTTCCAACGAAGTTAACAAACTGAGATTTCACTTTATAAATGATAAGATATGTCCAGTTGAAAATTCTGAATAGTCGCTATGGAATTCAGGCCCTTAAAAATGGACATTTTGCAAAGGACCTCGGATTTCGACGAAACCAGTTTTGTTGGGTCCGTGATGTCAAGTTATTGCTAGGTTTCAAATTTCATAATTTTTCGATTCAATATGTGAGCGTGGCAAAGGAAAACGCGTTTGACCGGTTTCAGTTGATTTTAATCGATTAGAAATTGGCCATTTTTCCAATGGTCTCAGAATTCGACGAAACTAGTTTTGTTAGGACCGTATCGTCAATACGAAACTAGAAAATATTTTTCTGGAATTTTTCTAGTTAGTATGTGACCCCGGTAATTTGAAATGTACGTTTAAAATTCAATAAAAGGATTTAAATTGTAAATTCAACGAAAACTGATCGTAACGATCAAACCAGCTTACGATACATATCCCATTGTGTTCGGAATGGGGGTAAAACGCTATGGACGACAGGCGGTGGACCTCGTTTCGAGGTCGTATGTAAAAGTCAACCCTTGTGCATAATTAAATAATTAAATAATAAAATAAATAAAAAAAAACCTACCTTTCCCTCCTTTTCTCTTCGTTGCCCCCCCCCCGATTCATTATACAGGAACAATAAATAAATAAATAAAAAAAAACCTAAATCGCGCCGCCGCCCCCGACCTGGAAGCCACCGCCGACAATCGAGCCACCGACGAACCCTCGACGCCACCTCGAAGCCACCTCCACCACGAAACCCTCGAGCATCATCGCGACGAAATCGAAGCAGCAATCCTCGAACCTGCCGCGAACCTCCGAGCGCCTCCACCCACGAGCCACCGCCGACTCCTCCTCCTCCCATTCGAAATCGGTGAGCCTCTAGATTATTTTATTTTTGCTTTTGTTTTTGTTTTACAGTAAATATATAAACTGTTTTTTTTATATGATTTGAAAACTGTTTCTTTTTAGTTTTATAAACTGAAATTATAAAAGAACAAAAACTGATTTTTGTTTTAGGTTTTTAAAACAGAATTTTTGAAAAGAAAAATAAAAACTGAATCTTTTAAAAGATAAAAACTGTTTTGTTTTTAAAAGAGTTAAAACTGAATTTTTAGAAAAAAAAAGAAAGGAAAACTGATTTTAAAAATGAATTTAAAAACTGATTTTTATGAAGTAATAAAACTGATTTAAAAAGGCAAAAACTGTTTTTTTTGAAATATATAAACTGTATTTTTAAAGAAGAAAAACTGATTTTTCTAAAAGGCAAAAACTGTTTTGATGGAAACTAAAAACAGTTTTAAAAAAAAGGGATTATAAAAGCAGTTTTGAAAGAATAATATAATCTTTATATTTAATAGCGAAGTCAAAATGCAATCTTTATATATTGAATAACATAGTGAAATTCGATTTTTACCTATGTAGAGGATACAGTCAACGAAAGCAACAACAAGGCGAAGTAGGCGAAGTTTCTATTAAGGAAGAATCGTGTGAGTGGATAGCTATTGGTGAGGATTTCTCACTCTTCAATTTCTTTTTATAATTTTATATATGTGTTGAAAATGGAAGTGAATTGCTATATATAAATATCTATATATATATATATATATATATATATATATAAATATACGCCCCTTGTAACGACCCGGATTTTTCAGCCATTGAATTCTGAATATTTAAATTGGTTTAAATATTTTAATTGAATTACATATAGGAATTTATTTATTAAAAACGAAGTTTGAACGTTAATTTATTTATATTATTAAAACGAGCTCGAAATCGCGCGGCAGTTCGTAATATGGAGTTTCGAACTTCAACTAAGAATACAGAACTCGTTATAAATCGGATTTCTGTGAAACAAGAAACGTGGAAACCGTACTGATTATAATTTTCATAGGAAAGAGAAATTTCCAGATTTCATGTTATAAATAGAAAGTTATGGTCAAATCAAATTTTGAAATAGTCGCTGTGGAAAATCGTTATTTAAATTATACGCGTTAAAATAGCCATTTTGCAAACGGACTCAGATTTCGATGAAATCAGTTTCATTGGGACCGTATCATTTAATTATTGTACGGTGTTGAATTGCGTGGCAAACCGATGTCGTATGTAACCACGGTAGCCGTAAACGCTCGTTCAGTGCAATTAAATTAATTCAACTGAATAAAGAGATATTAGAGTATAACTTGAACAGACGATCGAATCAGGCCACGAAACCAGTTCCAGTGAGTTCGTAGCGTCAGATATAGTCAGGGTAGGTATATAGTTTGTTATTTTTAGAGATCGGCAAATTTGGTGTTCAGAAGGGCAGTGCGGTACGCGCCAAAAATAGCCTACCGGGGCAACAGTCTCAGAATGCGACGAAACTAGTGCCATTGGGTTCGTATCGAAAAGTTATTGTCAGTGTTCGCTGTTTCAAGTTGTTTTGATTTATCTGGTGATCGGGAAAAATTTAAACGCGTGTTGATTTTTGGTTTATAAAGGAAATTTTTTCATACGACCTCGGATTTTGACGAAACTTGTCCCGTTGGGTTCAGAATACCTTTCTGCACCAAGATAAGCTTTTTTATCAGTAAACAGAAATCGACGGTGGTTAGTTTTACTGGATACTTCACTACGAAGTTTCGTATAGTATAATATAAAATAAAATATATACTACTTCTCTTCCGCATTAAATATTGCACAGCTAGTTTGCCTAGCCTAATACACTGCGAATTGCCATTTTCACCGAAGCATATATACCTAAATATCTCGCACATGGCCAGTTTGAAGTTCTCATCAGCACGTACAGAGCAAATTAAATAGCACATGCATTACACAGTAGAAATTAAATGAATGCACATGCTTGTGTCTCCATGCGGACGTACTTTATGTTGGTGTTTCACGCCATTTTTTTCAAAACCGTGCAGACAAAGTAAATAAAAATCCCAAACCTACCCTACATTCCTCTTTGCGTGGGCACCAAACAACCTCATATTATAAATACACGGTACTACAATCTACTTCTCGAAACCAGAGGAGCAGACAAGAAAAACCGCAGTTACCATTTGGTTTCAGAAATTTTAGATAATCATATTTAATCAAAACAAGTTCAGTTTAAATTCTAAAATTTGCGAGGTGAACTTCCATGAGCTCGTTTGGGTTAAGGCTTCAAAATACATGAGGAAATGGGTTCGGTGGAGTACTGAGGGGGACTGGGTGCGGAAGTGGTGAAGGTCCTGTAGCGAAGTTTGAATAACAGAAGAGGAGAAAGGTTAGTGAAGGTAATTATTTAATAGTGGTGCGCACGGTTTAAGGGAAAGGAAATGGTTCTGGGAAAGAGTATGGGCGTTAGTTGTTTCGAAAGGGGTCATCACCGTGAAAATAGTGAAGCACCGTGGGGACAGAAGGGAATTTGGAGGAGTATAGTGGCGTGGGTTTAAGTTGTACAATAGATTGTACTTCATGCATTATGTAGAGGAGGGGTGTAGAACGCACGTGTGAGGTGGGATGCTGAGGCATGGCAATGGTGTAGAAACATGGAGCAGGACATCGTTCTTTTTGTTTTGGGAAGAAAGCTACTGTATGCGGGTACGTGGATAGTGAGCAGAAGATTAGTTCGGCTTTTAGTAATTTGATCAAGTAATTAGTTTCTAAATGCGTAATTAAAATAATTAATTAGGTTATAAATTATTGAATGATCACTTAATATTTGATCCAGGAAGGAGTTTGATCGACTTTGGACTATAATTCGCAGTCGCGATCTGCAGAGCTGAGAGAAGGAGAACGGACCGAGCATTTATTCTCTAACTCAAAGTAATTAATTTAAGATAATTGGATTGTTTTAACTAAAAATCGTGTTTACTCAAGCATGTATAACTTTTGATTGTGTATTCAGAATTCAACGAAACTCATCAAGTTGGAATCGTAGCAATACGGTCTATATTTTGCAAACGATTTCACTGAAGACAAAGATATTGGAATTTCATGACAAAATCAAATGGCTGTTTGATTTTTAAACGAAACAAAAGTAGGATCATCAACTGCAAAAAAATAAGGTGAGTAAACTCACTCGTTTAAAATTATTTTATAAATGTGAAATGGTTGCTTGGTTGAATAGTTGATAAATTGATTGATATAATCACATCGTTGATTGATTTTTCATTAATACGATATTTTTGATGTTACTCACATCTGTGGATGCAGGGAAACAGGTTGGAGGGATCCAACTGGATCCCTCAACATTTTATTTACTGTTTTATTTAATGGTGATATATGTTATGCTACATTATCCATGGTTGAATTTGTGTGTTTGATTTACCCTGGCCTTAGGAACCTGGTATTTAGATACCGTAAAATATCATCGAATGTGAAAAAGGAAATTAGAATTTAAAAGCAGAGTTTATTTCCAAATTAGAAAAAAATTTCTTTTTCATTTAGTTGCAAATGGAAACCTATTCCATTGGGTAAACCAAGAAAAATGTTATAAATAAAAATATAGATTAAGTGGATCATGGACCATTGGATGATTAAAATATAAGTTCAATTATAAATGTATATTTGAAAGTGAATATCGGTTTTGAAACCAATATTTGAAATAAATTTGAATTTGGCAAAGTATAGAGAAAGTTTAAAGAAGGATTTTCAAATGCTTTAAATTAAAAGAATAAATAGTTTAAACCAGGAAATATTTTGCAAATAAAATGTATATAAAAAGGGGATTTATAGAAATCGAATTAAGTGGTTAGAAGTTTATAAATATGTTCAAAGGAGAACCTGAATTGTTTAAAATAAACAGAATTTATAAATGAACAACGGAAGCGTGTGCGTCGCACACGGTATTTTATCCAAAACAACAATCATAGCGCTGTTGTTATAATAGATGTTGTAAATCTATATAGCAATTTTAACGCTGCCGTTATAATAACTGTTTTAATAGCAATCTTAATGCTATGGTTACGATAAGTGTTCTAAAATGCTAAGACAGCGGTTTTAACGCTGTTGTTGAAAGCAATGTTTGATTTAAAGTTGTGAGCTCTGAATATTTCAAAGTGAAGGATAGAAAGGGTGGGTTAGTGATATCGTTAGTTAACGAATGATTTATGATTCAAGTCATAGTAACGATGTTTATAACATCAGTAAATTCAAGGGATTTAGAAATGTTTTCTAATTGGAATAAAAGATGTTTTCTCAATAAAGGAATTATATATTGGAAATGTTTCCCGATATTCAAGTTAGAAAATAAAAGTAATATTAAAGTTATTATATTTCGGATGCAGGGAATTATAACACCATTGTTATAATCAAGTGATTCCTGAAAAGGAAGTGGATTCATAATCGAATCCGAGAGCAACGTAAGGAAGCGTGTTAAAAGATTGGAAAGATGAACCCTGTCTATTTCGAAGTTAGAAATGTTGCTCAGTTAAGGTCTGAGAGGTAATTATACCCCAACTTGATTGACTTCGTTTTAACTAAGAAATGGTTAAGGTTCGATAGTGGAAAGTGGTTAAGTGGAAACCAAATGAAGGAGATTTGACATAGTGATGTTTATTCAAACATCTGTTTTAATCAAATGAAGGAGATTTGGAAACGTTTTCCAAATGAGAGTCAGAAATGTTTTCTGAATATAGAGTACAGATAATGGAAATGTTTTCCAATGTTAATAGAATATATTTTCTAAATATATTAAATAAGGAATATAAATGAAAATGAAAAGGGAAATGAATGAATGAACTAGAAGGGATAAACGTTGAATGATGTTTGGTCGATAGAATTTCCTTCTGGAAATAATATCATTGTTGCACACCGACATGTTTTCACCGACTATCAAAGTTTGACCATTTTAACGTTGTTAATATGGAGAGACCGGTTGGATTATTATCCAGAGAACCACTCCGTATTGGCATAAGCGTTGCGAATCAAGTATGCTGAATATATTGAAGACGGAGTTATGCAAGGGCTATTCTGTTTACGGAATAGTGCCTTCGGTTTGTCCAGACCCAGGACAACTTGTATGGACGAGTGTCTGACAGAGTATTTCTAAAGGGGGTTACGTACGTTGGTTCCTTCAAACGTACGAAGTTGGTGGCATAGAAGGGAAACTTCTTTAGCCTAACAATCTGAGTATTTTTGTGGGAATCAATTAGTGATTTCCGATGGATCTGATGATGTGACATTCAAAGTGAATGATGGCCAGATGTTCTGGAAGATAATTCAAACCTCAAGCCTCACAACCCGGAAGTGGACAAAAATCGGGCAGGCAGCATGGCTATGTGGGTCGCACCCATTAGGATGTATGATCACCTATCTAGAGAAATTCCAATTGCTTCTTAAATCTATCAATGCTGCCCATTCGGGAGACGGTTGCTGATCCCAACCGTCGGTGATATACATTCGATACACTCAAGCGAAATGAGTGGTCGGTCATGTGTGGGCCGGGTTGCAAGACGTTCTTGTTGAACCCAGTGTATTTGCCTCTAGAGATACACGTTCGGAAGGTGGTCCCATACCTTGTCAAGTTGGAATCCAATCTCCAATAAGTGCCTGCGAGTTTGATTGTATATTATATATGTAGAGCATGAGATGCAAGCGTTCTACTAGATTTTAATTACTTGTGATTAGACATTATTATAATATCAGATGATATATGATTTCCAAAGTGTTTGGGTTATCGTAAGGTAAAAACCATCCGTGTTTATGTGTGGATTGGTCTTACGATTATCATTTCTTTTGAAAGGATTTTTGAAAGTTAAACCAATGGTTGAAGTTTACTCACACCAGTCCCATGACTGACCCAGAGTTTATTTTGTTTGTTTTTCCCTAAACTCTTGGGTGCCCAAATTTGTACGGGCAGTCAAGTAGTCAGGATTTTTCAGATTCACTTGAAGAAGCTTGAAGCAGGAGGCCTCACCAGTTGGCTATAGACTATCATATTTTCCGCTGTGTACTATGTTGTATCTGGAAACAGGTGTTTATAACTGTTCCAGAGATAGCTGTTGTGCTCTGATAATGGTATGTATACGAAGTTACTGATTTTTATTTCAAAAGTTATGTTATATAATATATTTTATTCGTTCCGCTGTGAGTTTGTGATCTTCGTTTTCTCCTATTCTAATATTTCTTTCTTTCTATTTCTCATCCTCTAACTTCTTTCTAATAATGGTTCGTATTTCTGTGCAATTTGAGTTGGACGTGTGGTGTTATTAGTCGACTCAAAGGGTACGGATTTGCGGGTCGTTTCATTTGGTATCAGAGCTGAAGGTTAAGTGATTACCTTGGCTCTGTGGCGTAACTCAATAGAGATGGGGTTAGTAATACCCTAGGTTGAGTTTGAGTGTATATGTATGAGCGCGTATTTGTAGATTTGATATAAAAATTGTTTTATATTGTGTTGACTGGTTTGTTGAGTGGTTTATGAATTCTGGTCGATACAGGAAGTACAACCGTATCGATAGGTGTTTCTAAACTCTCGAACAGAACAAATCGACTCAGTATTGTTTTAAAGTGGGTAAGTGATATAATTTGCCCAAAAGTTATTTTGATATAAAGGGATAATTTTCTGAAATTATCGAATGTGTGGATTGTTATTACAATCAAAGGAAATTATAAAATATTGAAATGGTTGTATAAAACCAAATTGAATTTGTATAAGAATAGGATATACAAATAAGTTGAACTGGAATTTAATTCAAACCATAATTTGAATTTAAATCCCGGAAGTTTTGAAAATATTCCTTGAAGTATTTTAAAGGTGATATAGCATTGGTTTGAAGAGATTTCGAATAAGAATGGTTTAAATGGATTTTTAAAGGGATTAAGCACTGAAATCACTTCAGTGGCGAGAAAATAGTACTGATAATGGGTTGCGACATTATCGGTACTCATTTTCAGGTTTCTGAGTGATGGATTGCTACCATAGTAATTTGAAAATGAAAATCTGTTTGAAAAGTAAATGATGATTTAGAAATTCAAATTTTTTTGAATTGATTTGATTATAAAGATATTTGTATAAATATATATGATTTCAAACTAATTTGAAATAAAACCCGGGAATTTGAATTCTAAAATTTGTTTAACTTGTAAAAGTTGAATAGATTGAAATGGGACAAAATGTATCAAGGGAATTGAAATTTAACTTAAGTTAAATAAAAATCAAACTGGATTAGGGATAATCCAATTTGAAATTTAACAAAGAAAAATGTTGAGATTCGAATTATTAATATGAACTCGACTTATGAATAAGAAAGTTGAATATCTATTGGATACTGTTGGTTGGAATTAAACTGTGATGGAATTGGACTCAAGCGGAATAAGAAGGCTGATCTTTGGAAATAGAACTCGGTTTGGATTAGAGAATGGAAATGAATTAATCAGAAGTCGATTAGAGATTTCAAACTTTGAAGTGGGATTGATTTGAAACCAGCTGGAAATGGGTATATGTATGATGAGCAGAATGGAAGCAAATGCAGAGATAGAATTATGCCCGACAAAAAGGTACATGTTTACAATACTGTTTGGGTTAATGATTTTATGAGCCTATAAGGCAAGCCACTTGGCTTTTTGATTTCCTTTTGGTTTGAAGAAGGCTTAGAAGGGCGAGTTGTGGTTGTACCGATTGAGCCGTGCAGAGGAGATGCTGCCGAAATTTTTCAGAATTTAAGGTGTTAGAAAATTTTCAGAATTCTTGAAAATGTTCTTTAGTAAGAATAAATAAATATTTTTAATTGAAATAAATGGGCCCAGTTAAACTAAAGTTAAGAAATAAACAAAAAGGATTTTGGACCTAGTTAATAGGATATGTAACATCTTTTCCTACCTTAGCAATTTCGAGGACGAAATTATTTTAAGGGGGAAGGAATGTAACGACCCGGATTTTTCAGCCATTGAATTCTGAATATTTAAATTGGTTTAAATATTTTAATTGAATTACATATAGGAATTTATTTATTAAAAACGAAGTTTGAACGTTAATTTATTTATATTATTAAAACGAGCTCGAAATCGCGCGGCAGTTCGTAATATGGAGTTTCGAACTTCAACTAAGAATACAGAACTCGTTATAAATCGGATTTCTGTGAAACAAGAAACGTGGAAACCGTACTGATTATAATTTTCATAGGAAAGAGAAATTTCCAGATTTCATGTTATAAATAGAAAGTTATGGTCAAATCAAATTTTGAAATAGTCGCTGTGGAAAATCGTTATTTAAATTATACGCGTTAAAATAGCCATTTTGCAAACGGACTCAGATTTCGATGAAATCAGTTTCATTGGGACCGTATCATTTAATTATTGTACGGTGTTGAATTGCGTGGCAAACCGATGTCGTATGTAACCACGGTAGCCGTAAACGCTCGTTCAGTGCAATTAAATTAATTCAACTGAATAAAGAGATATTAGAGTATAACTTGAACAGACGATCGAATCAGGCCACGAAACCAGTTCCAGTGAGTTCGTAGCGTCAGATATAGTCAGGGTAGGTATATAGTTTGTTATTTTTAGAGATCGGCAAATTTGGTGTTCAGAAGGGCAGTGCGGTACGCGCCAAAAATAGCCTACCGGGGCAACAGTCTCAGAATGCGACGAAACTAGTGCCATTGGGTTCGTATCGAAAAGTTATTGTCAGTGTTCGCTGTTTCAAGTTGTTTTGATTTATCTGGTGATCGGGAAAAATTTAAACGCGTGTTGATTTTTGGTTTATAAAGGAAATTTTTTCATACGACCTCGGATTTTGACGAAACTTGTCCCGTTGGGTTCAGAATACCTTTCTGCACCAAGATAAGCTTTTTTATCAGTAAACAGAAATCGACGGTGGTTAGTTTTACTGGATACTTCACTACGAAGTTTCGTATAGTATAATATAAAATAAAATATATACTACTTCTCTTCCGCATTAAATATTGCACAGCTAGTTTGCCTAGCCTAATACACTGCGAATTGCCATTTTCACCGAAGCATATATACCTAAATATCTCGCACATGGCCAGTTTGAAGTTCTCATCAGCACGTACAGAGCAAATTAAATAGCACATGCATTACACAGTAGAAATTAAATGAATGCACATGCTTGTGTCTCCATGCGGACGTACTTTATGTTGGTGTTTCACGCCATTTTTTTCAAAACCGTGCAGACAAAGTAAATAAAAATCCCAAACCTACCCTACATTCCTCTTTGCGTGGGCACCAAACAACCTCATATTATAAATACACGGTACTACAATCTACTTCTCGAAACCAGAGGAGCAGACAAGAAAAACCGCAGTTACCATTTGGTTTCAGAAATTTTAGATAATCATATTTAATCAAAACAAGTTCAGTTTAAATTCTAAAATTTGCGAGGTGAACTTCCATGAGCTCGTTTGGGTTAAGGCTTCAAAATACATGAGGAAATGGGTTCGGTGGAGTACTGAGGGGGACTGGGTGCGGAAGTGGTGAAGGTCCTGTAGCGAAGTTTGAATAACAGAAGAGGAGAAAGGTTAGTGAAGGTAATTATTTAATAGTGGTGCGCACGGTTTAAGGGAAAGGAAATGGTTCTGGGAAAGAGTATGGGCGTTAGTTGTTTCGAAAGGGGTCATCACCGTGAAAATAGTGAAGCACCGTGGGGACAGAAGGGAATTTGGAGGAGTATAGTGGCGTGGGTTTAAGTTGTACAATAGATTGTACTTCATGCATTATGTAGAGGAGGGGTGTAGAACGCACGTGTGAGGTGGGATGCTGAGGCATGGCAATGGTGTAGAAACATGGAGCAGGACATCGTTCTTTTTGTTTTGGGAAGAAAGCTACTGTATGCGGGTACGTGGATAGTGAGCAGAAGATTAGTTCGGCTTTTAGTAATTTGATCAAGTAATTAGTTTCTAAATGCGTAATTAAAATAATTAATTAGGTTATAAATTATTGAATGATCACTTAATATTTGATCCAGGAAGGAGTTTGATCGACTTTGGACTATAATTCGCAGTCGCGATCTGCAGAGCTGAGAGAAGGAGAACGGACCGAGCATTTATTCTCTAACTCAAAGTAATTAATTTAAGATAATTGGATTGTTTTAACTAAAAATCGTGTTTACTCAAGCATGTATAACTTTTGATTGTGTATTCAGAATTCAACGAAACTCATCAAGTTGGAATCGTAGCAATACGGTCTATATTTTGCAAACGATTTCACTGAAGACAAAGATATTGGAATTTCATGACAAAATCAAATGGCTGTTTGATTTTTAAACGAAACAAAAGTAGGATCATCAACTGCAAAAAAATAAGGTGAGTAAACTCACTCGTTTAAAATTATTTTATAAATGTGAAATGGTTGCTTGGTTGAATAGTTGATAAATTGATTGATATAATCACATCGTTGATTGATTTTTCATTAATACGATATTTTTGATGTTACTCACATCTGTGGATGCAGGGAAACAGGTTGGAGGGATCCAACTGGATCCCTCAACATTTTATTTACTGTTTTATTTAATGGTGATATATGTTATGCTACATTATCCATGGTTGAATTTGTGTGTTTGATTTACCCTGGCCTTAGGAACCTGGTATTTAGATACCGTAAAATATCATCGAATGTGAAAAAGGAAATTAGAATTTAAAAGCAGAGTTTATTTCCAAATTAGAAAAAAATTTCTTTTTCATTTAGTTGCAAATGGAAACCTATTCCATTGGGTAAACCAAGAAAAATGTTATAAATAAAAATATAGATTAAGTGGATCATGGACCATTGGATGATTAAAATATAAGTTCAATTATAAATGTATATTTGAAAGTGAATATCGGTTTTGAAACCAATATTTGAAATAAATTTGAATTTGGCAAAGTATAGAGAAAGTTTAAAGAAGGATTTTCAAATGCTTTAAATTAAAAGAATAAATAGTTTAAACCAGGAAATATTTTGCAAATAAAATGTATATAAAAAGGGGATTTATAGAAATCGAATTAAGTGGTTAGAAGTTTATAAATATGTTCAAAGGAGAACCTGAATTGTTTAAAATAAACAGAATTTATAAATGAACAACGGAAGCGTGTGCGTCGCACACGGTATTTTATCCAAAACAACAATCATAGCGCTGTTGTTATAATAGATGTTGTAAATCTATATAGCAATTTTAACGCTGCCGTTATAATAACTGTTTTAATAGCAATCTTAATGCTATGGTTACGATAAGTGTTCTAAAATGCTAAGACAGCGGTTTTAACGCTGTTGTTGAAAGCAATGTTTGATTTAAAGTTGTGAGCTCTGAATATTTCAAAGTGAAGGATAGAAAGGGTGGGTTAGTGATATCGTTAGTTAACGAATGATTTATGATTCAAGTCATAGTAACGATGTTTATAACATCAGTAAATTCAAGGGATTTAGAAATGTTTTCTAATTGGAATAAAAGATGTTTTCTCAATAAAGGAATTATATATTGGAAATGTTTCCCGATATTCAAGTTAGAAAATAAAAGTAATATTAAAGTTATTATATTTCGGATGCAGGGAATTATAACACCATTGTTATAATCAAGTGATTCCTGAAAAGGAAGTGGATTCATAATCGAATCCGAGAGCAACGTAAGGAAGCGTGTTAAAAGATTGGAAAGATGAACCCTGTCTATTTCGAAGTTAGAAATGTTGCTCAGTTAAGGTCTGAGAGGTAATTATACCCCAACTTGATTGACTTCGTTTTAACTAAGAAATGGTTAAGGTTCGATAGTGGAAAGTGGTTAAGTGGAAACCAAATGAAGGAGATTTGACATAGTGATGTTTATTCAAACATCTGTTTTAATCAAATGAAGGAGATTTGGAAACGTTTTCCAAATGAGAGTCAGAAATGTTTTCTGAATATAGAGTACAGATAATGGAAATGTTTTCCAATGTTAATAGAATATATTTTCTAAATATATTAAATAAGGAATATAAATGAAAATGAAAAGGGAAATGAATGAATGAACTAGAAGGGATAAACGTTGAATGATGTTTGGTCGATAGAATTTCCTTCTGGAAATAATATCATTGTTGCACACCGACATGTTTTCACCGACTATCAAAGTTTGACCATTTTAACGTTGTTAATATGGAGAGACCGGTTGGATTATTATCCAGAGAACCACTCCGTATTGGCATAAGCGTTGCGAATCAAGTATGCTGAATATATTGAAGACGGAGTTATGCAAGGGCTATTCTGTTTACGGAATAGTGCCTTCGGTTTGTCCAGACCCAGGACAACTTGTATGGACGAGTGTCTGACAGAGTATTTCTAAAGGGGGTTACGTACGTTGGTTCCTTCAAACGTACGAAGTTGGTGGCATAGAAGGGAAACTTCTTTAGCCTAACAATCTGAGTATTTTTGTGGGAATCAATTAGTGATTTCCGATGGATCTGATGATGTGACATTCAAAGTGAATGATGGCCAGATGTTCTGGAAGATAATTCAAACCTCAAGCCTCACAACCCGGAAGTGGACAAAAATCGGGCAGGCAGCATGGCTATGTGGGTCGCACCCATTAGGATGTATGATCACCTATCTAGAGAAATTCCAATTGCTTCTTAAATCTATCAATGCTGCCCATTCGGGAGACGGTTGCTGATCCCAACCGTCGGTGATATACATTCGATACACTCAAGCGAAATGAGTGGTCGGTCATGTGTGGGCCGGGTTGCAAGACGTTCTTGTTGAACCCAGTGTATTTGCCTCTAGAGATACACGTTCGGAAGGTGGTCCCATACCTTGTCAAGTTGGAATCCAATCTCCAATAAGTGCCTGCGAGTTTGATTGTATATTATATATGTAGAGCATGAGATGCAAGCGTTCTACTAGATTTTAATTACTTGTGATTAGACATTATTATAATATCAGATGATATATGATTTCCAAAGTGTTTGGGTTATCGTAAGGTAAAAACCATCCGTGTTTATGTGTGGATTGGTCTTACGATTATCATTTCTTTTGAAAGGATTTTTGAAAGTTAAACCAATGGTTGAAGTTTACTCACACCAGTCCCATGACTGACCCAGAGTTTATTTTGTTTGTTTTTCCCTAAACTCTTGGGTGCCCAAATTTGTACGGGCAGTCAAGTAGTCAGGATTTTTCAGATTCACTTGAAGAAGCTTGAAGCAGGAGGCCTCACCAGTTGGCTATAGACTATCATATTTTCCGCTGTGTACTATGTTGTATCTGGAAACAGGTGTTTATAACTGTTCCAGAGATAGCTGTTGTGCTCTGATAATGGTATGTATACGAAGTTACTGATTTTTATTTCAAAAGTTATGTTATATAATATATTTTATTCGTTCCGCTGTGAGTTTGTGATCTTCGTTTTCTCCTATTCTAATATTTCTTTCTTTCTATTTCTCATCCTCTAACTTCTTTCTAATAATGGTTCGTATTTCTGTGCAATTTGAGTTGGACGTGTGGTGTTATTAGTCGACTCAAAGGGTACGGATTTGCCGGTCGTTTCACCCCTCGTCCACAAACCATGGACGATATTTATTGGTTGAAATTGTTGTGAAAATTGATTGATAGCGAAGTGAAATAACATATATATGAAAAGTGAAATTTATATATATATAGCGAAGTGAAATAACATATATATGAAAAGTGAAATTTATATATATCGAAAGTGAAAATAGCGAATATATAAAAAGTGAAATTTATATATATCGAAAGTGAAAATATCGAATATATGAAAAGTGAAATTTATATATATAGCAAAGTGAAAATATCGAATATATTGAAAGTGAAAATATCGAATATATCGAAAGTGAAAATATCGAATATATTGAAAGTGAAAATATCGAATATATCGAAAGTGAAAATATCGAATATATTGAAAGTGAAAATATTATATATATTAGAAGTGTATGAAATATATATATTGAAAGTGAAAGTATCGAATATATTGAAAATGAATATATCGTATGTAATTGAAATGAATAGAAAACGAATTCGAAATGAATTGAATAGAAAATGAATTCGAAATAAATTGAATAGAAAATGAATTCGAATTGAACTGAATAGAAAATAAATTCGAAATGAATTGAATAGAAAACGAATTCGAAATGAATTGAATAGAAAATGAATTCGAATTGAACTGAATAGAAAATAAATTCGAAATGAATTGAATAGAAAACGAATTCGAAATGAATTGAATAGAAAATGAATTCGAATTGAACTGAATAGAAAATAAATTCGAAATGAATTGAATAGAAAACGAATTCGAAATGAATTCAATAGAAAATGAATTCGAAATGAATTGAATAGAAAATGAATTCGAATTGAACTGAATAGAAAATGAATTCGAATTGAATTGAATAGAAAACCAATTTGAATTGAATTGAATTGAAAACGAATTCGAATTGAATTGAAACCGAATTGAAATGAATTCAAATGGAATTGAAATTTGAATTGAATAGAAATGAATTTTAAAACGAATTTATAGAGAAGAATTCAATTTTGATTTGAATTGAAATGGAAGTTGAAATTGCTTTTGAAACGAATTCAAAACTATTTATATAATTCGCTTTAAATAGAAATCGACGAAATATATAATATATATATTATATATATAAAATAATGGCCTGAATAGAACGCGCCGCGCCGCGGCAGTTCGTGAATTTCGACCATTTATTTCAAACGGACATTGCGGGAGATCCGACCGTCGGATTCTCCTAAAACCGGAACCGTTGGGTTCGTATCGAAAAGAGCTTTCTAATGAATGTTAGAAATTTGAAATCTAACGGTTGGATTTGGAGTTATGTCCAAATCAAATTCGAAAAAGGTCGCTGTAAGTGCAGTTCGATGGCCATTGATGGAAATCGACTGTACGGGCCTTGATAAAATTATTAAAAATAGTAATAATTTGTGTAAAATCATAAGAAATGATTTGTGAAGATTTGGGATGAAAAACTCCATATTTGAAAAGATAAAAATATATTTTTATCGAAATGAACTAGTTATTAACTAGAAAAATAATCCAATGGTTATAAATAAATAATTTGGATTAGATTTAAATTGAAATTATCAATGGATATTTTCGATATTGGGTTCCGTGATTATACAGATATTGTGATGGGAATTTGGAAGATATCGATATCGTTATTCCCGATATGATATCTGTTGGTTTCAGGATTTGATGTTGAATATAAGTCGATACTATCTTTATTCAAAACCTTATATTTAATGTCAAATTTGATTGATTGATGGTTTGGATTGTGCTCGACCAGTTTATGAGCAAAATATGCTTTTGCATTTAGCATTGGGTTGGGTTGAAAATATCTGTGTGCTAACGCCTTGTGAAACACTTCACGATTTGACGATAAGGTGTTTAGCGATGTTGTGTTCATTTCAAATTTAACGAATGATTGTGAAATGATATTTTCCTTAAGTGAAAAGAAATGTATTTCCGATTTTGGACAGGGAATGTTTTATAAAAATGTTTTATAAAACAGAAAGGATTTCGAGGCCCAAAACCCGATGATTTCTAAAATGATTTAGAAATGTATTATATGTTACATTGTGGTTCATCGCGTATTCGATCAGTTGCTATTAATGATGTATCTGTTTGGTGGCGGAGAATTTATTCTCTTGCTTAACACCCTTCTTTGAGACGTACGAGCTCAAAGGTTATGTGATTAATAGTGACTGATCATATGCGTGAATTACAGATGTGAAGTACTATATTTTGAAAGTACTTGTGATTATTATGTTGTGAAATGATTTTCCCTACTTCGGGATATGAAATGATTTAGTATGTGGCTAAAGATTCAGGTAACCCTGAGACTAAAAGTATGGGTGAGAGGGCGGTGTATGCTCTCCATGAGTGGGAGGTGCATCGTCGGTGTAGCCTACTCCTACGTGGGGTAGGTGCACATATATATATCGAGTTGCGAGGTGCGTACCCTTTGCCTTGTCGATGGGGAGCACGATATTTGGTTGCATACTTGTTTGTATGCATTGTTATGTTTTGGAATTCATATTTCCAAATGATTTGATTTGAGATCCCGAAGTGAAATCTACTTTGATATAGAAAGTTAGATATGTATTTCAAATGATTTGAAATAAGAAATCGGGAATAAAATCCAAAGGAATAATTTCTGTAAATTGAATTGGATTTGGAAAATATAAGTGTTGTGATTAATCTAAGTGGGTAGATTGGGATATTGCATGTTGTGTGATGCATAGTAGATCCATATATCTATATTGATTGTTGCTTATACACTGGCTTTCATGGGGGTAAACCCGTTCCGCGAAAGTGGCGTGGTCCCGTGATTTGCCTTATTTTTAAACAAGTTTAACAACTGTTTTTGAGTTCTCACACCAGTCCCATGACTGACCTGTAGTTTGCTTTTCCCTTGCGAACTCGGGTGCCCCTATTTTCCACACGGGCAGTCGAGTAGTTTTATTTTGCAGATGTATTGAGCAGGATTCTGGATTGAAGCTTTAAGCTGTGTCCAGGCATTTACAGTCTTCCGCTGTGTAGTTTATATTTCTGCTGTGCATTGTATTACATTTATGTAAATTTATCTTCCGCTGTGTATTATTATCGATATACTCTGATATTCTGTACTCTAATGTAACATTATTATGATGTTTATTGAAGTCTTCTGTTATTTATTCTGATGTGTTGTATACCCAAAGTTAGCGTATGCGGGATTCGAACGGTCTTGGTCGGTTTAGCAATCGATTAGGTCCGGGCGAAACCCGTTGTCGTTACAACGTGGTATCAGAGCTTTGGTTAAACTCAAATCTTTGGGGTACAACTCGTTTGAACAGAATAAAAGACTCATCAGAGGTAGGATTAGTAATGTCCTATAAAAGAATCCTCATTAGAGATAGAATCAGTAGCATTCTAGAATGAGTGACTCGTTAGAGATGGGGTTAGAAATGCCCCAGAATGAGTCGAGAGTTATTTGTTTATAAATAACGTATTTGTGATTATATATATAATCTGGTTTTAGAAAATATGATTTTAAATATATAAAATTATATATTTGAAAATATAATCAATTAATTGATTGATGTTTGTGTTGTTGGTTCACTTGTTTGATAATTTTTAACCATTTAGCCAATTGAACCAAATAGTAAACTGTATTGAAAATCGGTCGCATTTGCTTGCATATGCATATACTTACATTGAACAGGTCATAGCAAGGAGGCTAGAGCAGAGAATAAAATTTGTTTGCCCGACAAATAGGTACATGTTTACTACATAATTTCCTGTTTTGTTTGGGTGATGATGATTTTGTGAGCCTATTGGCTAGCCGCTTGGCTTTTTCTTTTTCTTTTTGAGATCTGAAGGACCGGGGAAGCTATTTGAAATTCCCCGATGCTCCCGGTGCAGGGGAGGTTATGGCGAAATTTTTCGAAAATTTAGGGTGTTAGCCAAATTTTTGAATTTTTGGAAATTCTCAGAAACTAAAAAGTTGGAGAATGGAAGCCAGATCGAACGTAGAGTTGATTAATCAAACCACTTTCGACTTTGTTCCTTTTCGGGGACGAAAAGTTTTAAGTGGGGGAGATTGTAACAACCCGTAAAATCTGGGCCAGTTTAAAATTTTTATTTTGGCAATTTTAGCGAATTTTGAATATTTAAAATAGATTATTTTAAATATAATAGACGAGAAATTTATTTTGAATAGAATTCGAACGTATATATTATATACGTCGTCGTTAGTATATAAATAATTATATATAATTATAAATAGAATTGAAAATGGCGCGGTAGTTCGATAATTCGATTTCAAACTTCAATTGAATGTACCGGGTGCAAAACAATCCGGATTTTAGTGAAACCAAAAATAATGGAATCTAAGAGTGAATATCTTTCCAACGAAGTTAACAAACTGAGATTTCACTTTATAAATGATAAGATATGTCCAGTTGAAAATTCTGAATAGTCGCTATGGAATTCAGGCCCTTAAAAATGGACATTTTGCAAAGGACCTCGGATTTCGACGAAACCAGTTTTGTTGGGTCCGTGATGTCAAGTTATTGCTAGGTTTCAAATTTCATAATTTTTCGATTCAATATGTGAGCGTGGCAAAGGAAAACGCGTTTGACCGGTTTCAGTTGATTTTAATCGATTAGAAATTGGCCATTTTTCCAACGGTCTCAGAATTCGACGAAACTAGTTTTGTTAGGACCGTATCGTCAATACGAAACTAGAAAATATTTTTCTGGAATTTTTCTAGTTAGTATGTGACCCCGGTAATTTGAAATGTACGTTTAAAATTCAATAAAAGGATTTAAATTGTAAATTCAACGAAAACTGATCGTAACGATCAAACCAGCTTACGATACATATCCCATTGTGTTCGGAATGGGGGTAAAACGCTATGGACGACAGGCGGTGGACCTCGTTTCGAGGTCGTATGTAAAAGTCAACCCTTGTGCATAATTAAATAATTAAATAATAAAATAAATAAAAAAACCTACCTTTCCCTTCTTTTCTCTTCGTTGGCCCCCCCCGATTCATTATACAGGAACAATAAAAAAAAAAAAAAAAAGAAAACCTAAATCGCGCCGCCGCCCCCGACCTGGAAGCCACCGCCGACAATCGAGCCACCGACGAACCCTCGACGCCACCTCGAAGCCACCTCCACCACGAAACCCTCGAGCATCATCGCGACGAAATCGAAGCAGCAACCCTCGAACCTGCCGCGAACCTCCGAGCGCCTCCACCCACGAGCCACCGCCGACTCCTCCTCCTCCCATTCGAAATCGGTGAGCCTCTAGATTATTTTATTTTTGCTTTTGTTTTTGTTTTACAGTAAATATATAAACTGTTTTTTTTATATGATTTGAAAACTGTTTCTTTTTAGTTTTATAAACTGAAATTATAAAAGAACAAAAACTGATTTTTGTTTTAGGTTTTTAAAACAGAATTTTTGAAAAGAAAAATAAAAACTGAATCTTTTAAAAGATAAAAACTGTTTTGTTTTTAAAAGAGTTAAAACTGAATTTTTAGAAAAAAAAAAGAAAGGAAAACTGATTTTAAAAATGAATTTAAAAACTGATTTTTATGAAGTAATAAAACTGATTTAAAAAGGCAAAAACTGTTTTTTTTGAAATATATAAATTGTATTTTTAAAGAATGAAAAACTGATTTTTCTAAAAGGCAAAAACTGTTTTGATGGAAACTAAAAACAGTTTTAAAAAAAAGGGATTATAAAAGCAGTTTTGAAAGAATAATATAATCTTTATATTTAATAGCGAAGTCAAAATGCAATCTTTATATATTGAATAACATAGTGAAATTCGATTTTTACCTATGTAGAGGATACAGTCAACGAAAGCAACAACAAGGCGAAGTAGGCGAAGTTTCTATTAAGGAAGAATCGTGTGAGTGGATAGCTATTGGTGAGGATTTCTCACTCTTCAATTTCTTTTTATAATTTTATATATGTGTTGAAAATGGAAGTGAATTGCTATATATAAATATCTATATATATATATATATTTATATATATATATATATATATATATATATATATATATATATATATACGCCCCTCGTCCACAAACCATGGACGATATTTATTGGTTGAAATTGTTGTGAAAATTGATTGATAGCGAAGTGAAATAACATATATATGAAAAGTGAAATTTATATATATATAGCGAAGTGAAATAACATATATATGAAAAGTGAAATTTATATATATCGAAAGTGAAAATAGCGAATATATGAAAAGTGAAATTTATATATATCGAAAGTGAAAATATCGAATATATGAAAAGTGAAATTTATATATATAGCAAAGTGAAAATATCGAATATATTGAAAGTGAAAATATCGAATATATCGAAAGTGAAAATATCGAATATATTGAAAGTGAAAATATCGAATATATCGAAAGTGAAAATATCGAATATATTGAAAGTGAAAATATTATATATATTAGAAGTGTATGAAATATATATATTGAAAGTGAAAGTATCGAATATATTGAAAATGAATATATCGTATGTAATTGAAATGAATAGAAAACGAATTCGAAATGAATTGAATAGAAAATGAATTCGAAATGAATTGAATAGAAAATGAATTCGAATTGAACTGAATAGAAAATAAATTCGAAATGAATTGAATAGAAAACGAATTCGAAATGAATTGAATAGAAAATGAATTCGAATTGAACTGAATAGAAAATAAATTCGAAATGAATTGAATAGAAAACGAATTCGAAATGAATTGAATAGAAAATGAATTCGAATTGAACTGAATAGAAAATAAATTCGAAATGAATTGAATAGAAAACGAATTCGAAATGAATTGAATAGAAAATGAATTCGAATTGAACTGAATAGAAAATAAATTCGAAATGAATTGAATAGAAAACGAATTCGAAATGAATTCAATAGAAAATGAATTCGAAATGAATTGAATAGAAAATGAATTCGAATTGAACTGAATAGAAAATGAATTCGAATTGAATTGAATAGAAAACCAATTTGAATTGAATTGAATTGAAAACGAATTCGAATTGAATTGAAACCGAATTGAAATGAATTCAAATGGAATTGAAATTTGAATTGAATAGAAATGAATTTTAAAACGAATTTATAGAGAAGAATTCAATTTTGATTTGAATTGAAATGGAAGTTGAAATTGCTTTTGAAACGAATTCAAAACTATTTATATAATTCGTTTTAAATAGAAATCGACGAAATATATAATATATATATTATATATATAAAATAATGGCCTGAATAGAACGCGCCGCGCCGCGGCAGTTCGTGAATTTCGACCATTTATTTCAAACGGACATTGCGGGAGATCCGACCGTCGGATACTCCTAAAACCGGAACCGTTGGGTTCGTATCGAAAAGAGCTTTCTAATGAATGTTAGAAATTTGAAATCTAACGGTTGGATTTGGAGTTATGTCCAAATCAAATTCGAAAAAGGTCGCTGTAAGTGCAGTTCGATGGCCATTGATGGAAATCGACTGTACGGGCCTTGATAAAATTATTAAAAATAGTAATAATTTGTGTAAAATCATAAGAAATGATTTGTGAAGATTTGGGATGAAAAACTCCATATTTGAAAAGATAAAAATATATTTTTATCGAAATGAACTAGTTATTAACTAGAAAAATAATCCAATGGTTATAAATAAATAATTTGGATTAGATTTAAATTGAAATTATCAATGGATATTTTCGATATTGGGTTCCGTGATTATACAGATATTGTGATGGGAATTTGGAAGATATCGATATCGTTATTCCCGATATGATATCTGTTGGTTTCAGGATTTGATGTTGAATATAAGTCGATACTATCTTTATTCAAAACCTTATATTTAATGTCAAATTTGATTGATTGATGGTTTGGATTGTGCTCGACCAGTTTATGAGCAAAATATGCTTTTGCATTTAGCATTGGGTTGGGTTGAAAATATCTGTGTGCTAACGCCTTGTGAAACACTTCACGATTTGACGATAAGGTGTTTAGCGATGTTGTGTTCATTTCAAATTTAACGAATGATTGTGAAATGATATTTTCCTTAAGTGAAAAGAAATGTATTTCCGATTTTGGACAGGGAATGTTTTATAAAAATGTTTTATAAAACAGAAAGGATTTCGAGGCCCAAAACCCGATGATTTCTAAAATGATTTAGAAATGTATTATATGTTACATTGTGGTTCATCGCGTATTCGATCAGTTGCTATTAATGATGTATCTGTTTGGTGGCGGAGAATTTATTCTCTTGCTTAACACCCTTCTTTGAGACGTACGAGCTCAAAGGTTATGTGATTAATAGTGACTGATCATATGCGTGAATTACAGATGTGAAGTACTATATTTTGAAAGTACTTGTGATTATTATGTTGTGAAATGATTTTCCCTACTTCGGGATATGAAATGATTTAGTATGTGGCTAAAGATTCGGGTAACCCTGAGACTAAAAGTATGGGTGAGAGGGCGGTGTATGCTCTCCATGAGTGGGAGGTGCATCGTCGGTGTAGCCTACTCCTACGTGGGGTAGGTGCACATATATATATCGAGTTGCGAGGTGCGTACCCTTTGCCTTGTCGATGGGGAGCACGATATTTGGTTGCATACTTGTTTGTATGCATTGTTATGTTTTGGAATTCATATTTCCAAATGATTTGATTTGAGATCCCGAAGTGAAATCTACTTTGATATAGAAAGTTAGATATGTATTTCAAATGATTTGAAATAAGAAATCGGGAATAAAATCCAAAGGAATAATTTCTGTAAATTGAATTGGATTTGGAAAATCTAAGTGTTGTGATTAATCTAAGTGGGTAGATTGGGATATTGCATGTTGTGTGATGCATAGTAGATCCATATATCTATATTGATTGTTGCTTATACACTGGCTTTCATGGGGGTAAACCCGTTCCGCGAAAGTGGCATGGTCCCGTGATTTGCCTTATTTTTAAACAAGTTTAACAACTGTTTTTGAGTTCTCACACCAGTCCCATGACTGACCTGTAGTTTGCTTTTCCCTTGCGAACTCGGGTGCCCCTATTTTCCACACGGGCAGTCGAGTAGTTTTATTTTGCAGATGTATTGAGCAGGATTCTGGATTGAAGCTTTAAGCTGTGTCCAGGCATTTACAGTCTTCCGCTGTGTAGTTTATATTTCCGCTGTGCATTGTATTACATTTATGTAAATTTATCTTCCGCTGTGTATTATTATCGATATACTCTGATATTCTGTACTCTGATGTAACATTATTATGATGTTTATTGAAGTCTTCTGTTATTTGTTCTGATGTGTTGTATACCCAAAGTTAGCGTATGCGGGATTCGAACGGTCTTGGTCGGTTTAGCAATCGATTAGGTCCGGGCGAAATCCGTTGTCGTTACACCGCCAAACATATATATATTTAACAGAGATCAATCAGTATAGAACAAAATCCAATGTCAGACACACAGTCCATTTACAAGTCCGTTCTGGATCTGAACGAAACCGGAGGCGTCAAATTCCTCGTATATCCGTCCAATCAACACATAAGTTCAGACGGCTACTACTTCCGTCCCTTTCCGGTAGCTACTCCGGTTAGGAACCTCAATAGCGCCCATCCAACCGATACGAAGATCGTCGGTCTTGAATCGTCTTTGCATTTTCGAATTCGAATCGCTCGATAAATTATTTGAAATGAGGGTTAGCTCGGCCTTTTCAAATAATTCACGTCTTTAGAATTTAAATCGATTTTCTTCATGGTTTTATTATTCGACATCCATCTTTCAGTTATTTTCGTGTCAAACACATACAACCATCAAATATCAAACAATTCAAGCCTAATTGGTTTATTTGCAATCTATGTTGCTTATAATATTTTATAACTATTCTTCGCCATTTTTATTTATTTAAAAATGGCCATATTTAATTAAACGACGTTTCAGGTCGTGCCGTGGCACTGGCGCTGTTTTTCTCCTAATTTGTTTTACACATATCGGAAAATCTAACCGTTGGATTTCTACAAAGTCTATATCAGTGGGAAGGTATTCCCAAAGCGAACCCAACGGTTCCAGTTTCGTGAGAATCCGACGGTCGGATCTTCTACACTAGTCGTTTGAAGTTACGGTTTCAAAATTCGAACTGCAGCGTCGTTATTCGATTAAATTAAATTATATTTATATTTATATATAAATATAATTGATTCTGGCGCTGTTTTTCCCTTAATTTGAATTAAACATTCCATACAATCCAACCGTTGGATTTTTACAAGGTTGGTGCCGTTGGAAAGATATTTCCAAGGCGAACCCAGCGTTTGCGGTTTTGGGAAAATCCGATGGTCGGATTCCTCGCACTAATCGTTTCAAATTACGATTCCGAAACACGAACTGCACGGCCTCTATTCCTTTTAATTATATTTATATTTATATATATAAATATAGTTCATTCTATAATTTCAACTATAGTTTATTCTATATTTTCAACTTCGTTTTCACTTCAAATATTTCACTAACGCCTTAATATTTCGAAAAAATTCGCCATAACCTCCTTTGTACGGGGAGGGGTTTGGAAATTTATTGGGCCGTATTAGGTACCCAATAAATCCTAAAAAGCATTCACATATTTATAGTGATATATTCTGGTGTTTACGGGGGAGCATGTACTGATAATCACTCCAGAGAATAAATTCTCGTCACCCCGTTTCCGTGTGGAAATAAATAGTCCATGTGCTGTATCTAATAACTAGAGCGACGTGATTATTGTCAACTCCAGACCCGTGTGGGGTTTTTATTAATCTGGCAATTTATCGTTATAATTTATATAGTCCATATCAGTCATCAGTTCAACCTGTAGTATATAGTCATCGCCATACAAGCCTCTTGCTTGTATGGTAAATCTTCCACCTCGTCACACAAGCTCCAATTGCTTATGTGGAATATGATGAAGTATGCCTATCGTCAAGAAGTATGCCATGTAGTGTAGTTCAAAATTAATTGTTGCTATCCTATGGTGTTATTTATTATTTCACACAGAATAACCAGCACTCCGCATCCAATGGCATTCACAGGAGTTGATATATAAATAAAATTGCGCAGCCAACTCATCAAGGTTTACCTATTTGTCGGGCACGCAAATAATTTCTTTACTCTACAGCTAATCCATTTTTCCTGTTCAACACATGTATATATATGCAGAACAAAGCTAATAATAATATTTCTAGCAAACCATTATTTATTTCAACACGTGTATATTTTTATCTAAGCGTATACATGATAAAAGAAATAT
Organism: Allium sativum; assembly: GCA_030737875.1. NCBI lineage: Eukaryota > Viridiplantae > Streptophyta > Magnoliopsida > Asparagales > Amaryllidaceae > Allium > Allium sativum. The sequence continues at coordinate 1,055,730,601 of CM060912.1, read as the reverse complement.
TTTATCATCAAAAATATTTATTCGACACGTGTGTATTTTTAACTAAGCGTATACATGATAAAAGAAATATTTTTATCATCAAAAATATTTATTCGACACATGTGTTTTTTTAGCACTTCATATTCACTATAAAAATATAGTTTTCATTGTCGATTCATTTTATTTTTAAAAGATGATAACATTCAAAACATGAATTTCAACTCGACGAACAAATTGCAATTCAACACATGAATATTCTATATAGTTTGTATATATATATAAATGTGATTTTTATCGCTAAAGCCATTTGTTTAAATTCAAATAATATTCAACACATGAATTTCAACTCAACGAACAAATTGCAATTCAACACATGAATATTCTATATAGTTTGTATATATATAAAAATGTGATTTTTATCGCTAAAGCCATTTGTTTAAATTCAAATAATATTCAACACATGAATTTCAACTCAACGAATGAATTGCAACTCAACACATGAATATTCTATATAATTTGTATATATTTAAAAATGTGATTTTTATCGCTAAAGCCATTTGTTTAAATTCAAATAATATTCAATACATGAATTTCAACTCAACGAATGAATTGCAACTCAACACATGAATATTCTATATAGCTTGTATATATTTAAAAATGTGATTTTTATCGCTAAAGCCATTTGTTTAAATTCAAATAATATTCAACACATGAATTTCAACTCAACGAATGAATTGCAACTCAACACATGAATATTCTATATAGCTTGTATATATTTAAAAATGTGATTTTTATCGCTAAAGCCATTTGTTTAAATTCAAATAATATTCAACACATGAATTTCAACTCAACGAATGAATTGCAACTCAACACATGAATATTCTATATAGCTTGTATATATTTAAAAATGTCATTTTTATCGCTAAAGCCATTTGTTTAAATTCAAATAATATTCAACACATGAATTTCAACTCAACGAATGAATTGCAACTCAACACATGAATATTCTATATAGCTTGTATATATTTAAACGAATGAAAATTATTCTAACACATAAATATTTCAGAAAATTTCGGCAGCATAACGGCAGGGTAGTTAAAACCGGGACCGTCCCTAGTACGGCTCCTCGCTCTACCTTAAAATCTCGCGGTTTTTGACAATGGGGATCATGCATCTAGTTCGCACGCAGGCGGCCTGTTTTATTTTCAATTCCACAATCCTATTCTATTTTATTTCAACCACAAGAGGGTATTTTTCAACCACAAAGGTATTTTTCAACCATAAAGGTATTTTTCAACCATAATATCAACCACAAACAATTATTTCCAACCATTCGTCATACCATATAACATCACGTCAATCACAAGCAATAAATATCGTCCATGGTCTGTGGACGAGGGGAGTATATATATATATATAATATAATAATTCACTTGCATTTCATCACATTTCAAAGCATATATGGTTCAAACAACGCTTGTATAATTTATACATCGCTAATATAACTTATACAACACATGTACATGAGGTATACAATGCATATATAATTTACACTTCGCTTATATAATTTATACAACAAGATTTCGTTCACACAATTAATTTAGATTCCTCACATTGGTTATTGCAGTGCTAAAAATCGTAGGAAGGTCAGAAAAATCCGCGGCTTCTTCTAAAATGTAGAGAGCCTCCTTGCGGTCACGGTGTCTCCTGTTTCATCGAATTTCGTTAAAGAACGAAAAAGATATTATTTTTCAAAGTTTTGCAACGCTTTATAGTGTAAAAACAGTTTAAAATTATATAAGCCGTTAGTTTTCAAACCTGCTCAGATTTAGTTTTTGATTTTTCTCTTGATTCGTTGCTCTATAGGATGATCAGACTGTCGGACGTCGTCGAGGGAGGGAAGAGCTTTCCGGCGGCACCAGTCTCCTCCAGTTCGACGTCGAGATGAACCCTGGGCGGCGGCTTAAACGTGCCGACTTTGGAGCGCCAGAACTCGATGGCGGCGGCTCTGATGGTGGCGAGACTGGATCCGATGTGGAGAGGAGACTACGGCGGTCAGAAGTTTAAACTGGCAGAGGCGGCGAAATCGCCTGAGGCGGCGGCAAAGTCGACGAGAAGCATCGAGCCCTCTAAGTCGTCCAATATCGCTGGCGGCTAGGGTTTCGTTCGTTATTTTTTTTTATAAAAGAAAATTTCCTATTGGCCAGAGCTTTATAGGAAATTTTAAATAGTGTTTTTGCAAATGGACTCCTTTTTAAACCCAACGACTGTCGTCCCTAGCTAAATACCCCCATTCCGGACACAATGGGATATGTTTCGTTGGCCATTTCGACTGTTACAGTCAGTTATTTTTCAAATTAAAATATAAAACATTTGATATTTAATTTAAACGTACATTTCAATTTGCCAGGGCCACAAACTGAATCGAAAAATTCCAGAAAAATAAATCTAGCTTTGTTTTGACGATACAGTCCTAACAAAACCAGTTTCGTCGAATTCTGAGCTCGTTTGAAAAACGGCCATTTTTAGGTCGACCCATTTTAACAGAATTTGACCAATCACATTTTCTTTTGCCCTGCTCACATACTAGCTTCAAAAATTATGAAATTTGAAACTTAGCAATAATTTGACATCCTGGACCCAACAAAAGTGGTTTCGTCGAATTCCGAGGTCATATGCAAAATATCAATTTTCAAGGGCTATATATACTATATAGCGACCTTTCTAAAAATTCAATTGGCCATAACTTTTGATTTCCGTTATGAAACTTCGATTTTTCGGATTCTTTAGAAAGGTATTGATAAACAGATTTAAATATTTTCAGTTTCGCTAAAACCCGTTATATTTTCCACCCGGTACAGTCAGACAAAGTTTATATTCAAAATTTCAAACTGCCATACCATACCCAATTCTATATTTTATTGAAATATGATATTTCAACCATTCAAATTCTTTGGTAATAACCAAATTTAAAAATTTTAAACTGGTTCACTTTTTCCGGGTTATTACATACAGCCCAATCAAGACATCAGTAATCGTCCAAACGATGTGAAGACCTCCAGTCTTCTACCACCGTTTTCATCGTCGACTTATCGTCGAATCAGTTATTCAGAATGGGTATGAACCCGAACTTTCCGAACAACCTGCGTATATAATAAACAAGTGTTACAAAGACACAACATATGCCGCAATCCAATCCAGAATATTCTTTTATTCAAATATTCACATCATTACGGAATAGGTTCCCATTAATTTTATCAAAGATAAATTCTTTTAAATTTGTTCTTTAATCTTCCTTTGGATATCAAACCATATTAAGGTTTTCCAAACTAGTCGGGATTAGCGAACTACACCGAAGCAATCATTCATTTCATTTCCCAATCCCAACCTATTCATCCCATGGAGCAAAACTGGTAATACTCCATATCTAACACCACGGTGTTATCGGTAAATACTAATTACCATTTCACGTTCAAATCCAGTTAAAGATTTAACTATCGCTTGGAGCAAAACTGGTGATACTCCATTTTCGATCATTTTCTTGAATTGATAATTTTAATTATCACATTTACTTTTCAATCTAATCAAAGATTCATTAAAACTCCATTTAGTATTAATCTTCCCAAAAATAATATTAATGATTATTCAAAGCTAAGAAATTAATCTTATCTTTAACTGGGTTAAACAACCAATGTCATTTAAAACAGGGTTCACGATAATTCCAAAATCACATTAAATTTTATTCCAATTACTAAATATACTGGAAATTCTAATAATCTTAATTAAAATATTTATTTTTTCACATGGGGTTTAAGAACAATGTTAGTGAAGACACTGTTCCATTAGTCTCTAACCGTAAATTAGTAAGAGAACAATTCCCTAAGTATTAATCCCGAAGGCCGAAACCAATATCAGATCAATACTAAGGAAACCATTCAACTTTGTTAGTCTCTAGTTGGTTTCTAATTTTCTTAACTCCATTGGGTTTAAGAATAGCATTTTTAAAGATACCATTCACGACAACTTAGCTAATCTCTAGTTAGTTTCTAATTTTCTCAACTCTTTTGGGTTTAAGAACATCATTTTTAAAGATACCATTAAAAACAAACCCAAAATCCAATTCAATATTAAATACAAGGCTCTAAATAGAAATTATACAAGCTTATATTCAATATCAAACTCCGAAACCAACAAATATCGTATTGGAAATAACGATATAAAATATATCTTCCAAATTTCCATAACAATACCCGTATAATCACGGAATCCAATATCGAAGTATTCCGAAGATGATTTCCATTCAAATCCACTCCAATTCATATATTGGAAATTCTAGTTATATTTAAAACCATTTCGAATCCAAATTATTTATTTTAAAATAATTGGACTATAATTCTAGTTCATAACTAGTTTATTTCGATAAAAATATATTTTTATCTTTACAAACATGGAATTTTTCATCCCAATTCTTTCCAAATCATTTATTATGATTTTAGACTAATTATTGATATTTTTAATAATTTTATCAAGGCACGTGCAGTCGATTTCCATAAACGGTCATCGAACTGCACTTACAACGACCTTTTTCAAATTTGATTTGGGCATAATTCCAAATCCAACGGTTAGAATTCAAATCTCTTGTATTCATTGGAAAGTACTTTTGGATATGAACCCAACGGTTCTGTTTTTAGGAGAATCCGACGGTCGGATCTCTCGTAACATTAATTCGAAGTCAATGGTCGAAATTCGCGAATTGCCGTGGCGCGGCGCGTTCTATTCAAGCCACTAAATATATATAATATATATATTATATATATTAAAACATATTTTATAAATTGTTTTAAATTCGTTTTCAAAACGATTTCAACTTCATATTCAATTTTGAATCAAAATTGAATATTCCATATCATTAATATATAAATGATAATATTTTCAAAACATTAGATTTTGAAATCACCTCCATTACGATATTCATTATACAAATGAATAAAATCTATATAAATATCGTTCATGTCAAAATGGCGTTAATCTAATCAACACGGCTTAATATATTTAAATATTTTCGTGCCCATCCCAAATCGGACATCAAAATCAGATTTTGATCTATTATTGAATATTATTTTAGAATATTCCTTATTTTAAAATATACGTTATTTTAAAATATTCATTCTTTCTGAACAGGAATCAGACACAGTCAATTACCATATAATTTTATTTATATGGATTTCATACAACACAAGTATACAACAACAATCAAATGCAGTCAACCATCATCCAGAGTGCATTACACAACTGCATAAGCATTAAATATGAATAATCAACGCTTACAACAGCTTGTCAACCAATCGATCGACATACAACTAAATAATTGGGATTAGTGTACGTCAAATATCATCCCAATACCTGTGTCGAGTTTTCAATCAACAAACACAGATTTATTTGTGCATTTGGGCGATGTGTAAAATATATCGTCTCAATCTATATCAGTCAAATGTGTGTACAAATACAAATCGTCCAATTTGTAAATGAATATTTATTTTATTCATATACACATTAAAAATTATATTTTTTAACTATAAAATATTTTATTCAATACATGGATATTTTATATTCCATTCCACATCACAATCACAATCAATTTTCACAGCACATTACAATCAAACAAGTCGTCCATGGTCTTTAGACGACGGTGTCAGGTACTGCTAAGCACCATCTGCATCCCAGTATATATTTTAACCAGAAAATAAAATTAAAGTGAGAAGTTCTCACCTTTGGGATCCACTCCTCCATTCTTTAACGGACAATCGTTTGGATTCCGTTTTGCTTCCACTCATTTTCATCGCAATCTATTTTACGTGGTTTATGTTAAAAATCACATTTTTAAACAACGATCTTTATAAATAAAAATAACATTTTTATTTTCTTTTCATATAATAAAAATCATATTTTTATTTCACTTTCATGATAATAAAAATCATATTTTTATTTCGCTAATCCATCTATGAAAACCGAATTTTTATAACATTAGTATGTAACTATCTTTACATAAATAAAAATCTAATCTTTTTATAAAAAAAAATCATAACTTTACATCTCTACTTTATATAATTAAAAATCAAATCTTCAACATTATTAAATCTAATCTTTAACATATCTCCATACATATAAATTTTTTAATCTTTATCATAATAAAAATCTAACCTTTCTAAATTAAAAAAATTATAAAATAAAATTAGAAAACTCACGTTGTGCGTCCGGGGAGGGAGGAGGAGGGTGCAAATGGCGGCAGTGGGGCCTAGGGTGGTCAGCGGCCGATCCGGTGGTGGCTAGTGTTTTTTGGGTGCAGCAGTTTTATGGTTTGGGGGATCGAGTGGGTGGCTGCGAGAGAAGAGGAGGAAGGAAAGAGAGGAAGATTGGATGGGGGTTTGGATGGAGGGGCGGCGCCAGCTCTAGCGGTGGCGCGGGGGGGACGGAGCGACGATCTGAAGCAATGTCGATTTTTTTCTTCTTCTTCATTTCGATTTTTGACTGGAATGAAAGGGAAAGGGAGAGCTTTGGCTCCTTTATAATTATATTTAATTATTTAATTAATTCATAAAAGTTACTTTTAAAATTCGAACTCCAAATGGAACCCATTGAATGCTGTCCCTAACTAATTACCCCCATTCCGAACACAATGGGATATGTCTGTAAGCCAATTCGACAGTTTCGATCAGTTTCCGTCAAAATCAAAATATAAATTTATATATTGAATTTGAACGCACATTTCAATTTACCAAGGCCACGTACGGACCCCAAAAATTCCAGAAAAATAAATCTGGCTATATTTTGATGATACGGTCCTAACAAAACTAATTTCGTCAAATTTGGAGACCGTTTGAAAAATGGTCATTTTCCAGTCGATTAAATTCAAACTGAAATGACCAAACATGTTTAAATCCGCCACACTCATGTATTGATTCCAAAAATTATGAAAATTGGAATCAAGAAATAATTTGACATTTCGGATCCAACCAAAGTGGTTTCGTTGAAAATGAAGGTCGTTTGCAAAATCGCTATTTTTAAGGGCTATATTTTCCATAGCGACTATTCTAAATATTCAACTAGGCATAACTTTTTATTCCCTCTATGAAATTTGGATTTTCCAGATTCGTTGGAAAGATATTTTCAAATAGATTCAAATATTTTTTGTTAAACTAAAATCCGGTTTATTTTGAATCCTGTACATTCATTTGAAATTTAAAATCAAATTTTCAAACTACCGCGCCATTTCTAATTCTTTTAATAATTAAAATAAATATTTATATTCTAACTTCAATTTAAATAACTATATACATGCTAATTCTATTCAAAATAAACTTCTAGTCATAATTATTTAAAATAAATCAATTTAAATATTCAAAATCCGTTAAAATTACCAAAATAATTTTTTTTAACTGGTCCTGATTTTCGGGTTGTTACAATCTCCCCCACTTAAAACCTTTTCGTCCTCGAAAAGGAACGGAGCTGAATGTTGTTTAACTAATCAACTCAACTTTCATTCTGGCTTTCATTCTTCAACTTTTCAGTTTCTAAGAATTTTTAAATTTTTCAAAAATTTGGCTAACACCCTAAATTTTCGAAAAATTTCGCCATAACCTCCTTTGTATGGGGAGACATTTAAAACCGCAACTAGCCTGACAGGGCCCTCATCTATCCAAAGGAAAAAGAAGAAAAGTTAAAGTTGCCAAGTGGCCAGCCTTAGGCTCATAAACATTTTAAAAGAAAAGAAAAGTTGCCAAGCGACCAGCCTTAGGCTGATAAACATTTTAAAAGAAAAGAAAATTGGTAAACACGTACCTATTTGTCGGGCATAAAATTTTATTTTTTTGCTTAGCTGTTTATCCATAACCTGTTCACACATATATAATGTACATGTATGCAATTTCAACCAAGTTTCAATTCAGTTCCATATTCGAGACAATTTGGCATAATGGTTCAAATTTTTAATTAATCAAACCAATAATCATACAACACAACCAACAATCAATTAGTTAATTATCGTTTCAAATTCATAATTTTGATACATATACAGAAAATCATGTTTTTGATGCTAATTCATAACAATGTATTCTAACTATATTTTGGTTCTCACACCAATCAATTGGAAATACATAAATATCACACTTTCGAAACTCGAACTTACACACTGATGATAGAGCTCCATCACTAGAATCATCTCCGGGCGACTAAAGTGTAATTCTATATCTATCCAGTATATTTGAGACTTCGTATACACATGGATCATACGCATATGAAAAATCTTTATATACTTGATTGTCCAAATCAATTTAAAGTAAAATATTCAAATACATATTATATGGTTTAAATTTTCAAAAGAATTTTTTTTTTCCATTTTTATTTTAAAAATATGCTCTTCGGACTCATTCTAGGATATTACTGATCCCATCTCTAACGAGTCATCCTCATTAGATATTACTAATCCAATCTCTGATGAATTCTTTCGTTTGGTTCTGATGTGTCTTGCTCTCGAGCTCTGTAAACCAAAGCTCTGATACCAAACTGACACAACCCGAACTTCCCCGGTCTCCAAAGAGAAGAGAAAGGACGGATTGTCTGAGAATATGACAAATCAGAACACAAACAGAAGAACATTTCATTACTTATTACAACAATTTACATTAGAGTACAAGAATATAGATAGTATGAATAATTTATACATTGTGAAATATCAGAGAATAAAATATATTACATAGCAGCGGAAAATAATACAAAACACAACTGAAAGCGATAAACAGATACAGAGCTTTCCGAATATCGTTCGAGCTATAAATCAGGAACTAGTGGATATAAATCTGCAAAACCAAAACTACTAGCTGCCCATGTGGAAAATAGGGGCACCCAGAGTTTAGGTTAAAACAATAAACTCCAGGTCAGTCATGTGGCTGGTGTGAGAACTAAACCAGTTACTGAATCTTTACTTTAAAAATAAAGTAAATCAAGGGACCATGCCGTATAACACGAAACAGGTTTCCTCCCAAGAATACCAGTGTATATAACAAATAGCGCAATGCTTTTTGAAAAAATGAAGCTATTATAAGACTCAGGTCCCATCACACAATGCAACACAAGCCAGAGGATATAGTTTTACCTTATACTAGCCAAACATGCTTGGTACGTTTAAAATAAATCATTTTGATACTATTATAGTGTAAAGTGTATGAAAAAAACATCAAATATAAATGTATCGATCATAGACGGCATAGTTCCCCATCCCATTATGTCCCCATACTAGGCTCTACAAATAAAACTGAAATGTCACGTATTGGAAATTGGATTTCCGTTATGAGTCGAGGCCAGGGATGGCTCCTCATCGATTCGAGACACTCTAGCAAATGCCTCCGGACTACCTGCAGAGAACCCTTGGATCGGTTGGGCCGGTTCTCCTTTACGTTTGAGGATTGACAATTCCTGAACACATGTTTCCCGGTCCTATATGACCTATATCCATCGGTTCCGTAGAAACTGATATATCCGAGGCGCCTCGCAATCCAGCAACCACATAGGTTAAAATATAAAAATGTCAGGGCTTGCAAAACCCTGACACCACCAACAGCTAGAAAGAAACGTCATGTTCCCCCAGCGGTCCGATCCCGTTTTTGACACATACCGAGGTGTGAGGCTCGCGAATTAATGCTATACACAAAGCTATGCTATAATAAAGCCGTGCTTTGATCATCAACCACAAGACTCTGCTTTTCAACAGAAGCCTTGATCATTTTCATCTCAGCATGCCACACAGGCAATTCATACCATGCGACTGATGTCTATCGATATATATCCTCTGAGCTCATACGTCTCAGAGAAGGGCGTTAAGCAAGAGAATAAATTCTCCGCCGCTAAACAGATATATATTTAATAGAGATCAATCAATAAAGAATAAAATCCAATGTTAGACACACATCCATTTGCAAGTTCGTTCTAGGTCTGAACGAAACCAGAGGCACCTTATTCCTCGTCCTGTGTCCAATACAAGAGAGAGGTCCTCGCATATCCGGTCGATCTCCAAGTACGTCTGGGCGATCACCACTTATTACCTTGTCTTAGGTGTATAGCCTAATCAAGATATCAGTAATCATCCAAACGATGTGAAGACCTTCGGTCTTCAACCACCGTCTTCATCACCGACTTATCGTCGAATAAGTTATTCAGAATGGGTATAAATCCGGCCTTTCCAACAACCCGCGTATATAATAAACAAGTGTTATAAAGACACAACATATGCCTCATTCTAATTTGGAATATTCTTTTATTCAAATATTCACATCATTGGGGAATTGGTTCCCATTAATTTTATCAAAGATAAATTCTTTTAAATTTATTCTTTAATCTTCCTTTGGATATCAAACCATATTAAGGTTTTCCAAACTAGTCGGGATTAGCGAACTACACCGAAGTAATCATTTATTTTATTTCCCAATCCCAACCTATTCATCCAATGGAGAAAAAGTGGTAATACTCCATATCTAACACCGCGGTGTTATCGGTAAATATTAATTACCATTTCACGTTCAAATCAAGTTAAAGATTTAACTATCGCTTGGAGCAAAACTGGTGACACTCCATTTTTGATCATTTTCTTGAATTAATAATTTTAATTATCACATTCATTTTTCAATCTAATCAAAGATTCATTAAAACTCCATTTAGTTTTAATCTTCCCAAAAATCAATAATGATTGTTCAAAGCTAAGAAATTAATCTTATCTTTAACTGGGTTAAAGAACCAATGTCACTTAAAACACGGTTCACAATAAACCCAAAATCACATTCCATTTTATTCCAATTACTAAATATACTAGAAATTCTAATAATCTTAATTAAAAGATTTATTCTATTCACACGGGGTTTAAGAACAGTGTTAGTGAAGACACTGTTCCATCAGTCTCTAACCGTAAATTAGTAAGAGAACAATTCCCTAAGTATTAATCCCGAAGGCCGAAACCAACATCAGATCAATACCAAGGGAACCATTCAACTTAGCTAATCTCCAGTTAGTTTCTAATTTTCTTAACTCCATTGGGTTTAAGAACAACACTTTTAAAGATACCATTCACGACAACTTAGCTAATCTCCGGTTAGTTTCTAATTTTCTTAACTCCATTGGGTTTAAGAACAACATTTTTAAAGATACCATTCACGACAAACCCAAAATCCAATTCAATATTAAATATAAGGCTCTAAATAGAAATTATACCGGCTGATATCCAATATCAAACTCTGAAACCAACGAATATCGTATTGGAAATAACGATATAAAATATATCTTTCAAATTTCCATTACAATACCCGTATAATCATGGAATCCAATATCGAAGTATTCCGAAGACGATTTCCATTCAAATCCACTCCAATTCTTACACTGGAAATTCTGGTTATATTTAAAACCATTTCGAATCCAATTTATTTATTTAAAAATGATTAGATTATAGTTCTAGTTCGTAACTAGTTCATTTCAAAAAAAAAAATTTATCTTTACAAACATGGAATTTTTTATCTCAATTCCTTCCAAATCATTTATTATTATTTTACACTAATTATTGATATTTTTAATAATTTTATCAAGGCCCATACAGTCGATTTTCATAAACGGTCATCGAACTGCACTTACAGTGACCTTTTCCAAATTTGACTTGGACATAATTCCAAATCCAACCGTTAGATTTCAAATCTCTTGTATTTGTTGGAAAGCTCTTTTCGATACGAACCCACTGTTCCAATTTTAGGAGAATCCGATGGTTGTATCTCCCGTAACTTCAATTCTAAGTCCATGGTCGAAATTCGCGAACTACCGCGGCGCGGCGCATTCTATTCAGGCCATTAAATATATATAATTCGTCGATTTCCATTTAAAATGTATTTTATAAATTGTTTTAAATTCGTTTTCAAAATTGTAGTAAATATCGTTCGCGTCAAAATGGCGTTAATCTAATCAACACGGCTTTATATATTTAAATATTTTCATGTCCATCCCAAATCGGACATCAAAATCAGATTCTAATCTATTACTGAATATTATTTTAAAATATTCCTTATTTTAAAATATTTGTTATTTTAAAATATTCATTCTTTCTGAAATGGAATCAGACACAGTCAACCATCATCCAGAGTGCATTACACAACTGCATTAAATATGAATAATCAACGCTTACAACAGCTTATCAACCAATCGATCAACATACAACTAAATAAATGGGATTAGTGTATGACAAATATCATCCCAATACCCGTGTGGGTTTTCAATCAACAAAAACAGATTTATTTGTGCAGTTGGGCAATGTGTAAAATATATCGTCCCAATCCATATCAGTCAAATGTGTGTACAAATACAAATCGTCCGATTTTTAAATGAATATTTATTTTATTCATATACACATTAAAAATTATACTTTTAACTATAAAATATTTTATTCAATACATGAATATTTTATATTCCATTCCACATCATAATCACAATCAATTTTCACAACATATTACAATCAAACAAGTTGTCCATGGTATGTGGACGACGGTGTCGGGTGCTGCTAAGCACCGTCTGCATCCTAGTATATATTTTAACTAGAAAATAAAATTAAAGTGAGAAGTTCTCACCTTTGGGATCCATGCCTCCATTCTTTAATGGACAATCATTCGGATTCCGTTCTGCTTCCACTCAGTTTCATCGCAATCTGTTTTACGCGGTTTATGTTAAAAATCACATTTTTAAACAACGATCTTTATAAATGAAAATCACATTTTTATATAGCTATTCATATAATAAAAATCATATTTTTATTTCACTTTCATGATAATAAAAATCATAGTTTATTTCGCTAATCCATATATAAAAATCAAATTTTGATAACATTAGTATGTAAATAAAAATCCTATCTTTATATAAATAAAAAATCTAATCTTTTTAAAAATAAAAATCATAATTTTACATCTCTACTTTATATAATTAAAATTCAAATCTTTAACATCATAAAAGTCTAATCTTTAACATCTCTTCATACATATGAAAATTTCAATCTTTATCGTAATAAAAATCTAACCTTCCTAAATAAAAAAAAAGATTTTTATAAAATAAAACAATATAAAATCAAAAAACTCACATTGTGCGTCCGGGGAGGGAGGAGGAGTGCGCAGATGGCGGCGGTGGGGCCTAGGGTGGCCGGCGGCCGATCCGGTGGTGGCTAGGGTATTTTGGGTATGGCGGTTTTACGGTTTGGGGGATCGAGTGGGTAGTTGCGAGAGAGGAGGAGGAAGGAAAGAGAGGAAGATCGGTTGGGGGTTTGGACGGAGGGTAGGCGCCAGCTCCGGCGACGGCGCGGTGGCGCGAGGGGGAGGGAGCAACGATCTGAAGCAATGTCGGGTTTTTTTATTTTATATTTTCTACATTTAGATTTTTGACCGTAATGAAAGGGAAAGGGGAGCTTTGAATTATATTTAAATATTTAATTAATTCATAAAAGTTACTTTTAAAATTCGAACTCCAAATGGAACCCACCAACTGATGTCCCCAACTAATTACCCCCATTCCGAACACAATGGGATATGTTCGGTAAGCCAATTCGTCTGTTTCGATCAGTTTCCGTCAAAATCAAAATATAAATCTATATATTGAATTTGAACGGACATTTCAATTTACCGGGGCCACATACGACCTCAAAAATTCCAGAAAAACAAATCTGGCTATGTTTTGACGATACGGTCCTAACAAAACTAATTTCGTCAAATTTGGAGACCGTTTGAAAAATGGTCATTTTCCAATCGATTAAATTCAAATTGAAATGACCAAACACGTTTAAATCCGCCATGCTCACTTATTGATTCCAAAAATTATGAAAATTATAATCAAGCAATAATTTGACATTCTAGATCCAGCCAAAGTGGTTTCATCGAAAACGGAGGTCGTTTGCAAAATCGCTATTTTTAAGGGCTGTATTTTTCATAGCAACTATTCTGAATTTTCAACTGGGCATAACTTTTCATTTCCGCTATGAAATTTGGATTTTTTAGATTCATTGGAAAGATATTTTCAAACAGATTCAAATATATTTAGTTTCACTAAAATTCGGTTTATTTTGAATCTTGTATATTCATTTCAAATTTGAAATCGAATTTTCAAACTACCGCGCCATTTCCAATTCCTTTAATAATTAAAATAAATATTTATATTCTAACTTCGATTTAAATAACTATATACGTTCTAATTATATTCAAATAAACTTCTAGTCATAATTAATTAAAATAAATCATCTTAAATATTCAAAATCCGTTAAAATTACCAAAATAATAATTTTAAATTGGTTCTGATTTTCCAGGTTGTTACAGATTTAAGGCGTGCAGCTTGAGCCATGTCATCCCCAGTCTTCGTGTTGATATAACCACATGGAAGTCAAGACGTTTCCTGATGCATAGGTTATTATAATAAATAATGCTAATGTGGAAATCATTGAATGAGCCTGGTCCGGTTTATATTAATACAAGTTCAAATATGAAGAGCGGGAATAATATATAGGCGGGTATAACACGTAATGTTATAATGTGAATAGATTATTCATGCAGGCAGTAAAAAGATAAAGTGAATTCATGGTGGGATAAGCTGCTCACATGCCCACACAGAGTCAAGTCGGTTTCGAATGTGGGTTTTTAAAGCAGGCCGCTGGCCATTTCATGCCGCATGTAGATGCATGCGACATAACCCATGTTGTATGACACCTTACCCAAGTGGTGTATAGCTGTACATGCATATTTACCAAACTACCACTCCTCACCAGTACCACCTATAAATACCTCCCATATTTCACACTTAAAATGGGACTGAAAATTCTACCCCGAAGGGCCGCCAAATCATTTATCCAATACTCTAAGCTTCATATCAAACATAATTAATGGCCTCTCAAGATCAATCCATCTCTCTCCAATAATAAATGGATCAAATCTTCTCTAAAGTCCACTAGAAATTGCTCAAGTTCAACTCAAGCTTCTATAATCTCCATCAATCCTCTCTAAAGCCTGGATCTAACACAAAATCGCCATGGAATCAAGGAAAATCACTCAAGTGTTCAAGTGTAGAAGATATTCATCAATCTCCACCATACTTAGAGAGATCAAACCATTCCTTTGATATATTCAGGTGAAATCTAGATCAAAGAGAGAGAAAAGAGAGAAATACCATAAGATGAGTGAAATGTATAAAGCGATGTACTTTGTAAACTCAAGTATGATGTAACACCCCACTCCCGCTATGGTCACTCTCTAAGGGAATGCCATAACATCGGTGGAGTATTTTAGTGAATATAGAACAGAAAAATTACAACAAGACAGATATAAATAGTACTTGAAATTTAAAACATCATCTCATAACAGCGGAAAAAAACATGTCTGGTTACATCATAAAACCACAATAAAAGTCAAGTACAATATCCATCAAAATAAAGAAGTACATAATCCCACTCTCTCATACAATAGCCAGGACAAAAGAAAAGATAACTGGGTAACTGGAGCTTTACATCTATCCAAGCTCCTAAAGACTGGAACAGCAATCCGATCAAGCTCCACTACTGCTAGGATCCACCGTAGGACCTGAGGGTTGGGAAAAAGATAAAAACAACGGGGTCAGACATAAGTCTGAGCGAGTCCTATAACTTTAACAATACAATCATTAAAGTAACCAGAGAAGACATAAACTTGACCCACGGTAATGTCTGGGGATGAATGGCTACACTAAGCAGCTTGGTATACTTAGGATAAACTAAGATAACGGTAAAGACGCATCTACCCACCCAAGGATAATTACTAACTGCACCACACCAGTCATTCCTACTTAAAGGTTGATCCCTCCCAAGGACTTAGAAAATTTCCCCAGTAGTTTCGTGTACCCCTAGCCCACTACATAGGTGCCGTCTGCCCCTATCTCCACTAGGTGTACCCACTACTCCCAAGCGATCGGCTCCCTACCGTAGATACCCGTGCTGGTCCCACAATGGGGTGTATCATTCCTCCAAAGTGGCCACCTGATAATATCAACGGTGCACGGCTTTATATCTACACGATGCAACAACGGCTTATCTACCAGCCCGGGCCCACACACGCATATGAAACCCGTTGGACTTGCGTTGCCACCGCTAACCCGTTTTGGCCTCTTATAGTCAAGCCCAATATGCGTGTCCCGTCACTCGACTAGAGTCGAGCCCACAAAGATACGTTTGGGATATTGGTTGAAATGGGCCCCCACAAGCTACCCACCTAAGCTTGTCACTTATCTAGTGTATCCTACTTAACCCTTTAATCATGTTTAATTACATGTTTCCACTTGGTTAAGTATTCTAATCGTATTTTCTATTGCCACCCAAGGCAACCCACTAGATTTCCACATGCCACCCAAGGCCCCCACTTAACCCCTCATGTCCCTCTACATGCTAATATGGTTAATTGTTTCTTAATTAATTAATTAAGATCATGACCTCATAAAGACCTCTCACATTAGACCGTCTTTTATGACTGCTGGATATGCCGGTCGGTTCCGGGCAGACTTCTGTCATCAAAAGGGTCTAACCTCGTGTCTTTACTTTAATCATGTATTTAATTTATGACTAAGACCTCTCACATTGGGCCAATCATTTGTAGCCGCTGGATGGCCGGTCGGTTCCGGGCAGACTTCCGCTACAAAAGGGTCCAACCTCGTGTCTTAGTTGATTAATTACACCTAATTAATCACCCCCATATTAATTATCCCTAATTAATATCAAGTTTTTCATAACATGGGTAGACCTAACTCAATAGGTAAATTCCCATGGGGTAGACCTAACTCAATAGGTAAATTCCCACTTATGTTAATTTATTTTTTCGGTATGCTTAATCATACCCAATCACACTTTTATTAACATATTTATTAACCCCATCGTTCCCCACGTAAATCGTTCTCATTTCATGACATAATCAAGGGAAGATCCATCACAAATATCATGGGTTTAACCAAATCTTGGCATATAACTTTGTCATGGGTTAAGAGGATGTCAACTTGCATATATGAGCATATATTAACCCAACTACATTTAACCCAAACTTGCATATTATCATATACATATCTTGCATAACATGTTGAACTTGCATATAAGCATTCTCATAACTTGCATAACATGTTAAACATGCATTTAAGCATACACATAACTTGCATAAGCATCCACATACTTGCATAAGCATGCATAACTTGCATATCACATTAAGCTTGCATTTAAGCATATACATAACTTGCATAAGCATTCACATACTTACATAAGCATGCATAACTTGCATATCACATTAAACTTGCATTTAAGCATATACATAACTTGCATAAGCATTCACATACTTGCATAAGCATGCATAACTTGCATATCACATTAAACTTGCATTTAAGCATATACATAACTTGCATAAGCATTCATATACTTGCATAAGCATGCATAACTTGCATATCATTACAAATGATTCAAACTCACTAATCCGCATTCAAGACCATAAGTCTCATTACACCCAATCTACTTACTTTAGCAATTGATGTTAAAGTGATAGAAACTCACCAAAACCAAGATTAGCAAACTTATGAAGTGGAATTAGTTGCTAAATATGAAGATGGTGATGATTAGAGATTGATTAGAGAGTGATTAGCTTGCAACTTCCTTCATAAACTAGTGGAGGCTCTCTCAAGTTTGATTTTGGCGGCATGAGGCCATCATTACTATTTTTAGTATGGATTAGGGTAGGTTTAGGGTGTATTTATAGATTAGGTGAGTGTTTTAGGCCCTTAGATTAACCCTAGGTTAGATTAGGTTCGTTAGATTTAGGAAATCTCTAGAACCCAGCCCTCCAAGCCAGCCTAAAACCCAACCTGGTGCACCCAGGTTTTCTGGACGCCGCGCCCAGGTCGACAGGCAAGTCGACAGGCAAGTCGACTCCCTAGTCGACAGGCCTGTCGACAGCCCTGTCGACATGGGTAGGGCGGGAAGCTTCCCGCCTACCCCTTGCTGGCTCCATTTTGAAATCTGAATTTAAATTTTTAAATCTGTTTTTAGCTTTAATTTTTCTGCAAACTTCATTGGGCCTCAACTGGGCCATACGGACTCCGATTCTCGAAAACTCGGACTCTATTTCGCGTATTTTTCCGAGACGAACGCAATGACGCAGCCCGTTACCCCTAATTCCCACATCTGAGATTATTTATCCTGTAATTAGTGAATTTTAGTATTAACTAAAATTCGGGGTGTTACATTCTCCCCTCCTTAAAGGATTTCGTCCCCGAAATCTCTAAGCTAAGGAGAATGCATATCCTACCATCCAAACAACCATCTACTCAATCCATCAAACACGGGCATCCATTGTCCTTAAAACAATTTCTAATGATGTATGAGCATATGCAAAAAAAGTGTGTGTATATGTTCCCTATCTAATGTATGAACATATGCAAACCATGATAGTGCCATGCATCCATTATGTATGCGAGAGAACCCTATCGACACACACAATATCTACATGAGTGCACAATCATTCACCAAAATGCATCATCCATATGATAACACAATCATTATACATCCATAAATATAGCTTCCTACACACAATTTTTATGCAATATGCAATATGAAGTGACTGAGCCGATCTAGTGCCTAGAGTGTGTGTATATGCATCCACGAGCAACCACTAGCAAACACTTGCATCCACTTGCATCCATCAACCATAACATGTCTCAAACACATGTTTCAACCATAGGTTTACCCTATCTAAAGGTCAAACAGTACTAACGAGAGGACATACCAAAGATAAGATAAGTACTAGACAACGATAGAGGAGAAAGTAAAGACATACCCTCAAAAAGAAATGGGTACAATGAACGCATCTTCGCTTCCGTCTCCCAAGTTAGGTTGCTCTCATCTTCTCCCCATTGCACTTTGACTAGCTGAACCTCTCGATTCCTCAATTTCCTAGTCTCTGACCCAAGGATGCGAGTAGGAGCTCGTCGAATAGTCGCATCACGCTCTACTTCCACTTCTTTAAGCAAGCTCGGCTCTACCACCTCTGCGGTCTCATGTAAGCACTTCCTCAAATGGGACACATGGAATACATCATGTACACCACTAAGTCTGTCGGGCAACTCCACTCTATATGCCATCCGTCCAATTCTTTCCTTGATAGGAAACGGCCCTACGAACCTTGGTGCTAACTTCCCAACAGATCCAAAGCGAACAACATTTCTCAATGGAGATACTTTGACAAAAACCATGTCCCCAACCTCAAACTTAAGATCCGTCCTTCTCTTGTCCGCATAAGATTTTTGCCTATCCTGCGCTGCTTTCATCCTTCTTCGAATCAAGTCAATCTTCTCAGAAGTCTCCCTAATCCTATCAGGCCCAAGCAAGATCTTATCTGTAGATTCCCACCAACACGTAGGTGATCGACAAGGCCTTCCATAGAGAGCTTCGAAAGGAGCCATACCAATACTGGACTGAAAGCTGTTATTATATGCGAACTCCACCAATGGAAGATGCTCTTCCCATGTACCTCCAAAATCTAAGATACAAAGTCTCAAAAGGTCTTCTAGAACACGATTCACCCTCTCAGTCTGGCCGTCCGTCTGAGGATGATATGCGGTGCTCAGACACAATTGAGTCCCCACTGCTTCTTGCAAACTTCTCCCGAACTCGCTAGTGAAGATAGGATCTCGATAACTCACTATGCTAGAGGGTACCCCATGCAATCGAATTATCTCTCGAAGATATACAGAAGCTAGCCATGGAGCGATCCTCTTGCTCTTCACAGGTATGAAATGGGCGCTCTTAGTAAGTCTGTCTACCACCACCCAAATTCCTGTATTACCCTTTCTTGATCTGGGTAACCCGTCAATAAAATCCATCGAGACGCTATCCCACTTCCATTGCGGAACTTCCAATGGGTGAAGCAACCCACCTGGTTTCTTTTGCTCCGCTTTCACTTGTTGGCACACCAAGCATCGAGCGACATACTCGGCCACATCTTTCTTCATACCGGCCCAGAAGAAAACCCTCTTCATGTCTTGGTACATCTTGTCCCCACCGGGATGAATGGTCATCCTAGAACGGTGTGCATCATCAAGAATAGCCTTCTTCAAACTCTCGTCTTGCGGTACACAAAGTCTACCGTCTCTATGCAAGCACCCCCTATCGTCTAGGGTGTACCTACTCAAATGGCTGGACGACTCCCCCCTTATGAGCTTCTCCACCAACTCAAACAACTGTGGGTCGTCCCTCTGTGCTTCTCCAATCCGCCCCAAAAGAGTAGGTCTAACTTCCAAGGAAGCTAGCAAACCGGGTACATAATCAACGGAAGGTCTGAAATCAAACATCGAGATAAATTCCAAGCTTCGTCGTTCCACGAACAATGGACTCAAGGACAACCTCTTTCTGCTCAAGGCGTCCGCCACCACGTTACCCTTGCCAGGGGTATACGCTATCTCGAAATCATAGGATGCTAAGAATTCCATCCACCTTTGCTGTCTCAAATTCAAATCCTTCTGAGAAAACAAGTACTTCAATGATTTGTGGTCAGTGAACAATTCGAATCTCTCACCAAGAAGATAGTGGCGCCAAATCTTAAGCGCAAAAACAATAGCGGCCAACTCTAAATCATGGGTAGGGTAATTTTTCTCATGTGCCCTCAACTGCCTTCCACCATAGGCTATCACCCTTCCCTCTTGCATTAAGACTGCGCCTAGTCCTGTCCCACAAGCATCGGTATAAACAACAAATGGCTTACTCCCATCTGGCAACACTAAAACTGGAGCAGTGGTTAAAGCTCTCTTTAACCGTCGGAACGCATCATCACAATCTACGTCCCATGCGAAAAGAAGATTCTTCTTCGTTAAGCGGGTTAATGGGGCTGATATCTTCGCGAAGTCTTTGATAAACTTCCTATAGTAACCCGCCAACCCCAAGAAACTTCTTACTTCGGTAGCATTCTTCGGAACCTTCCAATCCTGAATTGATACTACCTTCGCGGGATCCACAGCTATCCCTTCCTTGGAGACCACGTGCCCCAAGAACCGCACCTCCTTCCTCCAGAAGTGACATTTAGAGAATTTAGCCTTAAGGCTATGTGCTCGAAGAGTCTTCAATACCTCCCCAAGATGTAGGGCATGCTCTTCTTCACTCTTAGAAAATACTAAGATATCATCCACAAAGACCACCACGAATTTATTAAGGAACTCCCTGAACACCCTACTCATCAAATCAACAAAGTATGCAGGGGCGTTCGTCAACCCAAATGGCATCACCAGCCACTCATAGAAACCATCCGTAGTTCTAAAGGCAGTCTTGTCTATGCTATCCTCAGCCACCCTCAACTGATGAAACCCCGTGGCTAAGTCCAACTGAGAAAATACTGAAGCGCCAACCAACTGATCGAAAAGATCATCAATCCTCGGCAATGGGTGTCTATTCTTCTTTGTGAGCTTGTTGAGTTCTCTATAGTCTACACAAAGTCTGAGGGACCCATCCGCCTTCGTAGCAAATACTACTGGAGCACCCCACTCCGATATACTTCGTCTTATGAACCCCTTCTCAAGCAACTCCCCTACTTGCTTATGGAGTTCCCTCCTCTCACGAGGAGCCATGTGGCGCACTGGTAAAGATACAGGTTTAGCATTATCCACCAGATATATTCGGAAGTCAATCTCCTGCTTCGGAGGTAAGCCCTTCACCTCCTCAAACACATCCGGATATTCCCGGACCACTCTAACAGATTGCAAACTCTCGACCGAAGCGTCAAGCGATTCAAGATAACTTAGCATAACAGAGTCCATGGGATTACAAGAAATCTCGAGAGTGTTACCCAAGCGGGTCAGGAGCCTAACAACTCTCCTTTCGCAATCAAGAACGGCACCATTACTGGATAACCAGTCCATGCCCAAAATCAACCCATAGCCCGTGAAGCCCAACACAAAAGCATCACATCTAAACTCAATGCTAAGTATAGAAATCTTCAAACCCAAACATATCATGGACAAATAATTGGAGCCCCCAATTGGGTTTGAAACAACCAAGGGATCATCTACCAGACTGGTGTCTAAGTGCAGTGACTCAACTAATGATGATGAGATAAACGAATGCGACGCGCCTGAATCAAACAATGTACGGACAGGATGATCAAATAGTAAAACCAGACTTTCAACGGAAATAGTTCTACCTCCCTCCTGAATCGGTGGGACCGCGAGAGCCTGTACTTGCCCCCTAGCCAGACCTGGTGCCATAAGAGCTTGCACCTGTCCTCCTGAGGTAGACCCCGTCCTTTGCCCTTTCTTAGGACAGTCTTTCACTAGATGCCCTGCTTCGCCACAGTGGAAGCAGCCAGTCTTCTTCTTCTTGCGACAATCCTTGCTTAGGTGGCCAGGTGTCCCACAATTGAAACACTTCTTCTTCTTGCCCTTGCCACCGTTGCCTTTCCCACCTTTGTTTTGTTGTTGTTGCTGAGGTCTCTTTTGATCTCCCTTCTTCTCGGGTGCCTTATTAGCATTGGGACCCTTCTCTTCTTCATGCATGAGTGCCATGTCAACTAACTTCTCAAAGGTGGCCCCCATAGGGATATGAGTCATAGCTAACCCATGCATTGGTTCATTCAAGCCTTTCACGAACCTCAAAGCCTTCTTCTCCGGTGTATTCACCATGTCTAGGCCAAACCTTGCCAATTGATTAAACTTGTTGACATATTCCTTCACCGAGAGATTTCCTTTCTTTAGAGTCAAGAATCTTTCCATATACAAGTTTTCCTCCGCCCTTGAGAGAAACTTTGCCACAAATCTTTGCCTAAAATCCGCCCAAGAGTCAACGGGGCGTTCTCCATTAGTGACCTCCCACCAGAATGAGGCCTCTCCTTTCATTAACCAAGCAGCCAACTTGACTTTCTTTCCTTCTTCCATCTCAAAGATATCTATCAATTCTTCCACCTCTTTAAGCCAATCCCTAGCCTCCACAAAAGTTTCCGATCCTTGAAAAGATTTCCCTCCCATAGCTTTAAATTCCTTGCAAGTCTTAGCAAAAGTATCTGTGCGAGGAGGAGGGGGAGGAGGAAGATCGGGTGCTACGGTTGGTGGAGGAACATTTGCTGGACCCGCAGTGGTGGCCCTAGCCTCCATCAATCTCCTATACCATACTGGTACCGTCACACCCTCCGGAAAGTTAAGATCCTCAGCCATGCTGAAACGAAAAAGGAAAGATTCAAAACGGAGAATTCGAAGGATATAGATATGGCTATTGGGGATTATGCCTTTCTTTCAAAAACTTTTCTCTTTAAAGACATGTTTTTGAAAATATCTCTTCCAAAAATGTTTTTATAAAAATAGTTTTCTAAAAATTTTATCTGTTCCGGTAACCTTTGCTCTGATACCACGTGTAACACCCCACTCCCGCTATGGTCACTCTCTAAGGGAATGCCATAACATCGGTGGAGTATTTTAGTGAATATACAATAGAAAAATTACAACAAGACAGATATAAATAGTACTTGAAATTTAAAACATCATCTCATAACAGCGGAAATAAACATGTCTGGTTACATCATAAAACCACAATAAAAGTCAAGTTCAATATCCATCAAAATAAAGAAGTACATAATCCCACTCTCTCATACAATAGCCAGGACAAAAGAAAAGATAACTGGGTAACTGGAGCTTTACATCTATCCAAGCTCCTAAAGACTGGAACAACAATCCGATCAAGCTCCACTACTGCTAGGATCCACCGTAGGACCTGAGGGTTGGGAAAAAGATAAAAACAACGGGGTCAGACATAAGTCTGAGCGAGTCCTATAACTTTAACAATACAATCATTAAAGTAACCAGAGAAGACATAAACTTGACCCACGGTAATGTCTGGGGATGAATGGCTACACTAAGCAGCTTGGTATACTTAGGATAAACTAAGATAACGGTAAAGACGCATCTACCCACCCAAGGATAATTACTAACTGCACCACACCAGTCATTCCTACTTAAAGGTTGATCCCTCCCAAGGACTTAGAAAATTTCCCCAGTAGTTTCGTGTACCCCTAGCCCACTACATAGGTGTCGTCTGCCCCTATCTCCACTAGGTGTACCCACTACTCCCAAGCGATCGGCTCCCTACCGTAGATACCCGTGCTGGTCCCACAATGGGGTGTATCATTCCTCCAAAGTGGCCACCTGATAATATCAACGGTGCACGGCTTTATATCTACACGATGCAACAACGGCTTATCTACCAGCCCGGGCCCACACACGCATATGAAACCCGTTGGACTTGCGTTGCCACCGCTAACCCGTTTTGGCCTCTTATAGTCAAGCCCAATATGCGTGTCCCATCACTCGACTAGAGTCGAGCCCACAAAGATACGTTTGGGATATTGGTTGAAATGGGCCCCCACAAGCTACCCACCTAAGCTTGTCACTTATCTAGTGTATCCCACTTAACCCTTTAATCATGTTTAATTACATGTTTCCACTTGGTTAAGTATTCTAATCGTATTTTCTATTGCCACCCAAGGCAACCCACTAGATTTCCACATGCCACCCAAGGCACCCACTTAACCCCTCATGTCCCTCTACATGCTAATATGGTTAAGTGTTTCTTAATTAATTAATTAAGATCATGACCTCATAAAGACCTCTCACATTAGACCGTCTTTTATGACTGCTGGATATGCCGGTCGGTTCCGGGCAGACTTCTGTCATCAAAAGGGTCTAACCTCGTGTCTTTACTTTAATCATGTATTTAATTTATGACTAAGACCTCTCACATTGGGCCAATCATTTGTAGCCGCTGGATGGCCGATCGGTTCCGGGCAGACTTCCGCTACAAAAGGGTCCAACCTCGTGTCTTAGTTGATTAATTACACCTAATTAATCACCCCCATATTAATTATCCCTAATTAATATCAAGTTTTTCATAACATGGGTAGACCTAACTCAATAGGTAAATTCCCATGGGGTAGACCTAACTCAATAGGTAAATTCCCACTTATGTTAATTTATTTTTTCGGTATGCTTAATCATACCCAATCACACTTTTATTAACATATTTATTAACCCCATCGTTCCCCACGTAAATCGTTCTCATTTCATGACATAATCAAGGGAAGATCCATCACAAATATCATGGGTTTAACCAAATCTTGGCATATAACTTTGTCATGGGTTAAGAGGATGTCAACTTGCATATATAAGCATATATTAACCCAACTACATTTAACCCAAACTTGCATATTATCATATACATATCTTGCATAACATGTTGAACTTGCATATAAGCATTCTCATAACTTGCATAACATGTTAAACATGCATTTAAGCATACACATAACATGCATAAGCATCCACATACTTGCATAAGCATGCATAACTTGCATATCACATTAAGCTTGCATTTAAGCATATACATAACTTGCATAAGCATTCACATACTTACATAAGCATGCATAACTTGCATATCACATTAAACTTGCATTTAAGCATATACATAACTTGCATAAGCATTCACATACTTGCATAAGCATGCATAACTTGCATATCACATTAAACTTGCATTTAAGCATATACGTAACTTGCATAAGCATTCATATACTTGCATAAGCCTGCATAACTTGCATATCATTACAAATGATTCAAACTCACTAATCCGCATTCAAGACCATAAGTCT
This sequence comes from Allium sativum, assembly GCA_030737875.1. Lineage (NCBI taxonomy): Eukaryota > Viridiplantae > Streptophyta > Magnoliopsida > Asparagales > Amaryllidaceae > Allium > Allium sativum. Next base: position 1,055,704,901 of record CM060912.1, on the reverse strand, counting down.
CATTACACCCAATCTACTTACTTTAGCAATTGATGTTAAAGTGATAGAAACTCACCAAAACCAAGATTAGCAAACTTATGAAGTGGAATTAGTTGCTAAATATGAAGATGGTGATGATTAGAGATTGATTAGAGAGTGATTAGCTTGCAACTTCCTTCATAAACTAGTGGAGGCTCTCTCAAGTTTGATTTTGGCGGCATGAGGCCATCATTACTATTTTTAGTATGGATTAGGGTAGGTTTAGGGTGTATTTATAGATTAGGTGAGTGTTTTAGGCCCTTAGATTAACCCTAGGTTAGATTAGGTTCGTTAGATTTAGGAAATCTCTAGAACCCAGCCCTCCAAGCCAGCCTAAAACCCAACCTGGTGCACCCAGGTTTTCTGGACGCCGCGCCCAGGTCGACAGGCAAGTCGATAGGCAAGTAGACTCCCCAGTCGACAGGCCTGTCGACAGCCCTGTCGACATGGGTAGGGCGGGAAGCTTCCCGCCTGCCCCCTGCTGGCTCCATTTTGAAATCTGAATTAAAATTTTTAAATCTGTTTTTAGCTTTAATTTTTCTGCAAACTTCATTGGGCCTTAACTGGGCCATACGGACTCCGATTCTCGAAAACTCGGACTCTATTTCGCGTATTTTTCCGAGACGAACGCAATGACGCAGCCCGTTACCCCTAATTCCCACATCTGAGATTATTTATCCTGTAATTAGTGAATTTTAGTATTAACTAAAATTCGGGGTGTTACATATGATAATGAGAAGTGATTCCATAGTGGACGTAGGTCTAAATTAACTGAACCACTCTCAAAAATTTTGTTCTTTACTTTTTTCTTTTTATTTTGTGTTTGTGGCTCCGTAATCTCAAATCATACCTTTTGGTGAAGTGCTCTAAGAGCACCTTTAGTGTTGTGCCCATTTTTTGTTTTCAACATTTGGCGCCCACCGTGGGGCCATATTCACACTTCTCTCAAATTTAAGAGATTTGCATTGAAGTCCCAAGCATGCTTCTACTGTAGATTCTCCAAATCTAAGACCTGGGTCAATAGACGAATTCTCTCCGAAATCCAAAGCTTTGTCCGAAATAACGGCAAAATCTAAGAAAACTGCAAGTAAAACCATTGGAGAATCCCACAACATGGGCGATGAAGCTACACAACTTACTAACCGCTTTGAAATTGGCCAAAGTTCAAAAGGCGGAGCCAGAGTAACTAGGGACGAATCAAACGCCGCTATCACCAATTTAAATGAACGTACGGAAACATCTACTAAAACTTTAATGGACGCTAATCAAGCTCTTATCAACAAGATGAATGTTCTTCTGAATGCGCAAGCAAATCCCAATTCTCAAACTATTAATCCGACTATCGGCCACGCTCTGAGAGATGTTGTATCTCGAGAAGAGTTCAACTGTGCTAGGGCCAGTTTATATCCAAAAATGGATGCTTCAAATGAGATGTTTTTGAACCAACTCTATGCTCTCAAAGTTGCTCAAACTGACCTTGCAAATTATCTAACTAATATCGGTTTGGATGGGAACACGTATTCCTATGTTTCAGATTTTACCAGTGAAGAGTACAATTATCATGCTAAAGTAAAAAATGAACCTGAGTGCCCTTTCTTCCCCATCTATTTGAAAGACAATAAGAAGAACATCACGGGGAATAAGAGGGAAAACAAGGATGAAGGAGAAGAAGAGAATAATACCAAGAGATTCTGCTTTATCAAACTCGAAGAGCTGACTCCTCTAAATGATATTCCAGAGAACTTCTTATTTGCTAATAAGGATGCAGAATATTTTCCAAAACCACCAACACTGAAAATATCAAACAAAGCTGTGCAGTTCGGAAGATTCTTCCACTACCACAATCAGCCCAGCTACCGAACTAATGATTGCAGATATCTAAAAAGCTCAATTGATGTGTTGGTTAAGAAGAACAAGCTATAACAATATGTCAGGAAAATCGCATGCAATAAATTCTCTTCCAACAACCCAAGGGCAAAGCATACCCACCAATCAACTAGGCTCAGACGGAAAGGCTCCAACAGCAAATAGTTCTTACTCAAACAATAAAAGCTGAGAGAAGATGCAAAGCTATGCAAATGCTCAGGAGTACAGTCTGATAGAAGCAATGACTCCTATGGAATTAAAAGCTCCTGTCCATCCATTGATCGCCAGGCACTTCCATACCAAAACTCGGTAAAGGCTAGTGTTGGAGTATTTGAGCCTAACTGGTAGGGGTTATATGTCATCAGTCAAAAGCTTTTAGATGGCATCTACAAATTTTCAACCCTTGATGGAGTCTCAATCCGAGATTTGGAATAACGACCACTTGTGTCAACATTCTACATAAAAGCACTACTTAGTCCTTATGAAAAACTGATATACTTTCTTTTACAAATATAAACCTCCCTTGGTAAAGGAGCAATTGTAATAGAATATAATATCTACCATTGAAAGCATATCTGCCTGAGTAAATCTCTTACTTGCAATATTATCGATAATTTTAAACTTGCTCAAAATATGATTTCATATTGCAGGCTATCTGTCGAGCATTTGTTCCTTCAAAGTCCGACGACACATGGAGACACCAACAACGATAGTTCAAGTGTCAATTGCTGTAAATATCAACTTGCACAAATGCAAAAGTAGAAAAGCACCGCCTTAGAAAGTGAATGGGAAGAGTCACAAAGATTCAAAAAACGAACAAGCGCCATGACAAATAGACAAGAGGGTTGCGACTTTCGTCGAAGGGGCACTTCCCCGATTGATTGGTTAAATTTCCGGTTCCTAAACTAAGATAGCCCGCCAAGTCAAATGCCCGACAAAGGAACAGGCACCTGCCCCGTGGAACGATACAACGACTATCCAATTCATTTGCATAGCATCTGATTATCTCATATGTGAAGAATGACGAAATTCATTTGCATAGCATTTGATTATCTCAGATGTTAAGAATGTCAATTCATTTGCGTAGCATCTAAAATCTCAGATGTGAAGAATGTAAATCATTCACGTAGTGTCTGAATATCTCAGATGCGACAAGTGTTGGACATTAACCAATTAACATGCATAGTGTCTGAATATCTCAGATGTGACGAGTGTTGGACATTAACCAATTAACTTGCATAGTTTCTAAATAACTCAGATGCGATAGTTGTTGGACATTAACCAATTAACTCACATAGTGTCTGTATATCTCAGATGCGACGAGTGTTGGACATTAACCAATTAACTCGCATAGTGTCTGAATATCTCAGATACAACGAGTGTTGGACATTAGCCAATTATCCCGCATAGTGTCTGAACATCTCAAATGCGACGAGTGTTGGACTATAACCAATTCACTTGTGTAGTGTCTGAATACCCCAGACGCAACAAGTGTTAGATTTTATCCGAAGCAGGGGCACAAAATTCAAAGTCCTTCCCAAGTGGGGGCATAACAACAAAAGTCCTTTTCATATAAAGGGAAACTTCTCCATGGAAGAGATCAACGATACTCAGTGAAGTCTATCATGTCGATTCAGTTAGCAGGATAAGATGAACGTTGGATTATAAACGACCTATCCATAGTAGGGGAATCCAATGCAGTCTCTGATGTCAGAACTGATCGGCAAAGAAGACGAACATTGAGCACCAAAATACTTCCCATAGTGAAGGATAAAGACCTCCCAGACAGGGGCACAAATATCCAAGACTTCTCCAAAAGGAAGCAGAAAACAAATCATAGATATGTATTTCCCAAACGTGAAATATCGTACACCATCATATAAGTCGTTAAAACAATGACGCTTGAAATCCAGAATCGGCTTGTATCGATTAGTTGATCTTAAGCGTCAACGCGAATTCGAATTAGAATATCGTGTTTGTGCATATAATATTTGACAAGTTATGAACCGTTCAATAAAACAATTCCGTATCAACACTTCATTCAATTCATAACAGAAATTTGGTATAACTAGGTTTTTTAAATGACTAATCCGTTGTTGATTTGAGCAGCCGATAACAAAATATTCGCCCACAAATGTGCAATATTTTAATTGTTACGAAATAGGTTGTAGTAGTCAAAATGGCCCGATCAGTATTCACTTCAGAAAGTCTGTATTGTTTCAGTAAAAATATAAGGGCTAGATGAGTTCGTAAAATAAGTAATTTAGCGTGAATTGGTCACGATTGTTTTAGTGAAAATCGAGTACGACCAATTCATCGCAAATTTCACTTGTTTTATGCACTCAAGCCCAAATTAAAACTGGAGCATTCACACACTAGCATGGCGTTATCAATGACATCATACTTGTCCATCGAATACAAGTGCTCATAGGCCATCGAAACATTGAGTTCATTGGTCAAGAAATAAAGATTCATACCCGTCAAAGTTTCGGAGCTCACATTTTTCGTAAGAAAAAAACATGAACTCCGAGGGGCAAATGTTAACCCCGTTATATAAACGTGGTTCTGAAATTAACGCATCAACTCAAGAGGCTGTTACAAAGCTATATGTATTCATTAGATAGTCAAAGTCATATGGAAGTAATGCTGCATCGAAGACATAATTAATGTCGTATGAACAACATAAGTCGTGCCGTGTGAGCAACTCACGCTAAGCCGCATAACCGACTTAAAGTCATGATGTTCCATCTAGCTACCAAGTCGTTCATACAACTAGAAGTCACATTGTTGTTAAATCATGTTGGCTCGCATTCATGCAAAATGTAGGTCATAATCAGTATCATCAAGTCACATATGACAGTGCAAAGTGATGGGCCGTAATTAACGTGCGTGGACACTTGAATCAAGTTATATTCTATATATAATACATAATGAAGCAAATGCCATACTTACGGGAAGATCATTCGTGCTGAACATCATCAAGTTAGTAACCCATAAATACTCATATACCCCGCATTATGAATAACATGACGTGACACTTATAATCAATTTCATATCAAACTATAAAATATGCATTAGGTATTTCATTATGCAGCGGCACATTTGTAATTTTCGTAAGTCGCAAGTAACATGGGATAGCGACATTACATGGTATTCGCTCATGCCTAAGTTATGATTATGCTGCATGTCATCCAAAATTATTCATCCCGCAAGCATTTCAAGTCACAAACCATCGATGTCATGCAACTCATACCGCTGAGTTCATATTGGAAACGGCTTTAACCAAGTCGTCAGCACAACTTTACCCATGTCGCTGAGTATTTTCAAGTCATTGACAGGCTAATGTCACATTGCGTAACATGAGGCATGTTATACAAGAGTGGATACGTGGGACATAAAAGTACGAGTTTTAAGTAATATGGGAAGTAGAGAGAACAACATGTAAGCTGTTCCATGAATTGCACAAGTACAATTCAACTCGAAGTACATATGCTTGAACCATCATGGGTTAAAACATATCGTATTGTATGGGTTGAGAATCCTGATATCGCGTTATGCATAGTAATAAGTGGGAAAAGTTAAGCTTGGAAGTAGCATAACTATAGCCACACGTGGTATTAGTTGTTGCCAGCTGTATATGATTAAACCGCAAGATACAAAATCCTAGGCAAGCTGTGCGAATAACCTAACTCATGCCGTAGTAACGATTTAAGGCGTGCAAGTTGAGTCATGTCATCCCCAATCTTCGTGTTGATATAACCACATGGAATTCAAGGCGTTTCCTGATGCATAGGTTATTATAATAAATAATGCTGGCGTGGCAATCAATGAATGAGCCTGGTCTGGTTTATATTAATACAAGTTCAAATATGAAGAGCGGGAATAATATATTGGCGGATATAACACGTGGTGTTATAATATGAATAGATTATTCATGTATTCAGAAAAAAGACAAAATGAATTCACGTTGGGATAAGCTGTTCACATGCAATCAAGCCATAAAACACATGGAGTGAAGTCGGTTTCGAATGTGGGTTTTTAAAGCATGCCACTGGGCATTTCATGCCGCACGTATGCATGCGACATAACCCATGTTGTATGACGCCAAACCCAAGTGGTGTACAGCTATACACGTGTATTTGCCAAACAACCACTCCTCACCAATACCACCTATAATTACCCCCCATATTTCACCCTTGAAAGGGGACCGAAAATTCTACCACAAATGACCGCCATATCTTTTCTCCAACACTCTAAGCTTCATATCAAACTCTATTATGGCTTCTCAAGATCAATCCATCTATCTCCGACAACAAATGGGTCAAATCTTCTTTAAACTCCACTAGAAATTGCTCAAGTTCAATTCAAGTTTCTCCATCAGTCCTCTCTAAAACCTAGATCTAACACAAAATCGTCATGGAATCAAGGAAAATCACTCAAGTGCTTAAGTGTAGAAGATATTCATCAATCTCCACCATACTTAGAGAGATCAAACCATTCCTTTGATATATTCAAGTGAATTCTAGACTAAAGAGAGAAATATCATAAAATGAGCGAAAAGTATAAACCGATGTACTTTGTAAACTAAAGTATGATCATGAGAAGTGATTCCATAGTGGACGTAGGTCTAACTTGATCGAACCACTCTAAAAATTCCTTGTTCTTTACTTTTTGATTTTTATTTTGTGTTGGTGGCTCCGTAATCTCAAATCATACCGTTTGGTCAAGTGCTCTAAGAGCACCTTTGGTATTATGACCATTTTTTGGTTTCAACACTTATACTGTGGGAAGCCAATGGAATTCCCATTGGAAAGGTTCCGTGGAAGCCGTTGGAAGTCATGAATGCTATTTCAACAGCTTTTCCAACGTCTTCCAATGGCCGCCAACGGATTTGGGTTGTTGTAATAGCCCTGTATTCTAGTAGTAGAAATATAAACTAATATTTTAACCGTTAAAACGGTTCAAATTCGATTTTAGTGTAATACGGACTGGTTTTAGCTTGGTCTGTTTTGATTCAGTATTTAATAAAAAACTTCCATCGACAAACAATTTATGATTGTGTGATGTTATGTCACTTCAAGGTTAAAAAACACAGTGTTATCCTGAATTGAAAAAATTAGTTTCTAACTGTACGAATACTTCAATTTACCATTAATGAAAAGTGAAATTGTTCTAATACATTTACCAAACAACGTTAATCAATGCAGAACACCACAGAAAGAAAGCTTTATTACAAAATTCATAACGACTCTTTAATGGAGGCCAAATCTTAAGCTCTCGTGCGATAATTCTTTTTACTATCTCTTCTACTAATTTCTCTGAGTGATTTCTGCTTCTTTTGGAGCTTGATCCGTTAGCGTTGCTTTCTCTTCCCTTGTGTTGCGCAATTTTTTTCTTTTCCCAATTTGAATTATTAGGGTTATGGAGTTGCCAATGGGCACTGGCGAGTTTGTTCTTGTTGGGTTGTTTTTGTGACATTGTCCAAAAGAGGCTTTGATTGGGGCAATAATTTCGACTGTCTCTCTAGGGCCAGCGTCTATTTCGATTGTTAGTGCCTCTTTATTTCTTGTTCAGGTTGGTACATTGGTGTCTTTCGAGGCTTTGACACGTCAGTGTTCCATGTGGTAGATGGATAGTTCCTGGAATTGCTTTCGGTTTACTTGGGTTGTTTGGTTGCGCTTCCACATTCTACTCCGTCGAAGTTTTCTACCCCTTCATCAGAGTCCTGTTTGGTTGGTGCCAGAGGTTTTCAGCAATTTTCTTGCAAAGGAAATTTCATCAACCCTTTTGTGCCGCATTTGAGTTTTGGTGATGTGGTTTGTCGGTTAATTATTGAGCCTGTTGTGAGGCTTTGGGTTGGCTCTATTTGCTATGAAGCATCGCCGCTTTCCGCTGCAGGAGGAAACGCCTTCGAGGAAGCAGAAGATGTAGGAGAATTGACGCCCTGTATCCAATTCCTTCTTTGAAGGTTGCCATCCATTTTTATGCATGTCTTGTCGAGTTCGTAGTTGTAGAAGCACGGGAGACCTTCGCAACGTTGTTGACGCCACAGTCGTTCGAAGAAGTTGGGAAACATTGCTACACCTTCTCACTCTATGGATCGTGGTGAGCCGTTGTTTTATGTTGGTTCTTTGATAGTTGCTAGCGTTCAAGGTATTTCCCATGTTTTCCTTTTGAATTTCTTTGATGCCTTGGATTGTGGGTCTGATTATGATGTTGGTGCCCTTCGTCTAGGTGGATCTAGTGAGGCATCGTCAGATTTGTTAGTGGGTTTATCGGAGCTTTCGGGTCTTTTTTGGCATTGGCTGCCAAAAGTGGTTGGTTGCATTGCGCCGTGTTTTAGCACTGGCGTAATTCTCGTAAACTGGTTCCGCTAGCCACGAAGCTACAACTAATCTACATATGAAGCCAAAGAATTGAAGTAAAATTAGGATCGATTTGGCAGCAGAATTAATCAAAATCGGAAACCCTAACTTATGAATCGAATTCAAAATCATATATAAAGCATGTACCTTTTGCGTTGATTTCCTAAATCAAATAATCTAGTTTTGTCAAATCGACTTGAACGCCTCTGATGTAAGCGCCTCTATCGGAATCTACCTACGTTGTTCTCGAATCAAATTGAGGAAGGATGAGGTAGTACTAGTGTAATGACCCGCATTGGAAGAGGTATTATAATTAATTTATTTAATAATATAAATGGTGGTTTAGTGAATTAAATGGTCGTAGAATTAAATTATGGTGAATATTTAATTAAAATAATAAATTAAATAATATATTTAATTCTGAAATAAACAGAATTGGCTGAAATGACGATATGGTGTGAACCGGATCATCTGTGATATTTAATTCAGTTTAGAATTGAATTTGAATAACGAATATATTATATAAACGACAGTTTGAACGTATAATTATAATATAATTAAAATCGAGCTCGAAATGGCGCTGCAGTTCGTAAATTAGCGATTCGAACTTCAACTGAATATACAGAATTCGTTTTAAGCCGGATTTCTGTGAAACAAGAAACGTGTGGAGCTGGTGGAGTATATCTTTCTAGTGGAAGAGAAAAATCGGGATTTCGTCGTGTAGATTTTGAGATATGTCCAAATCAAATTTTAGAAAAGTCGCTGTGGAATTACTTTATAATTTCTGAAGGAATTATTTATATTTTAAAAAGGAATTTCAATATAAATCGAATATCGGGTTGACCCAAATTGGAAATATCGAGTTATAAATCCCAGTAAAGCTGTATGGTATTCCACTGTGAATATAGATGATAATATTTATTTTTAAATAATAAATTTAATTATATTTAAATATATTTATATATTTAAATAGGTTATTTAGAGCGTTAAAAATAGCCACTTTTGCAAACGAAGTCGGAATTCGACGAAACCAGTTTTGTTAGATCCGCAATATCAAATAGTTGTTAGATTTCCAGTTTCGTGATTTTTAGGATCACTGTGTGGCCGTACGGATTTTTAGAGGGGAAAACAGTCAGTATTTTGACAGTTAAAAATACACTGTGTGAGCATATGGAGTCGGAATTCGACGAAACCAGTTTCGTTGGGACCGTAATGTCAAACTCTAGCTATATGTCCAGTTTAATGATTTTTGGGCATCGTGTGTGATCACACGGATTTTTAGAAGTCAGAACACATATAAAATATAAAGAAAAATATATAATAAAATATCCTAATGTATATTTGGTCAAGACAAGAGCCACGCACCCTTTCCCTCTCAACCACAAACAACACCTACCACAACACAGCTTATAAATACAAATCCAACCGAACACAGCAAAATTTTGTTCAAAGGAAAAATCAAAATAAAATAGAAACAAACTCTATAAATCCTCATATATACATAGCTGAATTCACGACAGAGTACTCTTCAATTCTGTATTCATTTCAATGGGTACGACGCCCATTTGTATTCGCTGGAAATAAGAACCGCGAACTAGGGTTCATGATTTCCTGTATTTTAAACATTGATTCGAGTTGGTAATACTAGATTGGGTTTCTGATGGTAAATAGCAACCGGTGGCGAAGTTTTGGGAATTCCGGTGGATTTTTGGGTATTGCGATGTCTATACGGGTTCAGGAACAGTGCGACGTCAGGTTTCGAATGGAGCCGGCGAGTTCAAAGTGAAGGGTATGGTAGGGTGCGGTTTTGGGAGTGATGAATAATGGTGGTGGTTTGGTGATTTAACGTGGAGTGGTGATGGAGGTATGGGAGATCGAAAGTGCGGAAATGGCAACGGGATGTTGGGAGCAAACATTGGAGCTTTCACTGGAAGAAGAGGATGAAGAACACGGGCCTGCTATGTTTAAATGGGCCGTGATATTTAAAAGGGGTGAGGCCCGTTATATATAAATGTTTAAATTTAGTTTAATTAAATATGTGTATAACTTGTTAATGCGATATCTATCTCATACGATATCAGAAATTCGAACCGTCAGTCACGTTGGGATCGTATGGACGGTGGCTACACGATGGAGCTGACGGGGAGTGAATCGAAGCTCGTTACAATTTATTGCAAAATAAATTGTCCGACTGAATCAAATAACGCAAACCGTTATTTAACGGCTAATGCGCAAAAGTGAGTAAATATCACTAACTCTGAACAGTTTATAATTTCATGTTGTATTTTTAGAACTGTTAAATATTGGTTGATTGACTGTGTGTTGACCGTTTGATTTGAACTGCTAGTCAGTTAATTGAATTTCTATATTGATTCTGTTTAACAGAATATATCATATGGAACTAAAAGTGATGTTATCTATATTGTTTAACATCTGTGATGCAGGGAAAACAGGTTGGAGGAATCCGACTGGATTCCTCAACCTTTATTTTACTGTTTTTCATATATTGTGATATATGATGTGATATATAATCTGTTGTCGATTATATGTGTTTGGACGATACTGATCATCGTGATTTGATATGTTGAATACCATAACATACCGAATGTTGATAAAGAAATATTTTCAAAGTGTATTTTGAAAATGAATTATTTATATAAAATCGATGGATTTTATATAGAAAAGGAAAAGGATTTTTACAAAAGAAATATTTATAAAATCAAAGGGTAAGTTAGAATAAAAGGAAATCATTTGTAAAGTGAAGAACCGTTATTTAAAGTAAATCTTTATAAATGAATAGTTATTCAAATAGAATAAAGGAGCTAATCGATGTTAGTTTAATCGATTAGAGTTAAAGAAAAAGGAGTTATTGAATATAGTTTATTCGATGGAGTTAATCGATTAGAGTTAAAGCAAAGGAGTAAATCGATGTTAGTTTAATCGATTAGAGTTAAAGCAAAGGAGTAAATCGATGTTAGTTTAATCGATTAGAGTTAAAGCAAAGGAGTTAATCGATGTTAGTTTAATCGATTAGAGTTAAAGCAAAGGAGTTAATCGATGTTAGTTTAATCGATTAGAGTTAAAGAAAAAGGAGTTATCGAATATAGTTTATTCGATGGAGTTAATCGATTAGAGTTAAAGCAAAGGAGTAAATCGATGTTAGTTTAATCGATTAGAGTTAAAGCAAAGGAGTAAATCGATGTTAGTTTAATCGATTAGAGTTAAAGCAAAGGAGTTAATCGATGTTAGTTTAATCGATTAGAGTTAAAGCAAAGGAGTTAATCGATGTTAGTTTAATCGATTAGAGTTAAAGCAAAGGGGTTAATCGGTGTTAGTTTAATCGATTAGAGTTAAAGCAAAGGAGTTAATCGATGTTAGTTTAATCGATTAGAGTTAAAGCAAAGGATTTAATCGATGTTAGTTTAATCGATTAGAGTTAAAGCAAAGGAGTTAATCGATGTTAGTTTAATCGATTAGAGTTAAAGTAAAAGGAGTTATCGAATATAGTTTATTCGAAAGGAGTTAAGTGAAATAAGTAAATCAATAGCTTTAGTCAAATAGAGTTAATCCAATAGTGTTAGTCAAATACAGTTAATTGATAAGGGTAAATCGAATAGAGTTAAGTGAAAAGAGTCAATCGAATATAGTTATTCGAAGGAGGGTTAAGTAAGGAAGTGAGTTAAAGAAATATAAAGTGAACTTTGCCTATTTCAAAGATAGAAATGTTGTTCAGTTAAGGTCTGAGAGGTAGTTCTATCCCAACTTGATTGGCTTCGTTTTTAACTAAGGAATAGTTAAGGTTCGACAGTAAAGGAAAGGGTTTGAGTTGGCATCGCGATGGTTTGTTTAAACATCTGTCTAAGTCCAATGAAGAAGCTTTGGAAATATTTTACAAATAAGAAACCAGAAATGTTTTCTAAATAAAGAAGACAAGAAATGGAAATGTTTTCCATTGTTAATAACGTATATTTTCCAAATGTAGAAAATAAGAAAATATTGAATATAGGGAAACAGGAGATAAGTAAATTAATGAAATAAAGAGATAAAGGTTAAATGATGTTTGATCGATATAAATTTCCATTTGGAAATAATATCGTTGTTTGCACACTTGTTTTTATTCGATAGTTAAATCACAGACTATTGAAGTTTTGACCATTTTAACGTTGTTAATATGGAGAGACCGGTTGGATTATTGTCCAAAGAACCACTCTGTATTGGCATAAGCGTTGCAAATCATATATGCCAAAGGAAATTGAAGACGGAGTTATGCAAGGGCTATCCTGTTTACAGAATAGTGCCTTCGGTTCATCCTGTTCCTGGATGACTTGTATGGACGGATGTCTGACAGAGTATTTCCAGACGATCACGTATATTGATTTCTCCAACCGTACCAAGAGTGGAAGCGGAGAAGGAAACTTCTTTAGCTAACACATAATGTATGGTTGAGGACGTCAATCGGTGATTTGATGGATTTGACGATGTGGCATTCAAAGTGAATCTGGTATGATGATAAAGCGTAGCTTCTAGCCTCATCATCCGGTAAATGACAGAAATCGGGCAGGTAGCATGGCTAAGTCGGTCGCACCGAAGTAGGGTGTATAATCACCTGATCTAGAGTTTCATTTACTTCTAAAAATTTATTATTGATGCTGTCCCATTCGGGAAACGGTTGCTGATCCCAACTGTTGGTGATATACATTCGATACACTCAAGCGAAATGAGTGGTCGGTCATGTGTGGCCGGGTTGCAAGATGTTCTTGTTGAACCCAGTGTATTCCTCTCTAGAGGTACACTAGCGAAAGGTGGTTCCATACCTTGTCATAGTTGGAAATCCATTACCCAATACGTGCTTGCGGTTGTGATTGTATACTATATATGTAGAACGTGAGATGAAAGCGTTTCTGCTAGATGATTATATATACTGTGGTTGATAGACATTATTATAATATCAAAAGGTTTTTGATATAAAGATAATTTGGATTCTCATAAGGGAAAAACCCGTTCCGTTATGCGGCGTGGTCTTATGAGATATCGTTTACTTGTTCGAACTGTTTTTAAACTGTTTTACTCATACCAGTCCCATGACTGACCCGGAGTTTACTTTGTTGTTTTCCCTAAACTCTTGGGTGCCTAAACTTGTATGGGCAGTCAAGTAGTCGGGATTTACAGATATAGTTGAAAAGCTGGAGCAGGAGGCTTCAGGATCATATGGCTATAGTTATTTCCGCTGTGTTGTAAGTGATGTACTTTGATATTGATGTATATTCAAGTACAGATGTATATTTCAAGTTATGTTATATATATTATATGTTATTCGTTCCGCTGTGAGATTCGTGTTACTCTGATGTTGTGTTCTTCTTCTTCTTCTATTCTAAGTTTCTATCTTATCTTTCCTCACCCTCTAATTTCTTTCACTAATTACCAGGATTTTTCGATGTTTTGGTTATCGACATCGTGTTTATGTCGATAAGCAAAGTCGCTCAAAATCCGGGTCGTTACAGTTGGTATCAGAGCTTAAGTTAAGAATTACTTGGCTCTGTGGCGTGACTCGGTAGAGATAGGGTTAGTAATACCCTAGACTGAGATTGAGTGTATATATATGAGTAAACGTATTTGTTATTGATATAAAATTTGTTTTATATTGTGAAGATTTATTGGTTGAGTTGTTTGTGAATTCTGGTCGATCAGTTTGATCCACTGTATCGGTAGGAGTTACTAAACACTCGAATACGATAGGTCGGCACGATATGTTTTGAAAAGAGGGTAAATTAAAATAAGTTTACCCAATGTATATCTTGATATAGAGAAGATATATATATATATCAAAATTATAATATATTGGATATATTGGTTGTTATTATAATCGAGAAAGATTATAAATTAAATGGTTATGTAAAATAACCAATCAGAATTCATATAAATGAAATACATGGAATCAGATGAGTTAAATATGAAATTTAAACCAGAAATTGAATTAAAACTCTGGAGAATTGGATAAGTGTTTGTAAATAGATTTGGATTAAAAATAAGGAAAATTTAAGATCCTAGGAGATTTTAAATTGTTTAACAAGCAGTGTGAATTATATTTTGAAATGAATTTCAAAGGGGAAATGTTAAGAAATAGTTTTATAGTATTGAACTCACTTCGATCGCTGGAAAATAGATTCTGATGATGACAGCTGCATCATCAGTATTCATTTTCGAGTTGTAAGTGACGAATTACTACCAGAGATACTGTTTTGAATTTGTTTTGGGAAAGACAAGTTGTGTTGAATTTCAAAATGGGATTTATAAAATAGAATTTGAACTTTTAAATAGATTTGAAATATTAACTTGTTTTAAAAGAAATAAAACGAGAAGTTCCTTTATAAACGAAGTTTATAAATAGTTCTTTTATAAACGAAGTTTATAAAATGAAGTGAAAAGAATTATCATTGGATAATTCAGAAATAAAAATACAAGTGTGAAATTGAAAGGGAAATCTATTTTCCAAAGGTAGAAATATCGATTTCAAAAGGGATTGAAATCGGGACTTATTTAAAAGAATTTGAATAAAGGAAGTTCAAACATAGAATTTAAATAAGAAAATTCAAAGGGGATTTGAATAAAGAGAATTCAAATAGATATTGAATATAGAAATTCAAAGGGAGTTTGAATATATGAAATTCAATGAAATTGAAATAGAGTTTGAATATAGAAATTCAAATGGAATTCAAATATAGAATTTGAATATAGAAATTCAAATGGAATTCAAATATAGAATTTGAATATAGAAATTCAAATGGAATTCAAATATAGAATTTGAATATAGAAATTCAAATGGAATTCAGATATAGAGTTTGAATATAGAATTCAAATGGAATTTAAACTATAGAATTTGAATATATAAAATTTGAATAATAGAAGTGATATAAAATTTGAATAGAAATTGAATGGAATTAACTAAGTCGAAGAGGAGTTAGTTAATTGAGTTTTGAATTTGAAGTTGAACTTTGAAACGTGAATTGGATCTGTAAATGGATATTCGAAATCGAATATAGAACTTAAATTTGAAATTTGGATTCAAATTAGTTAATAAGCAAGTTAAAATATATTTGAACATGTCATGTTCAAATATAAAAGTGAAAATAGACTTAAGAGTTAATTAACAAATTAATTAATGAATTGAGTTAAAACGATAGGTATGGATAAAGTATGAAGGTATATAAATAGAATGCTCGACAAAAAGGTATGTATTTAATTCATATATGAGATTTTATCCGCCGTATCTGCTAGCCGCTTGGCTTTTTCTTTTTCTTTTGGATTGGTGAGGGCCATGGGAGGCTATTTGAAATATCCCGATGCTCCTAGTACAAAGGAGGTTATGGCGATTTTTTCCGGGAATTTCAGGAGTTAGAATATTTTTAAGATAATTTGACAGTTAGAAATCAACGTATCGATATATATATATATATATATATATAGAAGTCGATAAGGAAACAAACGTAGAGATAGAATAGTAAAATCAAAAAGGAAGACTATGAATAAAATCTAGTAAGAATAGAAAGTGTATACGTGTTTAAAAGTGAATAAGTAGTTCTATGGTATTGATTATTCGAGTAAGTAGTCATATCTGTTTTGACGTTATAAATGTTATTCAGTCAAGGTCTGAGAGGTAGTTATACCCCAACTTGATTGATTTCATTATTAACAAATAAATAGTAAGATTTAAGGCTCGAAGATCAATGTTGAATAAGAGTTAGTTGAATATAGTATTTGGGTTGTCATAACAATGTTTTACACAACATCCGTTTTAACCCAAATAAGTGTAAACTTGGAAATAGAATAATAAATATTTCCTAAGTATAGAAATAAATGAGATCGGAAAAGAGATAAGTAATTGGAATATTTTCCAATTATAAGTAGCATATATTTTCTAAAGTTTAGAAAATAAAGGAAGGCGATATTTGGAAATGTTTTCCAAATAACATAAAAGGCCAATAAGGTTATTGAAAATATTTGGTTAACAAATATTGATAAAGAAATAGAGAAGTGATTTAACTAATGGAATATTGATTATGGGCTCAGTTGAATTTCAAAAAGGAAAAATTTGATTTTTGAAAAGAGTAAACTGTTAAAAACTCCCAGGGAAAAAACTGTTTGAATTAAAAACAAATTTAATAGAAATTTGAGAAAGAAAATTTGAAGTAAAGTAAAGCCAGTAAAGTGGTAACTGAGATTGAATTAGAATGATATCAAGACCAATTGGATTGTGAGATTCAAATTTGAAGTGTAATGTGATAATCAAGTTAAGAGTTGGGAATCAAGACGAAAAATTGAGTTGAAATGGAAATTTGGCTTGGTAAAAGCGAATGGTTGTGTTAGAGATAAAAGTGATTCTAGAATTTGATTGGGATAACATTGGTATATACTGAGTTGATAGCATATGGAAGTGATAGAGTTGATATGCCCGACAAAAAGGTACAAGTTTATATTTCTGTTGGATATAAGATGTATGAGCCGAATTGGCAAGCCGCTTGGCTGTTTGATTTTCTTTTGGGTTGGAGATGGCCCAGAGAGGCGAGTTGGAGTTTGACGTATTGACCAGTACAAAGGAGGTGCTGGCGAAATTTTTCAAAAAGTTAAGGCGTTAGAAAATTTTCAGGATTTTTGAAAATTTCGTTGATAAGAATTAATTAATAATTTAATTAAAATTAAATTGGTTAAGTTGAAACTAAAGTTAAGAAGTGAACAAATATGTTCTAACCAGTCGATAGGGTCGTTCTCTACCTTAGCAATTTCGAGGACGAAATTATTTTAAGTGGGGAAGAATGTAATGACCCGCATTGGAAGAGGTATTATAATTAATTTATTTAATTATATAAATGGCGGTTTAGTGAATTAAATGGTCGTAGAATTAAATAATGGTGAATATTTAATTAAAATACTAAATTAAATAATATATTTAATTCTGAAATAAACAGAATTGGTTGAAATGACGATATGGTGTGAACCGGATCATCTGTGATATTTAATTCAGTTTAGAATTGAATTTGAATAACGAATATATTATATAAACGACAGTTTGAACGTATAATTATAATATAATTAAAATCGATCTTGAAATGGCGCTGCAGTTCGTAAATTGGCAATTCGAACTTCAACTGAATATACAGAATTCGTTTTAAGCCGGATTTCTGTGAAACAAGAAACGTGTGGAGCTGGTGGAGTATATCTTTCTAGTGGAAGAGAAAAATCGGGATTTCGTCGTGTAGATTTTGAGATATGTCCAAATCAAATTTTAGAAAATTCGCTGTGGAATTCCTTTATAATTTCTAAAGGAATTATTTATATTCTAAAAAGGAATTTCAATATAAATTGAATATCGGGTTGACCCAGATTGGAAATATCGAGTTATAAATCCCAGTAAAGCTGTATGGTATTCCACTGTGAATATAGACGATAATATTTATTTTTAAATATTAAATTTAATTATATTTAAATATATTTATATATTTAAATAGGTTATTTAGAGCGTTAAAAATAGCCACTTTTGCAAACGAAGTCGGAATTCGACGAAACCAGTTTTGTTGGATCCGCAATATCAAATAGTTGTTAGATTTCCAGTTTCGTGATTTTTAGGATCACTGTGTGGCCATACGGATTTTTAGAGGGGAAAACAATCAGTATTTTGACAGTTAAAAATACACTGTGTGAGCATATGGAGTCGGAATTCGACGAAACCAGTTTTGTTGGGACCGTAATGTCAAACTCTAGCTATATGTCCAGTTTGGTGATTTTTGGGCATCGTATGTGATCACACGGATTTTTAGAAGTCAGAACACATATAAAATATAAAGAAAAATATATAATAAAATATCCTAATGTATATTTGGTCAAGACAAGAGCCACGCACCCTTTCCCTCTCAACCACAAACAACACCTACCACAACACAGCTTATAAATACAAATCCAACCGAACACAGCAAAATTTTGTTCAAAGGAAAAATCAAAATAAAATAGAAACAAACTCTATAAATCCTCATATATACATAGCTGAATTCACGACAGAGTACTCTTCAATTCTGTATTCATTTCAATGGGTACGACGCCCATTTGTATTCGCTGGAAATAAGAACCGCGAACTAGGGTTCATGATTTCCTGTATTTTAAACATTGATTCGAGTTGGTAATACTAGATTGGGTTTCTGATGGTAAATAGCAACCGGTGGCGAAGTTTTGGGAATTCCGGTGGATTTTTGGGTATTGCGATGTCTATACGGGTTCAGGAACAGTGCGACGTCAGGTTTCGAATGGAGCCGGCGAGTTCAAAGTGAAGGGTATGGTAGGGTGCGGTTTTGGGAGTGATGAATAATGGTGGTGGTTTGGTGATTTAACGTGGAGTGGTGATGGAGGTATGGGAGATCGAAAGTGCGGAAATGGCAACGGGATGTTGGGAGCAAACATTGGAGCTTTCACTGGAAGAAGAGGATGAAGAACACGGGCCTGCTATGTTTAAATGGGCCATGATATTTAAAAGGGGTGAGACCCGTTATATATAAATGTTTAAATTTAGTTTAATTAAATATGTGTATAACTACTTAATGCGATATCTATCTCATACGATATCAGAAATTCGAACCGTCAGTCACGTTGGGATCGTATGGACGGTGGCTACACGATGGAGCTGACGGGGAGTGAATCGAAGCTCGTTACAATTTATTGCAAAATAAATTGTCCGACTGAATCAAATAACGCAAACCGTTATTTAACGGCTAACGCGCAAAAGTGAGTAAATCTCACTAACTCTGAACAGTTTATAATTTCATATTGTATTTTTAGAACTATTAAATATTGGTTGATTGACTGTGTGTTGACCGTTTGATTTGAACTGCTAGTCAGTTAATTGAATTTCTATATTGATTCTGTTTAACAGAATATATCATATGGAACTGAAAGTGATGTTATCTATATTGTTTAACATCTGTGATGCAGGGAAAACAGGTTGGAGGAATCCGACTGGATTCCTTAACATTTATTTTACTGTTTTTCATATATTGTGATATATGATGTGATATATAATCTGTTGTCGATTATATGTGTTTGGACGATACTGATCATCGTGATTTGATATGTTGAATACCATAACATACCGAATGTTGATAAAGAAATATTTTCAAAGTGTATTTTGAAAATGAATTATTTATATAAAATCGATGGATTTTATATAGAAAAGGAAATGGATTTTTACAAAAGAAATATTTATAAAATCAAAGGGTAAGTTAGAATAAAAGGAAATCATTTGTAAAGTGAAGAACCGTTATTTAAAGTAAATCTTTATAAATGAATAGTTATTCGAATAGAATAAAGGAGCTAATCGATGTTAGTTTAATCGATTAGAGTTAAAGAAAAAGGAGTTATCGAATATAGTTTATTCGATGGAGTTAATCGATTAGAGTTAAAGAAAAGGAGTAAATCGATGTTAGTTTAATCGATTAGAGTTAAAGCAAAGGAGTAAATCGATGTTAGTTTTATCGATTAGAGTTAAAGCAAAGGAGTTAATTGATGTTAGTTTAATCGATTAGAGTTAAAGCAAAGGAGTTAATCGATGTTAGTTTAATCGATTAGAGTTAAAGAAAAAGGAGTTATCGAATATAGTTTATTCGATGGAGTTAATCGATTAGAGTTAAAGCAAAGGAGTAAATCGATGTTAGTTTAATCGATTAGAGTTAAAGCAAAGGAGTAAATCGATGTTAGTTTAATCGATTAGAGTTAAAGCAAAGGAGTTAATCGATGTTAGTTTAATCGATTAGAGTTAAAGCAAAGGAGTTGATCGATGTTAGTTTAATCGATTAGAGTTAAAGCAAAGGAGTTAATCGATGTTAGTCTAATCGATTAGAGTTAAAGCAAAGGATTTAATCGATGTTAGTTTAATCGATTAGAGTTAAAGCAAAGGAGTTAATCGATGTTAGTTTAATTGATTAGAGTTAAAGCAAAGGAGTTAATCGATGTTAGTTTAATCGATTAGAGTTAAAGTAAAAGGAGTAATCGAATATAGTTTATTCGAAAGGAGTTAAGTGAAATAAGTAAATCAATAGCGTTAGTAAAATAGAGTTAATCCAATAGTGTTAGTCCAATAGGGTTAATTGATAAGGGTAAATCGAATAGAGTTAAGTGAAAAGTGTCAATCAAATATAGCTATTCGAAGGAGGGTTAAGTAAGGAAGTGAGTTAAAGAAATATAAAGTGAACTTTGCCTATTTCAAAGATAGAAATGTTGTTCAGTTAAGGTCTGAGAGGTAGTTCTACCCCAACTTGATTGGCTTCGTTTTTAACTAAGGAATAGTTAAGGTTCGGCAGTAAAGGAAAGGGGTTGAGTTGGCATCGCGATGGTTTGTTTAAACATCTGTCTAAGTCCAATGAAGAAGCTTTGGAAATGTTTTCCAAATAAGAAACCAGAAATGTTTTCTAAATAAAGAAGAAAAGAAATGGAAATGTTTTCCATTGTTAATAACGTATATTTTCCAAATGTAGAAAATAATAAAATATTGAATATAGGGAAACAGGAGATAAGTAAATTAATGAAATAAAGAGATAAAGGTTGAATGATGTTTGATCTATATAAATTTCCATTTGGAAATAATATCGTTGTTTGCACACTTGTTTTTATTCGATAGTTAAATCATAGACTATCGAAGTTTTGACCATTTTAACGTTGTTAATATGGAGAGACCGGTTGGATTATTGTCCAAAAAACCACTCTGTATTAGCATAAGCATTGCGCATCATATATGCCAAAGGAAATTGAAAACAGAGTTATGCAAGGGTTATCCTGTTTACAGTCCTGTTCCTGGATGACTTGTATGGACGGATGTCTGACAGAGTATTTCCAGACGATCACGTATATTGATTTCTCCAACCGTACTGAAACACCCCACCTCCGTTAGAGTCACTCTCAAAGGGAATGCCCTAATTTTGGTGGAGGTTTATAAGTATAAGTCACAGATATAAAAGACAGATATAAGAACACATATTTGAAAACAGCGGAAAATCAACAACTTTTATTTCATAAAAGCAAATACGTGCTACAACAACATCACCATAATTGTCTTACATCTTTTCCAAAAACATAACATAACACTTTCATAATCTGTCTTGATTACATTATTTAAAGAAGCATAAATAAAACATAGATAAACTGCAAAAGCCCCATAGTGGTTGTCCAAAGCCATAGTTCAAAACGCAAAAGTCCAAGCAATACATTTCTCTTCTTCAAGCTGGATGTTAAGGCTGGTCAAGCTGCAGTGTTCCCTCCCTGTGGACCTGGGGGGGGGGGGAACGGAAGAAAAGAAGACGAAAGAAAAGTAGAGTCAGACATAAAGCCTGAGTAAGTCTAGTACTATTCCGTCTATAAATAAAGAACTGGGTATGATAAGTATAACAAGAAGTGGGAAAGCACTATAAACTTGGTTAAGTTGTCTAGGGTCGAATATGCTATCGTACCCCATGTTAATCTCTGAACCCATATAAACTAGTTTCCAACTGGCACCCCATAATCAGGGTGAAGTGATCCATTTTATGATGATCGGCTCCTACTCGCATAGTTACATGTGTCTTACGGCCCCCGATGTTGTAGTTACCTATGCTGGTCCCACCATGCGGTGTATCAAGTCCCATGGTGGCGGCCCGACACAGTCCTAGAATGCACAGGTATGCTAATGGTGTCCAGTGCCTTATTTTTCTGCGCCGGAGTGTGTGCACGCCCGCACCCCGTTAGAACCTACACTGCTACACCACCGCCGTTGATTTGACCTCTTACAATCAGCCCAGTAATCGTGCCCCACCCTGCCTAGTTTCAGGGTATCCTGATACACCTTCTAGGGTTACTGCTGAAAAGGGTCCCCCGTTACTAGGTTTTCTATCTCTAGCCAACATGCTAAGTTGGTTAAGCGTTTTCTAACCTAACCCCCACCAGTCCGTTTAGTTTAGCATGTTCCATTTTGATTAAGTCTTTAGTTCACTTAATCCTAACAATCCTGACTCAGCCTTAATTGTCTTATTAAAGCCTTGACCTCTCACATTAGACAGGTATTGTTGTGGCTGCCTGTTGCCGGTTGGTTCCGGGCAGTCTTACGCCACAACTCAGTCTAACCTCGGGTCCTTATTGGGCTCCATGTTTAACCTCCCACATTGGATAGGTATTGTTGTGACTACTGGACAGCCGGGCGGTTCCAGGCAGGTTTACATCACAACTCAATCCAACCTCGGGTTAAACACATCGTATGTTCTACATTTACATATTTTGTCTTTCTTCTTTATTTTCTTATATGTAAATATTTGCGGCCCATTATTAAGTTAATGGTGTAAAGGTTACACCAATCATGGGCCCAACCCATACTTGAATTTGGGCCCTTCTACTTTATATTTTCATTTATTAATTAATTTGGCCCAATGCTATTTTCCCCCGTTTAATACGTTCGTTTATCATAATATATGTTGGGCTTAGGCTTTTAAGCCCAACTTAGCCATGAGAAATAGGGGAGGCTTAAAGCGTGATTACATACACAAAAAGGGGAATGTGAACGCATGAACTTGCAACATAACGTTGGAAATACAAAACAGAAACTGGTGTACTTGCATAGTAGCATAAGTGACATGAATCAAAGCATGTAAACTTGTAGTTAAGTTAAGAATATCACTATTGACACATAGGCTT
This sequence comes from Allium sativum, assembly GCA_030737875.1. NCBI lineage: Eukaryota > Viridiplantae > Streptophyta > Magnoliopsida > Asparagales > Amaryllidaceae > Allium > Allium sativum. The sequence continues at coordinate 1,055,681,958 of CM060912.1, read as the reverse complement.
AACTACAACATAAACCTATATTTTTATTCAGGCATAATGTCAAACATAAGCAAATCATGTTCATAAGATTACTACATGTTTACAAAGGTGCTTACTTTTGTTTACTAACACAAAAGTATAGTTCAACTTAATCATGATTTTAAATTTATTCATATAACCAAGGCATAAATATTTCTAACATGAAATCATGATTTTTACTTTAGTCATGCAAACTTGCAAAAGGGATTTTTGAATCTAACCTAGCTATGTACCACATATGTCATCATATAATTCTGGTTAACAATATAGACCTAACATGGATTTCAATTATGCAAAATATCAATCATAGCCTAGTCATATTCATAAGTTTGCAAATAGGTTTTCTAGTACAAAAGCATGGCTTAATACATAGATCATGATGCCAAATTTTCAACATAATTTCATATGGATTATAATAACCCAAACTTATTCCAATTACGTACAAAATGATTTATGTACAAAAATATACATTATGATGGCATAGTAGCAAAACCCCAAACTTGCATGAATTTCAATTAATCAACTACATACATGTAGCTTCAACATGGATTACATAATCTGCGAATATTCCAAACGTATACTTGCATAAAACTACCGCAAACATGTAGTTTTTTATAATGAATAACATAATTCGAGAATATCCAAACGTATACAATATCCCAAATCGGTAAGAATCATAGTAACGCACAAATATGAATTACTTTATCGCCACAAATCAAGTATACAAACCAACACAATTATTTGTTCATACCAAAATAATACTCTACTTACAATTGTGTGACGAATTCTCCAATTTAAGAATTTGGAGATGCGATTCCTTGTTGATTTGATTTGATTAAGTTGCTTTATGCTTTAGAATTTTCCTCCTAATCCTCTCTCCAATTGGTGGCTACTCTTAGTCGTTCCTCAGCAACATGACGGCTTTGTTCTTATTTTTGAATGAATAGATTAGGGTGAGTCTAGGGTCATTTTTATAGGGTTTATGAACTGATTAGGACCATTGATGTTGCTTGGATTGATCGTAGCCATTCATTCGAAAGAGAGACCAATTAGAGCCTGCCACTTAGCCCTAATGACAAAGCAGACTACAGAAAATCGACCAACATAGAATAGGCCAGCCAGGTTGGGCTGGGTTCGACCTGGCTCTGGACCAGGTCGACAGCCCTGTCGACCTGGGTGCATTAGGCGGGAGTTTTCCCGCCCTGGCCAATTGGGCCCGATTTTGGAATTAAAACTTGTTTTTCTGAGCTGTTTTATTCTGTTCGAATTTTAAACTTAATTCAGAAACTTCCGAAGGCCATATCTTCTTCATACGGACTCCGTTTTTCGAAAACTCGGACTCTATTTCGCGTATTTTTCCAAGACGAACGCAATGGCGTATCCCGTTTCCCTTAGTTCTTTGATTTTAAATTAATTATACTTTAATTTGTTAATTTCACAGCTATAGAATACACGGGGTGTTACATTCTCCCCCACTTAAAAGGATTTCGTCCCCGAAATCTTCAAGTTAGGAGGAATGTATATCCTAACATCCAATCATTCATCCATCAAACACGAGCATCCATTGTCATTAAAAGACTTCTAATGCTTCATGATCATATACGAAGTGTGTGTGTACATGTACTTATCAAATGCAAAATCAGGCGGTCTACTGATTCAGTTGACCTCCTTAATGCGAATTATGTAAGTGCCATGAATCCATTATGTATGCAAATTTCCCTATTCATGATTCTACATGAGTGCACAATCATTCAATACAAATGCAACATCCATATGACAACACATTAGAGTTCAACCATATACGAATGCAAACATATATGCATATGCAATATGAAGTGACTGAGCCGATCTAAAACCTAGATTGTGTGTGTATATGCAACCACGAGCAACCACTAGCAATCACTTGCAACCACTTGCAACCATCATTCATAACATGTTTCAATTACATGTTTCCATCCAAAGGGTTTCTACCTAAAAGATAAGGTCGAGGAAATATACCTAAAAAGATAGATAAAAGCGCAACTTGAGGAAAAGGGAAGATCAAGGATGTACCCTCGAACAGAAAAGGGTAGGCAGTGCGTATTCTAGCTTCAGTTTCCCAAGTCGCGTCTCCCTCGGCGTCGCTCCACTGAACTTTGACGAGCTTGACTTCGCGGTTGCGTAGCTTCTTCACTTCCGTTCCTAATATGCGGGTTGGAACTTTTCTTATGGTTGCTTCGTGTTCCACTTCGGCCTCTTCGAGGATATTTGGCTCTACCACTTCAGCAGACTCATGTAGACATTTTCGGAGATGTGAAACGTGAAAAACGTTGTGGACTCCAGCCAACTTCTCGGGTAGCTCTAATCTATAGGCCATTTTCCCAATTTTCTCGATGATAGGGAATGGCCCTACGAACCTTGGTGCCAGTTTTCCTGTGGTTCCAAAACGAACAACGTTTCTTAGCGGTGATACCTTGAGAAAAACTCTGTCTCCAACCTCAAATTCAAGGTCGGTCCTTCTCTTGTCGGCATAGGACTTTTGTCTGTCTTGGGTCGTCTTCATCCTTATTCGTATTAAGTCTACTTTCTCTGAAGTCTCTCGGATCATATCTGGTCCAAGTATGAGCTTATCAGTAGACTCCCACCAACAAGTGGGCGATCGGCACGGTCTTCCATATAAAGCTTCGAAGGGCGCCATTCCGATGGTTGCTTGATAGCTGTTGTTGTAGGCAAATTCCACCAAAGGAAGGTGGTCTTCCCATGTCCCTCCGAAGTCAAGGACGCATAGTCTTAAAAGATCTTCCAAAACTCTGTTCACTCTCTCTGTTTGGCCGTCGGTTTGGGGATGATAGGCTGTGCTCAAGCATAACTGCGTTCCTACTGCTTCTTGCAGACTCCGCCAAAACTCACTGGTGAAGATGGGGTCTCGGTCACTAATAATGCTAGATGGTATCCCATGGAGTCGAACGATTTCCTTGAGGTAAAGTGATGCTAGGGATGAGGCAGTTCTTTTACTTTTGACAAGTAAAAAGTGGGCGCTTTTAGTAAGCCTATCCACTATTACCCAAATGCTAGTGTTGCCTCTCCTAGACCTAGGCAGCCCATCGATGAAGTCCATTGAGATGCTATCCCACTTCCACTGCGGGACCTCCAGAGGATGTAGCAGTCCGCCAGGCTTTTTCTGTTCCGCCTTAACCTGCTGGCACACCATACACTTAGAAACGAACTCTGCCACGTCCTTTTTCATGCCGTTCCAGAAGAAAGTCCTTTTTATGTCTTTGTACATTTTATCTCCGCCTGGGTGTATCATCATCTTGGAGTGATGTGCTTCCTCGAGAACCTTCTTTACTAAATCTTTTGTCTGTGGGACGCATAGTCTTCCGTCTCGCCTTAGCAAACCCTTATCGTCGATGGAGTATCTGTTGAGGTGACTTGAAGTCTCACCCCTAATTAGCCTATCAATTGTTTCCACAAGCTGAGGGTCTTCGCGTTGTGCTGTCCCTACTGAATCCACTAAAGTTGGGCGCACTTCGAGAGATGCTAGCAAGCCTGGTACGAAATCGGAGGAAGGCCTAAAGTCGAAGCTGGCTATAAACTCTAGGCTTTGTCTTTCAACAAACAACGGGCTTAGGGTCAATTTCTTTCGGCTCAACGCGTCTGCCACTACGTTGCCTTTGCCCGGAGTGTAGGAGATTTCGAAATCGTACGAGGCAAGAAACTCCATCCATCTTTGTTGCCTCAAGTTAAGATCCTTCTGCGAGAAAAGATATTTCAACGATTTATGGTCAGTGTAAAGTTCGAACTTCTCACCTAGGAGATAGTGTCTCCAAGACTTGAGTGCAAAGACGATGGCGGCTAACTCAAGATCGTGGGTTGGGTAGTTCTTTTCGTGCACTTTCAACTGCCTCCCGCCATAAGCTACTACCCTTCCTTCATGCATTAAGACGGCGCCTAGCCCTGTCCCACATGCATCCGTATAAACAGTGAACATCTTGCTCCCATCTGGCAGTGTCAAAACTGGGGCTGTTGTGAGAGCCCTTTTCAGTCGTTGGAAAGAAAACTCGCAATCCAAATCCCAATTGAACACTAGATTCTTCTTAGTCAATTTCGTGAGCGGAGCTGAGATTTTCGCAAAATCCCTTATAAACTTTCGATAGAAACCTGCTAGTCCTAGAAAACTTCGGACCTCAGTTGCATTCCTTGGTGTCTTCCAATCCTGTACCGCCACTACCTTAGCAGGGTCCACTGCTAACCCTTGTTTGGATACTATGTGCCCAAGGAACCTCACCTCTTCTCTCCAAAAGTGGCATTTGGAGAATTTGGCTTTTAGTTGATGGACTCGCAAAGTTTCCATGATTGCCCTTAAGTGCTGAGCATGTTCCTCTTCACTCTTTGAGAAGATAAGGATATCATCTACGAAGACCACTACGAATTTGTTGAGGAAATCTCTAAATACCCTACTCATCAGGTCCACGAAGTAAGCAGGTGCATTTGTCAAGCCGAAAGGCATGACAAGCCATTCAAAGAAGCCGTCTGGGGTTCTGAACGTCGTTTTATCGATGCTATCTTCAGCCACCCTTAGCTGATGAAAACCGGTTGCTAAATCGAGCTGGGAGAAAACAGACGCTCCTACAAGCTGGTCAAACAAATCGTCAATTCTAGGGAGAGGGTGCCTATTCTTTTTCGTTAGCTTGTTGAGCTCCCTATAGTCAACACATAGACGGAGTGAACCATCCGCCTTTGTAGCGAACACCACTGGAGCGCCCCATTCTGAAATGCTTCTCCTAATGAACCCCTTTTCTAGAAGCTCTTTAATCTGTTTACTGAGCTCTTTCCTTTCCCGTGGAGCCATGTGTCTAACGGGCAATGCAACGGGCTTTGCATTATCTACAAGATATATGCGGAAGTCTATTTCCCGCTTCGGAGGCAAGCCCTTCACCTCCTCGAAGACATCCGGATATTCCCGGACCACTCTAACTGATTGCAAATTTTCAACAGAGGCATCTAGCGATTCAAGATAACTAAGCATAACCGCATACGAGGGATTACAAGAAATTTCCAAAGTATTACCGAGCTGGGTTAGGAGCCTAACAACCCTTTTCTAACAATCAAGGATGGCCCCATTACTGGATAGCCAATCCATACCCAAAATCAAACCATAACCCGAAAAGCCCAAAACAAAGGCACTACATTGAAATTCTACACTTAGAATAGAAATTTTCAATCCCAAACAGATCATAGACAAATGAGCTGGGCCCCCAATTGGGTTTGAAACAATTAAGGGGTCCTCTACCATACTAGTTTTTAGGTGCAGAGATTCTACTAAAGCAGACGAGATAAAGGAGTGTGATGCGCCAGAATCAAATAAAGTGCGAACGGGGTGATCATAAAGATAAACTACACTTTCTACAGAAGTATTTATACCTCGCTGTTGCAGAGGTGGCGCTTCCAGCACATGAACCTGTGCCCCTGGGGTGGATCCAGCCCTCTGCCCCTGTCCTCGTTTCTTTGGGCAGTCCTTAGCCCTGTGGCCTGTCTCACCGCAAGAAAAGCACCCACCATTCTCCTTGGCCTTCTTTTTCCGGCAGTCCTTAACTAAGTGCCCCACTTTGCCATAGAAATTACACTTCCTCTTCTCTTTGTTGCCTTTCCCGCCCTTCTTAAAGTCTGTCTTCTTGGGCTGCAAACCCTCTTTCTTCCCTTGAGAGCTTTCTGCCTTTGTTTCCTTCTTGCCCTTATCCTCTTCATTCAGCAATGCCATTTGCACCAATCTTTCATACGTGGCTCCCATGGGTATATGGGTCATGGCCAAACTGTGTAATGGCTCATTCAACCCTTTGACGAAACGAAGAGCCTTCTTGTGCGGGGTGTTGACTAGGTCAAGCCCAAACCTAGCCAGCTCATCGAACTGATTCACATACTCTCTGACTGTCTTGTCCCCTTGCTTAAGAAATAAGAATTTTTCCAACTGCAAACTTCTTTCCGCATCTGAGAGAAATTTAGTCTCAAACCTTGCCCTAAAGTCCTCCCATGTCTCCACTGGTCTTTCAGCATTAGTGACTTCCCACCAGTAGGAAGCCTCGCCCTTTAATAGCCATACTGCCAGTTGTACTTTTTGTCTATCTTCTACCTCAAAGATGATGAATAGGTCCTCCGTTTCTTTCAGCCAATTTCTAGCTGCCACGAAGGACTCAGTTCCATGGAAATCCTTTCCCCCCATAGCTTTAAAATCTTTACATATCTTAGCAAAAGTGTTTCCTCGAGGAGGAGGTGGAGGAAAAGGTGCTGCTGCAGCTGGATGATTTCCTACAACTGGGGGAGGAGGAATGGTAGGGCCTGGCTGAGTGGCCCTTGCTTCTAAGAACCGTCTAAACCAACCAGGTATTGGCACCCCTTCTGGCAAGTTAAGATCTTCGGACATGCTGAAACAAAAAAAGGATAGATTCAAAACGAAGGATAAGAGATAGTACCTATGGCTTTGGGGGGGACTTTGCCTTTTTAAAATAAAAATAATATTTTATCTTTTTAAAATGCTTCTTTAAATTTCCTTTTTGAAAATAATTTCTCAAAACTTTTTATCTTATCTGGTAAACCTATGCTCTGATACCAAGTGAAACACCCCACCTCCGTTAGAGTCACTCTCAAAGGGAATGCCCTAATTTTGGTGGAGGTTTATAAGTATAAGTCACAGATATACAAGACAGATATAAGAACACATATTTGAAAACAGCGGAAAATCAACAACTTTTATTTCATAAAAGCAAATACGTGCTACAACAACATCACCATAATTGTCTTACATCTTTTCCAAAAACATAACATAACACTTTCATAATCTGTCTTGATTACATTATTTAAAGAAGCATAAATAAAACATAGATAAACTGCAAAAGCCCCATAGTGGTTGTCCAAAGCCATAGTTCAAAACGCAAAAGTCCAAGCAATACATTTCTCTTCTTTAAGCTGGATGTTAAGGCTGGTCAAGCTGCAGTGTTCCCTCCCTGTGGACCTGGGGGGGGGGGGAAACGGAAGAAAAGAAGACGAAAGAAAAGTAGAGTCAGACATACAGCCTGAGTAAGTCTAGTACTATTCTGTCTATAAATAAAGAACTGGGTATGATAAGTATAACAAGAAGTGGGAAAGCACTATAAACTTGGTTAAGTTGTCTAGGGTCGAATATGCTATCGTACCCCATGTTAATCTCTGAACCCATATAAACTAGTTTCCAACTAGCACCCCATAATCAGGGTGAAGTGATCCATTTTATGATGATCGGCTCCTACTCGCATAGTTACATGTGTCTTACGGCCCCCGATGTTGTAGTTACCTATGCTGGTCCCACCATGGGGTGTATCAAGTCCCATGGTGGCGGCCCGACACAGTCCTAGAATGCACAGGTATGCTACTGGTGTCCAGTGCCTTATTTTTCTGCGCCGGAGTGTGTGCACGCCCGCACCCCGTTAGAACCTACACTGCTACACCACCGCCGTTGATTTGACCTCTTACAATCAGCCCAGTAATCGTGCCCCACCCTGCCTAGTTTCAGGGTATCCTGATACACCTTCTAGGGTTACTGCTGAAAAGGGTCCCCCGTTACTAGGTTTTCTATCTCTAGCCAACATGCTAAGTTGGTTAAGCGTTTTCTAACCTAACCCCCACCAGTCCGTTTAGTTTAGCATGTTCCATTTTGATTAAGTCTTTAGTTCACTTAATCCTAACAATCCTGACTCATCCTTAATTGTCTTATTAAAGCCTTGACCTCTCACATTAGACAGGTATTGTTGTGGCTGCCTGTTGCCGGTTGGTTCCGGGCAGTCTTACGCCACAACTCAGTCTAACCTCGGGTCCTTATTGGGCTCCATGTTTAACCTCCCACATTGGATAGGTATTGTTGTGACTACTGGACAGCCGGGCGGTTCCAGGCAGGTTTACATCACAACTCAATCCAACCTCGGGTTAAACACATCGTATGTTCTACATTTACATATTTTGTCTTTCTTCTTTATTTTCTTATATGTAAATATTTGCGGCCCATTATTAAGTTAATGGTGTAAAGGTTACACCAATCATGGGCCCAACCCATACTTGAATTTGGGCCCTTCTACTTTATATTTTCATTTATTAATTAATTTGGCCCAATGCTATTTTCCCCCGTTTAATACGTTCGTTTATCATAATATATGTTGGGCTTAGGCTTTTAAGCCCAACTTAGCCATGAGAAATAGGGGAGGCTTAAAGCGTGATTACATACACAAAAAGGGGAATGTGAACGCATGAACTTGCAACATAACGTTGGAAATACAAAACAGAAACTGGTGTACTTGCATAGTAGCATAAGTGACATGAATCAAAGCATGTAAACTTGTAGTTAAGTTAAGAATATCACTATTGACACATAGGCTTAACTACAACATAAACCTATATTTTTATTCAGGCATAATGTCAAACATAAGCAAATCATGTTCATAAGATTACTACATGTTTACAAAGGTGCTTACTTTTGTTTACTAACACAAAAGTATAGTTCAACTTAATCATGATTTTAAATTTATTCATATAACCAAGGCATAAATATTTCTAACATGAAATCATGATTTTTACTTTAGTCATGCAAACTTGCAAAAGGGATTTTTGAATCTAACCTAGCTATGTACCACATATGTCATCATATAATTCTGGTTAACAATATAGACCTAACATGGATTTCAATTATGCAAAATATCAATCATAGCCTAGTCATATTCATAAGTTTGCAAATAGGTTTTCTAGTACAAAAGCATGGCTTAATACATAGATCATGATGCCAAATTTTCAACATAATTTCATATGGATTATAATAACCCAAACTTATTCCAATTACGTACAAAATGATTTATGTACAAAAATATACATTATGATGGCATAGTAGCAAAACCCCAAACTTGCATGAATTTCAATTAATCAACTACATACATGTAGCTTCAACATGGATTACATAATCTGCGAATATTCCAAACGTATACTTGCATAAAACTACCGCAAACATGTAGTTTTTTATAATGAATAACATAATTCGAGAATATCCAAACGTATACAATATCCCAAATCGGTAAGAATCATAGTAACGCACAAATATGAATTACTTTATCGCCACAAATCAAGTATACAAACCAACACAATTATTTGTTCATACCAAAATAATACTCTACTTACAATTGTGTGACGAATTCTCCAATTTAAGAATTTGGAGATGCGATTCCTTGTTGATTTGATTTGATTAAGTTGCTTTATGCTTTAGAATTTTCCTCCTAATCCTCTCTCCAATTGGTGGCTACTCTTAGTCGTTCCTCAGCAACATGACGGCTTTGTTCTTATTTTTGAATGAATAGATTAGGGTGAGTCTAGGGTCATTTTTATAGGGTTTATGAACTGATTAGGACCATTGATGTTGCTTGGATTGATCGTAGCCATTCATTCGAAAGAGAGACCAATTAGAGCCTGCCACTTAGCCCTAATGACAAAGCAGACTACAGAAAATCGACCAACATAGAATAGGCCAGCCAGGTTGGGCTGGGTTCGACCTGGCTCTGGACCAGGTCGACAGCCCTGTCGACCTGGGTGCATTAGGCGGGAGTTTTCCCGCCCTGGCCAATTGGGCCCGATTTTGGAATTAAAACTTGTTTTTCTGAGCTGTTTTATTCTGTTCGAATTTTAAACTTAATTCAGAAACTTCCGAAGGCCATATCTTCTTCATACGGACTCCGTTTTTCGAAAACTCAGACTCTATTTCGCGTATTTTTCCGAGACGAACGCAATGGCGTATCCCGTTTCCCTTAGTTCTTTGATTTTAAATTAATTATACTTTAATTTGTTAATTTCACAGCTATAGAATACACGGGGTGTTACATTCTCCCCCACTTAAAAGGATTTCGTCCCCGAAATCTTCAAGTTAGGAGGAATGTATATCCTAACATCCAATCATTCATCCATCAAACACGAGCATCCATTGTCATTAAAAGACTTCTAATGCTTCATGATCATATACGAAGTGTGTGTGTACATGTACTTATCAAATGCAAAATCAGGCGGTCTACTGATTCAGTTGACCTCCTTAATGCGAATTATGTAAGTGCCATGAATCCATTATGTATGCAAATTTCCCTATTCATGATTCTACATGAGTGCACAATCATTCAATACAAATGCAACATCCATATGACAACACATTAGAGTTCAACCATATACGAATGCAAACATATATGCATATGCAATATGAAGTGACTGAGCCGATCTAAAACCTAGATTGTGTGTGTATATGCAACCACGAGCAACCACTAGCAATCACTTGCAACCACTTGCAACCATCATTCATAACATGTTTCAATTACATGTTTCCATCCAAAGGGTTTCTACCTAAAAGATAAGGTCGAGGAAATATACCTAAAAAGATAGATAAAAGCGCAACTTGAGGAAAAGGGAAGATCAAGGATGTACCCTCGAACAGAAAAGGGTAGGCAGTGCGTATTCTAGCTTCAGTTTCCCAAGTCGCGTCTCCCTCGGCGTCGCTCCACTGAACTTTGACGAGCTTGACTTCGCGGTTGCGTAGCTTCTTCACTTCCGTTCCTAATATGCGGGTTGGAACTTTTCTTATGGTTGCTTCGTGTTCCACTTCGGCCTCTTCGAGGATATTTGGCTCTACCACTTCAGCAGACTCATGTAGACATTTTCGGAGATGTGAAACGTGAAAAACGTTGTGGACTCCAGCCAACTTCTCGGGTAGCTCTAATCTATAGGCCATTTTCCCAATTTTCTCGATGATAGGGAATGGCCCTACGAACCTTGGTGCCAGTTTTCCTGTGGTTCCAAAACGAACAACGTTTCTTAGCGGTGATACCTTGAGAAAAACTCTGTCTCCAACCTCAAATTCAAGGTCGGTCCTTCTCTTGTCGGCATAGGACTTTTGTCTGTCTTGGGTCGTCTTCATCCTTATTCGTATTAAGTCTACTTTCTCTGAAGTCTCTCGGATCATATCTGGTCCAAGTATGAGCTTATCAGTAGACTCCCACCAACAAGTGGGCGATCGGCACGGTCTTCCATATAAAGCTTCGAAGGGCGCCATTCCGATGGTTGCTTGATAGCTGTTGTTGTAGGCAAATTCCACCAAAGGAAGGTGGTCTTCCCATGTCCCTCCGAAGTCAAGGACGCATAGTCTTAAAAGATCTTCCAAAACTCTGTTCACTCTCTCTGTTTGGCCGTCGGTTTGGGGATGATAGGCTGTGCTCAAGCATAACTGCGTTCCTACTGCTTCTTGCAGACTCCGCCAAAACTCACTGGTGAAGATGGGGTCTCGGTCACTAATAATGCTAGATGGTATCCCATGGAGTCGAACGATTTCCTTGAGGTAAAGTGATGCTAGGGATGAGGCAGTTCTTTTACTTTTGACAAGTAAAAAGTGGGCGCTTTTAGTAAGCCTATCCACTATTACCCAAATGCTAGTGTTGCCTCTCCTAGACCTAGGCAGCCCATCGATGAAGTCCATTGAGATGCTATCCCACTTCCACTGCGGGACCTCCAGAGGATGTAGCAGTCCGCCAGGCTTTTTCTGTTCCGCCTTAACCTGCTGGCACACCATACACTTAGAAACGAACTCTGCCACGTCCTTTTTCATGCCGTTCCAGAAGAAAGTCCTTTTTATGTCTTTGTACATTTTATCTCCGCCTGGGTGTATCGTCATCTTGGAGTGATGTGCTTCCTCGAGAACCTTCTTTACTAAATCTTTTGTCTGTGGGACGCATAGTCTTCCGTCTCGCCTTAGCAAACCCTTATCGTCGATGGAGTATCTGTTGAGGTGACTTGAAGTCTCACCCCTAATTAGCCTATCAATTGTTTCCACAAGCTGAGGGTCTTCGCGTTGTGCTGTCCCTACTGAATCCACTAAAGTTGGGCGCACTTCGAGAGATGCTAGCAAGCCTGGTACGAAATCGGAGGAAGGCCTAAAGTCGAAGCTGGCTATAAACTCTAGGCTTTGTCTTTCAACAAACAACGGGCTTAGGGTCAATTTCTTTCGGCTCAACGCGTCTGCCACTACGTTGCCTTTGCCCGGAGTGTAGGAGATTTCGAAATCGTACGAGGCAAGAAACTCCATCCATCTTTGTTGCCTCAAGTTAAGATCCTTCTGCGAGAAAAGATATTTCAACGATTTATGGTCAGTGTAAAGTTCGAACTTCTCACCTAGGAGATAGTGTCTCCAAGACTTGAGTGCAAAGACGATGGCGGCTAACTCAAGATCGTGGGTTGGGTAGTTCTTTTCGTGCACTTTCAACTGCCTCCCGCCATAAGCTACTACCCTTCCTTCATGCATTAAGACGGCGCCTAGCCCTGTCCCACATGCATCCGTATAAACAGTGAACATCTTGCTCCCATCTGGCAGTGTCAAAACTGGGGCTGTTGTGAGAGCCCTTTTCAGTCGTTGGAAAGAAAACTCGCAATCCAAATCCCAATTGAACACTAGATTCTTCTTAGTCAATTTCGTGAGCGGAGCTGAGATTTTCGCAAAATCCCTTATAAACTTTCGATAGAAACCTGCTAGTCCTAGAAAACTTCGGACCTCAGTTGCATTCCTTGGTGTCTTCCAATCCTGTACCGCCACTACCTTAGCAGGGTCCACTGCTAACCCTTGTTTGGATACTATGTGCCCAAGGAACCTCACCTCTTCTCTCCAAAAGTGGCATTTGGAGAATTTGGCTTTTAGTTGATGGACTCGCAAAGTTTCCATGATTGCCCTTAAGTGCTGAGCATGTTCCTCTTCACTCTTTGAGAAGATAAGGATATCATCTACGAAGACCACTACGAATTTGTTGAGGAAATCTCTAAATACCCTACTCATCAGGTCCACGAAGTAAGCAGGTGCATTTGTCAAGCCGAAAGGCATGACAAGCCATTCAAAGAAGCCGTCTGGGGTTCTGAACGTCGTTTTATCGATGCTATCTTCAGCCACCCTTAGCTGATGAAAACCGGTTGCTAAATCGAGCTGGGAGAAAACAGACGCTCCTACAAGCTGGTCAAACAAATCGTCAATTCTAGGGAGAGGGTGCCTATTCTTTTTCGTTAGCTTGTTGAGCTCCCTATAGTCAACACATAGACGGAGTGAACCATCCGCCTTTGTAGCGAACACCACTGGAGCGCCCCATTCTGAAATGCTTCTCCTAATGAACCCCTTTTCTAGAAGCTCTTTAATCTGTTTACTGAGCTCTTTCCTTTCCCGTGGAGCCATGTGTCTAACGGGCAATGCAACGGGCTTTGCATTATCTACAAGATATATGCGGAAGTCTATTTCCCGCTTCGGAGGCAAGCCCTTCACCTCTTCGAAGACATCCGGATATTCCCGGACCACTCTAACTGATTGCAAATTTTCAACAGAGGCATCTAGCGATTCAAGATAACTAAGCATAACCGCATACGAGGGATTACAAGAAATTTCCAAAGTATTACCGAGCTGGGTTAGGAGCCTAACAACCCTTTTCTAACAATCAAGGATGGCCCCATTACTGGATAGCCAATCCATACCCAAAATCAAACCATAACCCGAAAAGCCCAAAACAAAGGCACTACATTGAAATTCTACACTTAGAATAGAAATTTTCAATCCCAAACAGATCATAGACAAATGAGCTGGGCCCCCAATTGGGTTTGAAACAATTAAGGGGTCCTCTACCATACTAGTTTTTAGGTGCAGAGATTCTACTAAAGCAGACGAGATAAAGGAGTGTGATGCGCCAGAATCAAATAAAGTGCGAACGGGGTGATCATAAAGATAAACTACACTTTCTACAGAAGTATTTATACCTCGCTGTTGCAGAGGTGGCGCTTCCAGCACATGAACCTGTGCCCCTGGGGTGGATCCAGCCCTCTGCCCCTGTCCTCGTTTCTTTGGGCAGTCCTTAGCCCTGTGGCCTGTCTCACCGCAAGAAAAGCACCCACCATTCTCCTTGGCCTTCTTTTTCCGGCAGTCCTTAACTAAGTGCCCCACTTTGCCATAGAAATTACACTTCCTCTTCTCTTTGTTGCCTTTCCCGCCCTTCTTAAAGTCTGTCTTCTTGGGCTGCAAACCCTCTTTCTTCCCTTGAGAGCTTTCTGCCTTTGTTTCCTTCTTGCCCTTATCCTCTTCATTCAGCAATGCCATTTGCACCAATCTTTCATACGTGGCTCCCATGGGTATATGGGTCATGGCCAAACTGTGTAATGGCTCATTCAACCCTTTGACGAAACGAAGAGCCTTCTTGTGCGGGGTGTTGACTAGGTCAAGCCCAAACCTAGCCAGCTCATCGAACTGATTCACATACTCTCTGACTGTCTTGTCCCCTTGCTTAAGAAATAAGAATTTTTCCAACTGCAAACTTCTTTCCGCATCTGAGAGAAATTTAGTCTCAAACCTTGCCCTAAAGTCCTCCCATGTCTCCACTGGTCTTTCAGCATTAGTGACTTCCCACCAGTAGGAAGCCTCGCCCTTTAATAGCCATACTGCCAGTTGTACTTTTTGTCTATCTTCTACCTCAAAGATGATGAATAGGTCCTCCGTTTCTTTCAGCCAATTTCTAGCTGCCACGAAGGACTCAGTTCCATGGAAATCCTTTCCCCCCATAGCTTTAAAATCTTTACATATCTTAGCAAAAGTGTTTCCTCGAGGAGGAGGTGGAGGAAAAGGTGCTGCTGCAGCTGGATGATTTCCTACAACTGGGGGAGGAGGAATGGTAGGGCCTGGCTGAGTGGCCCTTGCTTCTAAGAACCGTCTAAACCAACCAGGTATTGGCACCCCTTCTGGCAAGTTAAGATCTTCGGACATGCTGAAACAAAAAAAGGATAGATTCAAAACGAAGGATAAGAGATAGTACCTATGGCTTTGGGGGGGACTTTGCCTTTTTAAAATAAAAATAATATTTTATCTTTTTAAAATGCTTCTTTAAATTTCCTTTTTGAAAATAATTTCTCAAAACTTTTTATCTTATCTGGTAAACCTATGCTCTGATACCAAGTGAAACACCCCACCTCCGTTAGAGTCACTCTCAAAGGGAATGCCCTAATTTTGGTGGAGGTTTATAAGTATAAGTCACAGATATACAAGACAGATATAAGAACACATATTTGAAAACAGCGGAAAATCAACAACTTTTATTTCATAAAAGCAAATACGTGCTACAACAACATCACCATAATTGTCTTACATCTTTTCCAAAAACATAACATAACACTTTCATAATCTGTCTTGATTACATTATTTAAAGAAGCATAAATAAAACATAGATAAACTGCAAAAGCCCCATAGTGGTTGTCCAAAGCCATAGTTCAAAACGCAAAAGTCCAAGCAATACATTTCTCTTCTTTAAGCTGGATGTTAAGGCTGGTCAAGCTGCAGTGTTCCCTCCCTGTGGACCTGGGGGGGGGGAACGGAAGAAAAGAAGACGAAAGAAAAGTAGAGTCAGACATACAGCCTGAGTAAGTCTAGTACTATTCTGTCTATAAATAAAGAACTGGGTATGATAAGTATAACAAGAAGTGGGAAAGCACTATAAACTTGGTTAAGTTGTCTAGGGTCGAATATGCTATCGTACCCCATGTTAATCTCTGAACCCATATAAACTAGTTTCCAACTAGCACCCCATAATCAGGGTGAAGTGATCCATTTTATGATGATCGACTCCTACTCGCATAGTTACATGTGTCTTACGGCCCCCGATGTTGTAGTTACCTATGCTGGTCCCACCATGGGGTGTATCAAGTCCCATGGTGGCGGCCCGACACAGTCCTAGAATGCACAGGTATGCTACTGGTGTCCAGTGCCTTATTTTTCTGCGCCGGAGTGTGTGCACGCCCGCACCCCGTTAGAACCTACACTGCTACACCACCGCCGTTGATTTGACCTCTTACAATCAGCCCAGTAATCGTGCCCCACCCTGCCTAGTTTCAGGGTATCCTGATACACCTTCTAGGGTTACTGCTGAAAAGGGTCCCCCGTTACTAGGTTTTCTATCTCTAGCCAACATGCTAAGTTGGTTAAGCGTTTTCTAACCTAACCCCCACCAGTCCGTTTAGTTTAGCATGTTCCATTTTGATTAAGTCTTTAGTTCACTTAATCCTAACAATCCTGACTCATCCTTAATTGTCTTATTAAAGCCTTGACCTCTCACATTAGACAGGTATTGTTGTGGCTGCCTGTTGCCGGTTGGTTCCGGGCAGTCTTACGCCACAACTCAGTCTAACCTCGGGTCCTTATTGGGCTCCATGTTTAACCTCCCACATTGGATAGGTATTGTTGTGACTACTGGACAGCCGGGCGGTTCCAGGCAGGTTTACATCACAACTCAATCCAACCTCGGGTTAAACACATCGTATGTTCTACATTTACATATTTTGTCTTTCTTCTTTATTTTCTTATATGTAAATATTTGCGGCCCATTATTAAGTTAATGGTGTAAAGGTTACACCAATCATGGGCCCAACCCATACTTGAATTTGGGCCCTTCTACTTTATATTTTCATTTATTAATTAATTTGGCCCAATGCTATTTTCCCCTGTTTAATACGTTCGTTTATCATAATATATGTTGGGCTTAGGCTTTTAAGCCCAACTTAGCCATGAGAAATAGGGGAGGCTTAAAGCGTGATTACATACACAAAAAGGGGAATGTGAACGCATGAACTTGCAACATAACGTTGGAAATACAAAACAGAAACTGGTGTACTTGCATAGTAGCATAAGTGACATGAATCAAAGCATGTAAACTTGTAGTTAAGTTAAGAATATCACTATTGACACATAGGCTTAACTACAACATAAACCTATATTTTTATTCAGGCATAATGTCAAACATAAGCAAATCATGTTCATAAGATTACTACATGTTTACAAAGGTGCTTACTTTTGTTTACTAACACAAAAGTATAGTTCAACTTAATCATGATTTTAAATTTATTCATATAACCAAGGCATAAATATTTCTAACATGAAATCATGATTTTTACTTTAGTCATGCAAACTTGCAAAAGGGATTTTTGAATCTAACCTAGCTATGTACCACATATGTCATCATATAATTCTGGTTAACAATATAGACCTAACATGGATTTCAATTATGCAAAATATCAATCATAGCCTAGTCATATTCATAAGTTTGCAAATAGGTTTTCTAGTACAAAAGCATGGCTTAATACATAGATCATGATGCCAAATTTTCAACATAATTTCATATGGATTATAATAACCCAAACTTATTCCAATTACGTACAAAATGATTTATGTACAAAAATATACATTATGATGGCATAGTAGCAAAACCCCAAACTTGCATGAATTTCAATTAATCAACTACATACATGTAGCTTCAACATGGATTACATAATCTGCGAATATTCCAAACGTATACTTGCATAAAACTACCGCAAACATGTAGTTTTTTATAATGAATAACATAATTCGAGAATATCCAAACGTATACAATATCCCAAATCGGTAAGAATCATAGTAACGCACAAATATGAATTACTTTATCGCCACAAATCAAGTATACAAACCAACACAATTATTTGTTCATACCAAAATAATACTCTACTTACAATTGTGTGACGAATTCTCCAATTTAAGAATTTGGAGATGCGATTCCTTGTTGATTTGATTTGATTAAGTTGCTTTATGCTTTAGAATTTTCCTCCTAATCCTCTCTCCAATTGGTGGCTACTCTTAGTCGTTCCTCAGCAACATGACGGCTTTGTTCTTATTTTTGAATGAATAGATTAGGGTGAGTCTAGGGTCATTTTTATAGGGTTTATGAACTGATTAGGACCATTGATGTTGCTTGGATTGATCGTAGCCATTCATTCGAAAGAGAGACCAATTAGAGCCTGCCACTTAGCCCTAATGACAAAGCAGACTACAGAAAATCGACCAACATAGAATAGGCCAGCCAGGTTGGGCTGGGTTCGACCTGGCTCTGGACCAGGTCGACAGCCCTGTCGACCTGGGTGCATTAGGCGGGAGTTTTCCCGCCCTGGCCAATTGGGCCCGATTTTGGAATTAAAACTTGTTTTTCTGAGCTGTTTTATTCTGTTCGAATTTTAAACTTAATTCAGAAACTTCCGAAGGCCATATCTTCTTCATACGGACTCCGTTTTTCGAAAACTCAGACTCTATTTCGCGTATTTTTCCGAGACGAACGCAATGGCGTATCCCGTTTCCCTTAGTTCTTTGATTTTAAATTAATTATACTTTAATTTGTTAATTTCACAGCTATAGAATACACGGGGTGTTACACGTACCAAGAGTGGAAGCGGAGAAGGAAACTTCTTTAGCTAACACATAATGTATGGTTGAGGACGTCAATCAGTGATTTGATGGATTTGACGATGTGGCTTTCAAAGTGAATCTGGTATGATGATAAAGCGTAGCTTCTAGCCTCATCATCCGGTAAATGACAGAAATCGGGCAGGTAGCATGACTAAGTCAGTCGCACCGAAGTAGGGTGTATAATCACCTGATCTAGAGTTTCATTTACTTCTAAAAATCTATTGTTGATGCTGCCCCATTTGGGAAACGGTTGCTGATCCCAACTGTTGGTGATATACATTCGATACACTCAAGCGAAATGAGTGGTCGGTCATGTGTGGCCGGGTTGCAAGATGTTCTTGTTGAACCCAGTGTATTCCTCTCTAGAGGTACACTAGCGAAAGGTGGTTCCATACCTTATCATAGTTGGAAATCCATTACCCAATACGTGCTTGCGGTTGTGATTGTATACTATATATGTAGAACGTGAGATGAAAGCGTTTCTGCTAGATGATTATATATACTGTGGTTGATAGACATTATTATAATATCAAAAGGTTTTTGATATAAAGATAATTTGGATTCTCATAAGGGAAAAACCCGTTCCGTTATGCGGCGTGGTCTTATGAGATATCGTTTACTTGTTCGAACTGTTTTTAAACTGTTTTACTCATACCAGTCCCATGACTGACCCGGAGTTTACTTTGTTGTTTTCCCTAAACTCTTGGGTGCCTAAATTTGTATGGGCAGTCAAGTAGTCGAGATTTACAGATATAGTTGAAGAGCTGGAGCAGGAGGCTTCAGGATCATATGGCTATAGTTATTTCCGCTGTGTTGTAAGTGATGTACTTTGATATTGATGTATATTCAAGTACAGATGTATATTTCAAGTTATGTTATATATATTATATGTTATTCGTTCCGCTGTGAGATTCGTGTTACTCTGATGTTGTGTTCTTCTTCTTCTTCTATTCTAAGTTTCTATCTTATCTTTCCTCACCCTCTAATTTCTTTCACTAATTACCAGGATTTTTCGATGTTTTAGTTATCGACATCGTGTTTATGTCGATAAGCAAAGTCGCTCAAAATCCGGGTCGTTACAACTAGCTGATTTCGGATTCTAGGTTTTTGAGAAATTCGGCTGTGATTAGATAATGAGGTAAAGGTCTGACCTCCCCTTTATAATAATCATATCCGACTTGTATATCTCCTTATTACCCGTTCATCCTTATTTGAAATAGAAGAATTAGTCATGGACCCTTCTATTTAAATATCCTCACCCTTTTACAACGTATGTGAATGTGACCCTATAGGCTATGACAGCGTTGGCAACAGTTTAAACATATTTTGACTGTGAACAATGAGCGGCGTCTAGTAACACATCATTATTACCCAAGCTATAATAGTAATGATTCAATACAACCTTTTGTGAATAGTGCCTCAATATAATTTAATCCTTTTAACCGTTATATCCAAGATTAAACTGAAGGCATGGATCGTATCATCCTCTTTTAATTTAATCTGTTTTCTTGATCAATGAGTAGACTGTTCAGAACAAATCAATATTTGAGCACGGCCATGCATTTGACAGTCTTACTCAATCAAGAGGCCCATGGATATCACTACGAATATATCGTAGGGTTAAATTCCATCTAGATCATTCATGATTTGTATTCGATTCTAGATACATCCAATAATCACTGTTATCATTACTCTGTTACGAAATAACTTTGGATGATATCAAAACGTAAATATCTTCGAATAGAATTATAATGATTTTAGGTCTGAGGACCATTATATCACTATAACTATGAGAACAACTTATGATACTGTTGATTATATTCCATGTAGTTATCTCACGGTGGGTCAACCCAATACGTTATTCTCTAATACGTATTTATATCTTGACTTTAATATCACGTATATTAATGATCAATGAGATGTGATCATCAGTCAATCAATATACTAGTCTCAATGCTTTATTGTTCTCCTGTATAAACAATAAAGCTCGACTAGGGACATTTAAGAATTATAATACTTTTCATATCATATAATCTCAAGTTCAGTCTTACTCGAACTATATAATCCCGTATTATTATTCTAAGGACTTCCATTACATTAATATTTATATTACATAGTAAATATAAAATAACAGAACATTTTATTCCAAACAAAACATAACAATAAAAAATTTATCATTATTCACATCTAACAGATTGCCTCTAGGGCACAAACTCTAACAATCTCCCACTTGCACTAGAGCCAATCACTCATGTGTCGAATACCCATGAAACCAGTGTGACTATCATTCTTTTGCTGCGACAAAGCTTAAGTCAATGGGTCTGCAACGTTATTATCCGTTGGGACTTAGCAGATATGTATGTCTCCTCTATCAACAATTTCACGGATGAGATGATATCGCCGAAGTATGTGTTTGGATCATTGATGTGACCTAGGTTCCTTAGCCTGAGCTATGGCCCCATTGTTGTCACAATAAAGATCTATTGGATCAACAATGGATGGAACAACAGAAAGTTCAGAAATGAACTTTTTAATCCAAACAGCTTCCTTAGCAGCTTCTGAAGCAGCAATGTATTCAGCTTCCATGGTCGAGTCAGTGACTTTTTCTTGCTTTGAACTTTTCCAGCTAACAGCAGCACCATTTAGGAAAAACACATAACCCGACTGTGACTTGAAGTCATCTTTATCAGTCTGGAAACAAGCGTCTGCGTAACCTTTTACCATTAATTCCTCTTCGCCTCCATATATCAAGAATGAATCTTTAGTCCTTTTCAGGTACTTAAGAATATTCTTGACGGCTGTCTAGTGACTTTCACCTGGATCTGATTGGAATCTGCTTGTCATACTTAAAGCATAAGAGTCATCTGGGCGAGTACATAACAACGCATACATGATTGATCCAATTGCCGAGGCATAAGGGATCATCTTCATGCGTTCCTTATCATTTGATGACTTAGGACATTGAGATCTAGAAAGTGATATACCATGTGATATGGGTACATATCCTTTCTTTGCCTCTTGCATGCCAAACCTTTTCAGCACTTTATCAATGTATGTATTCTGACTTAGGCCTATTAATTTTCTCGATCTATCTCTATAGATTTTAATACCTAAAATATAGGATGCCTAGCCTAAGTCTTTCATTGAGAAACTTTTACCCAACCATGTCTTTACCGCTTGTAATGAATCAACATTATTCCCAATAAGTAATGTGGCATCCACATATAATACTAGGAATATTATGTTACTCCCACTGATTTTCTTGTATACACAAGGTTCATCTTTGTTCTTACTGAAACCAAACTTTTTGACTATTTCATCAAAATGAAGATTCCAACTCCGAGATGCTTGCTTCAATCAATATGTGGATCGATGCAGTTTACATACTTTTTAGCTTCCTTTGGATTGATAAAACCTTCAGGTTGTGTCATGTACACATCCTCGATGAGGTTCCCGTTAAGGAATGCAGTTTTAACATCCATCTGCCAGATTTCGTAATCATAAAAAGCAGCAATTGCAAGCATAATCCTTATGGATTTAACCATAGCCACTGGGGAGAAAGTTTCATCATAATCAACTCCTTGAATTTGTTTGAAACCTTTTGCCACCAATCGGCCTTTATAGGTTTGTACTTTACCTTCCATGTCAGATTTCTTTTTGAAAACCCATTTGCACCCGATTGTTTTTACCCCATCAGGTGGATCAACCAGAGTCCACACTTGGTTGGTGTACATGGAATCCATTTCAGATTTCCATGGCTTCAAGCCATTTCTCAGATTCTGGTCCGTTCATAGCATCTTGGTAGGAAGTGTGCTCATCTTGATCTCTTAGCATTACGTCTCCTGTTTGAGTTACTAGATATCCAAAATATCTATCAGGCTCATGACGTATTCTACCAGATCTACGAACGCTTTGTGTAATTTGAGCAGGTTCAGTTTCCATAATAGTTTGTGGTTCTTGCTCAATTTCATATTCAGGTTCAGTGATATTTTGTGGTTCTCGAATTTCTTCGAGTTCTATTTTATTTCCACTGATATTATTAGAGACTAGATCTCTTTCAACCGAAAACCCAGTTCGAGCAATAAACACTTTATGCTCAGACGGTTTGTAGAA
The DNA here is from genome assembly GCA_030737875.1 of Allium sativum. Classification (NCBI taxonomy): domain Eukaryota; kingdom Viridiplantae; phylum Streptophyta; class Magnoliopsida; order Asparagales; family Amaryllidaceae; genus Allium; species Allium sativum. The sequence continues at coordinate 1,055,659,532 of CM060912.1, read as the reverse complement.
ATAATATCCTTTTGTTTCCATTGGATATCCCACAAAATAGCATTTTTCCGATTTGGGTCGGAGCTTGTCAGAGTTAAGAAGCTTAACATAAGCCTCACATCCCCAAATCCTCATAAAAGAGACATTAGGACATCTTCCCGTTCATATCTGATATGGTGTGGTCTGAACCGCTTTAGTGGGAACTCTATTAAGTATGAATGCAGCTGTTGTAAGGGAAAAACCCCAAAAACTTATTGTAAGATTTGTATGACTCATCATTGATCGTACCATATCTAATAAGGTGCGATTTCTCCTTTCAAAAACACCATTCCATTGTGGTGTTCCCGGTGGAGTGAGTTGTGAAACTATTCCACACGCTTTCAGATAGTCATTAAACTCTTGGCTTAAATATTCTCCTCCTCGATCTGTTCGAAGAGTTTTTATATTCTTACCAAGTTGGTTCTGAACTTCATTCTTGAATTCTTTGAACTTTTCAAAGGATTCTGATTTGTGTCTCATAAGATACACATATCCGTACCTACTGAAATCATCAGTAAATGTAATGAAGTAATAGAACCCACCTCTAGTAGATGTACTCATTGGTCCACATACATCACTATGTACAAGGGCCAATAGATCCTTAGCCCGTTCATTGTGTCCAGTGAAAGGAGCTTTTGTCATCTTGCCTAATAAACAAGATTTGCAATCTTCATATGATTCAAAATCAAATGAATCCAAAATTCCATCTTTTTGGAGTTTCGATATGCGTTTCTCGTTTATATGGCCTAGACGACAATGCCAAAGGTACGTTGGATTTAAATCATTTGATTTAATCCTTTTGGTATTAACGTTATAAACTAGCGAATCAAAATTAAGAACATAGAGACCATTAATTAACTGTGCACTTCCATAAAATATCTCATTCAAATAAAATAAACAGCATCTGTCTTTTATTATAAATGAAAATCCTAACTTGTCCAAACAAGAAACAGAAATAATATTTGTCTTAATAGAAGGCACAAAATAACAATCTTCTAATTTTAAAACTAATCCAGTTGGTAAGGACAAGTGGCAGCTTCCCTTGGCTAATGCAGCAACTTTTGCTCCATTTCCCACACGCAAGTCCACTTCTCCTTCTGCCAAGTCTCTACTCCTTTGCATCTCCTGCAAATTGAAACAGATATGTGATCCACATCCAGTATCTAATACCCATGATGATGAAGGAGATAAGTTGACATATATAACATTTATACCTGAATTAGGCGAAGTCAAACTTCCCTTCTTCTTCTTTAGTTCTTCCAAATAAACATAACAGTTGCGTTTCCAGTGACCAGGCTTTCCACAGTGGTGACAATCACCTTCTTTGGGAACCCCTCCTTTAGGCTTTGACCCCTTTTTGAAATTGGTCTTATTAGCAGTCTTCTTAAGCTGCTTTTTCTTGTTCTTGCCCTTGCCTTTGGCTTTGGCAGTCTCCTTCTGTACCATCATCATGGCAGTCGGTTCTGCCTTTTTCATGTTATTCTCAGCAGTTCTCAACATGCTCAATAACTCATTTAAGGGCTTCTCAATCTCATTCATGAGATAGGTCATAATAAATGAAGAATACTTACTGTTTAATGATTGGAGCACAAGATCGGTTTGGGCTTCCGGTGTCAAAGGAAACCCTAACCTCTCGAGATTCTCTATATAACCAATCATCTTTAGTACGTGTGGACCAACGGGTTCCTTTTCACCCATCTTGCAGTGATATAGTGCTTTTCTCGTGTCATACCTTTCTTGACGAGCATGCCCTTAGAACAACTTCTTAAGGTGTTCGATCATATCATAGGCATCCATGAATTCATGTTGCTTCTGAAGCACATGATTCATCGTTGCCAACATAAGACAGCTAACATCAAGAGCATCGTCTAGATATTTCTTATGAGCATTAACCTCTGCACGGGGTGTAGTACTCGGTGGCGCCTCTGGAATAGGCCCATCAAGTACATACAGCTTCCTTTCCTGTTTGAGGACAATCCTCAAGTTACGGTGCCAGTCCAGGAAATTTATTCCATTCAGTTTTTCTTTTTCAATAACAGGCCTAATGATAGACTATTATTGGTGTTGCTAGCCATTTAGAATCTACAAGAGACAATAAATAATTTTGACAATCAAAATGACAATAATCATGGCTAAATAAAAGATGTACAAATAAATATGCTCCCACTCAAATCAATATCCCTATTTTAATATATAAATGTATATATATTTTGGTGTTCCAAAATCCACATCTAATCATGCCTTGACCTAGCTTTGACTAAACTCAAAACATAACATTTTAGGTAGACATCTTATGTCAATTATATCGTTTATATAATTTTTGGATCGCATGTCGAACATTTTGTTATGTATTATTCTGTTGCTCAAAATATAGAATAAATCATGTTATTTGTCCCTAGGCCATAATCGTATTATGCAACCTAGTTAAATCAGACCCAATAATAGGTTGGAGCACCACATTTTACTCCATCTCATATAACCAAAGTTAAAAGACGCACAACGCTTTGGCGTTAGTAAAAACCAGTAATTTTGGACAGTGATGAGTATATTACTGGAAGACATCACCGTGATTTAATATAAACAATAGTTTTGACAGGGATTTAAAATTAAATGGACAAAACAATTTATTTACATATGTTTTAAAATACAATATTTTAAATTGAAGGTTTTAATTCCAAAATATAAGAATTTCAGATTTCTAAAATCAATAATACTAATTTGGAATTAAATATATGATTGCCCAAGTAATGATATTTCATAAAATAATTTAGCTGAAATTATTTCAAGAAGATATTGTACATTATAGAGTATTTGCAAAACAAAATTAAATAAACCATTCAACTTGCTTTATAACCATCCCATTATTATTTTGCCAAGACATATAAAATGGAAGACCCAACATTCAAGATAACAGTCCAGTAAATTTCAATATCACAATGTTTACACATAGCGTAAACCTCAAATCATATAAGAAGGCTTACACTATTATGTCCAACATGAAAAACAACTACCTTTCAAAATTCCATATCTTTGTAATACATAACTTCTAACAGCATTCTAACCCGCTACAGCTCAAATATTTGCATCAGTATAATGCATGAAACATTAACAGGAAACATACTTTAACATAAACAGATACAACCTGATGATATCATTGCAATCAAAATATAGATACACATATATACATCAGATATTGACAGATCATTCCTGAACAGTTCAAAGCAATTCAATGTTTACATATAATTAGAGTATAGCCTCACTGATCGAATTATATATGTATCTATTACAAATATTTCACTGGAGCATGAATCATGAGAACCAGATCAACATCTGATGTACTCGCTGTAATTCATCATTTATATACATATCTGGAATAAAACAAGATAGATCAGATCATATTTGATATGTTTATATCAGTTTCATTCATATATATATATATATATGTGTGATTATAATATCGAAAAAGGTAAAACAGATCAAATCTGACACATTAATTTGAGTATTGCACATATACATGTAACTGAAATATAAAACAAGATTAAGTCAGACTAAATCTTATGTGTTTATATCAGTTTTCTTGTATGCATATTACTCTTATATCAACCAAAATAAATCAGATCAAATCTGATGTTTTGCAACTGTTTTGCTTGGCCTACATGGTCAGATCTGATTAAACTACAGCTATTTTCAATATTTAATGATCATATGTGTTCATATATGTTAATCATATAATACAGTGCTATATGGTAACATAGATTTATATATATATCCCAAAAGTTAATGAACCATGGTAAAATGTGCATACAGATATGTACTATGTGAACTAAAGTCACAGAAACAATTTACTACCATATATTTAAACTGAAGGTAATATACATGTACTGTTGAATCTTAATTCACCAGATTATAAAACTAAGGTGAAAATTGAGATCAGTTCAGGTTATAACATATAATCTAATGTCATTTATGGATGAAATATCATTCACATACACAAAGAGTTGATTACCATATTTCAGAATAGTAATTCAACAATTAGGATATTAACAGGGTAATAAACCACAATATTGGGAATTTACCATATGTTCACATCCAAACACATACTGATATAAAACCATGTATCATCTTAATCATTTTCATAGGATTCAACAGAGCACCATAAATACATATAACATATATTGTTCGAAATCAAATTGTTATACATATTACAATCTCTGTAACAATTACAGTATGGAACCAACACTTGATTTCCTCTTTGAAATAGATACAAATATAAGTTAAACCGAATTATACTTACACAAGAATTGGGATTTCAAACATTCATAACTGAATTAATAACTTGTACTAATTCAGATTCAGGCAGATGAACAATACTTAATTTTGTTTATCACAAAACAATTTCAGTCCTTAAATGAATGTTTACAAAATTCTAGATTTCAACTTCTAGATGTTCACAACGTCAATCAGTATGTAACAGTAACAGTTTAAAGGCCTAAATTATATTTGAATTGACATAACCTAGTGCTCCGATACCATTGAAGTAAAATTAGGATCGATTTGGCAGCGTAATTAATCAAAATCAGAAACCCTAACTTATGAATCGAATTCAAAATCATATATAAAACATGTACCTTTTGCGTTGATTTCCTAAATCAAATAATCTAGATTTGTCAAATTGACTTGAATGCCTCTGATGTAAGCGCCTCTATCGGAATCCACCTACGTTGTTCTCGAATCAAATCGAGGAAGGATGAGGTAGTACTAGCTGATTTCGGATTCTAGGGTTTTGAGAAATTCGGCTGTGATTAGATAATGAGGTAAAGGCACAAACTCTAACAAAGTTATCATTATTCACATCTAACAGATTGCCTTTAGGGCACAAACTCTAACAAGAATAACACTTTGGGCGTGGCAGGGGAGATTTGCTCGTTGAGCTTTAATGGTGTCGTGCTTCTAGGTTTCAAGCGCGTTGCGATTGCCGATCTTCTCAGCCTTCGGGTATGGCAACCCTTTATTTTTTTTCCATTTCGGCTCTCTGGTGCATTTCTATGTTATTTCCCTATGAGTATTGCATATGGGAGTTGTCTCGGTATTTCCCATCCGTCGTTTTACTACATTGGCTGTTGTCGGGCCTGGGGAACTATTGGGTGCTGCCGTTCAACTTTTGAAACGGTCAGATTTGGTATCTTCTCTGTAGTACTTTTATATCATGGGTTTCCGGGCTTTTGCATAGTATTGGGGACTTTGATGTTCTGTATCCCAGTCGCTACATGTAGGTTTTGGCTCACTTGGTTGGTTGTTTACAACTTAGGGTCTCCTTTTTTGTTGTTGTCGTGCTTAAGGCATTTTATTGCGTTGTCATTTTAGGGGCTATCTTTTTTGGTTGGTTTCAGGTGGGTTCGAGTCCTGCAATGCATGTATCATGTTGCTTGTGACCCGCGATTCATCTTTGGCATTCGTGCTTGCGCAGGTTCCTTCGGTTGTTGTAGTGGGAGGCTCCAAGGATGGATGGTCTTTTGGGCGAGACCGTATAACGATTCTAGGGTTAGATCTTTATATACCTCGGAGAGTGCCATCCTGGGTTGTCTCTACCTTGTACGGACATCCTGGGTTTTATGCCAGTCTGTGTTCCTTGGGTTGGGCTCCTAGTTGGTTGTAGGGCATTATCTCTTATGTGGGGTTGTCAACCTAATGACAACTCGGCTTTCGTAATGTCCGAACAGGAATTGGTGTCGCGTCCTTTGAACGACCCTGCACTTAGTTTTGATCCTTCTGCTCTTCGGAGGGTCAGTTTCCCCCTGTTCTTTTTCTCCCCACTTCTTAGTAAGTAGGAGATATCGATCATTATTGATCGACTCTCTTGCCTAACTAAGAATTCTTACCCTTTCAAGTCTGGAGTTAGGGGATCTTCCCTGCCATCCCAGCTTCTGGAGTCGACCTTAGCGTTTCCTGAGTATTGGGAGATGCAAGAGGGCTCCACTTCCATTCCGTCTAGTTTTGGGCATTGGAGACCGAGGCCGGAGTCTTGCACCCCCCGCACTTTCGCACATGCTCTATAGCGACATTTGGGCAGATTATTAGATCTACTCAATTCACATTTTATCTTATATGAGTTTTCTCATCTTACCGTGATTGGTATTTTCTAGCTTCTTTTCTTTCTGACTTCTATCTTCCTGTTGGATGGCAAACTTTTGATTTTGGAACGTTCGTGGCATAAGAAATAATGCCTCCTTAGCTAGGCTTATGTGCATCGTCAAGAAGCACTTGGTTTGTCTGGTGGCACTCCTAGAGCCATTTATGAGGACAGAAGTTATCACCAGTTATGTTCTATGTATCGAGTTTAGAGGTGCTCTTGCCAATGTATTCAATAAGATTTGGATTCTTTGGTCCAAGGCAGTCGATGTCCATCCAATGTTCAATTCTGACCAGCTACTTTCTATACCTTGCTCGATTTCTTCCTTCTCGTCTTCATTTCTGTTCTCAGTGGTGTACACTAAGTGTGACCGGATTTAGAGGTTAGACCTTTGGTCCGATATCCTCTTGCTTGCTGATCTGGGGTTTGAAGCTTCGGTCGTAGGAGGGGACATCAATATCATCTCCAGCCAAGCCGACAAGCGGGGTGGATCCTTTACTGACCGGGCAACGTTTGGGAATTTCAACTCTTTCATTGTGAGCTCTGGTCTATCTCAGGTCTCTTTCGTTGTCTCAGCCTTTACTTGGTGTAACAATCAGGAAGGTTCGAACCAGATCCTTTTTCAGATTGACAGAGTTTTCGATTCTGAGGGCTGGTTTAGCCTCCCTTTCTTGTACTTTATCTCCCATCTTTACCATGCCTTTTTGGATCACACTTCGATGATCCTTCTTTCCTCTTCCCTCGCCTTCTCCGCCCCTATCTTTTTTGTTTGTTTCAGGCTATGTGGAGATCCCACCACACGTTCCATCGTGTGGTGGAAGATTCTTGGAATTCTTCTTCCTTTGGTGATCCTCTTGTAGCGTTTTCTCGAAAGCTTAAGCGTCTCAAAGCTTTTCTCAAGATTAGAAACGTGCAGTCTTCAAGAATATTTTCAATCGTATTAGGGTGGCCGAAGATACTCTTATTTTAGCCATACTTTTTCCTACGCCTTGCCTATGCCATATTTCCTACATCTTTTCCATGCCATATTTCCTTCGGCGCCCAACCGTTTCCTATGCAATTGCTGCACCAGAAAAGTCTTATATGCCGATGTTACGACAAATATTTCCTACTCGTTAGTTACGCCATACATACTCAATTTCAATAAATGCAATTAACGTTTTTCCTATGCCTTTTACATGCGTCTTTCCTATGCCAAATTAAATATTTTATGCCATTAACACTACTCATATTTTAACCCAGCATAAATCAATACGATAAACTTATATATAATATAATCCACAATAATACTAAATTACACCAACAAAATACAATTTCATAATCATTAAATATGATAAACAATACTCAATAATATCTATTTAAGTAAATATGTTGCTACATTCATGAGTTTAAACCAACATCAATAATGATACATAACATGCTTAAATGTTAAACACATGCATACCATAAAATGAATAACTTCAAGATTGCTCTGATTGATTTTGGCTTGCATCTCCATTTAAGCGCTGACAAACTAGATTTTTGAACTCCAGTACTTTTTTTTAAAGTTCTTATAGCTCGCTTTTAGTGTGCTTCAGTTCTACCTTAAACTGAGTTCTCTCTTGTCCATCAGTCTCGCTTATGTTATAGGTAGCATCCTTATATCTCTGCATTTCATTAAATATTAACAAAACCAATATTGCAATCATATCCATTACAAGCCACTGACCTAACAAGCAAAAATTGTCAGATGAAAATATTTGCAGAAAAATCTACCAACAAAACAACATGATTATGTAGGCTATAACTCGATATAATTCCACCTCAATACAATGAACTATATATGAACAAAAATAAAAACACATTTATATACTAAACATGGTGTAAATTATGAAGTTACATCTCAAAACGCTATAATTGAAGAAATTAATACTTTATATCTACAAATTTTATTTTACTATATAAAAGTTTCTGTAATGACCCAGAAAGTTCCGATCCTGATTATCGATGCTAATACGTGTCATGTATCACATATCAACTAACCAATCATCCGAAATTAACAAATTGTTATTAGAACGAAGTTAGAGGGTGAGAAATAGAAAGAAAGAAAGTTAGAATAGAAGAAATGAACACGACAGAATCAGAGTATAACAAATTTCACAACGAACTGAACAAAATATATTATATAACATCTTGAAATACAAATTGTATTTTACTTACATACATCATCAAAGTACAACTCATATACAACACAACAGAAATAAACTCTATATATCAAATGTTAAAGCCTCCTGCTCCAAGCTCCTTCAAGTGAATCTGTAAAATCCTGAAACAACTTGACTGCCTGTACAAATTTGGGCACCCAAGAGTTTAGAGAAAACATAGGAAAATAAACTCTTGGTCAGTCGTGGGACTGGTCTGAGTAAACGATTTTAAATAGCTTGATTTAACATTCAAAAATCCTTTTGAAATAAATGATAATCGTAAGACCAAATCCACACATAAATATAGACGGGTTTACCTTACGATAACCCAAAATATTATAAAAATCATATACATCTTCTGATATTATAATAGTGTCTAAATACAAATAAATAGCAACTTAGCGGAACGCTTGCATCTCACGCTCCATATATATAATATACAATCATAACCACGAGCGCTTATTGGAGTTTGGGTTCCGACTATGACAAGCTATGGAACCACCTGCCGGTAGTGTATCTCTAGAGGGGAATACACTAGGTTCAACAACAACATCTTGCAACCCGGCCCACACATGACCGACCACTCATTTTTCTTGAGTGTATCGAATATATATCACCAACGGTTGGGATCAGCAACCATTTCCCGAAAGGTACAACATCGAAATAGATAAAGAAGGAAATGGATTTTCTTTAGATAGATGACTATACACCCTAATAGAAGCGACACACGTAGGTATGCTGTCTGCTCGATTTTTGTCATTTCCCAGTTGATGAGGCTTGAGGTTAGAATTTACCTTTAGAATATATGACCACCATTTACATTGAATGCCACATTGTCAAATCCCTCAAATCACTAATTGACGTCCACAAATACACTCTGGGTATAAAAGAAGTGCCCTTCTTTGCCACCAACTCGATATATTTGTAAAAATCAACGTACTTGGTTTTTAGGAAATACTCTGTTAGATATTCATCCATACAAGTCATCCAGGAATAGGATGAACCGAAGGCACTCTCCTACTGCATCCAATATAGAAATCACCTCATGGATCAGTAGTGAGTAGTCCTTGCAATCCGAAGATTTCAATTACGACAAAATCACTACTGAATACCTCTAGGAGCTTAACCAGAAAATTTCAGCAAGTGGTTCTTCCAATCATGAAGATATACGGTCTTCAATTTTAATATTTATAAATGTATCCTTCAAGTTAGTTTAAAAATCGTAAAGTTAGTTCGAAGTGGTTTTGGGTCCGGTTCCCATCCCGATCTCTCCGAGCTAATGCGTAGGGAATATTATTTGATAGTCGATGTTCCAATAATCAAATTTAAGCAGTGTTGTGAATAAAACTATTTACACAAATTATTAAAATTTTCACGACTCGCTCATTCTGTATAAATCTAAATTCTTATATAGAGAACACTAATCAGCACAAAAACATGTCAATGTTTTATTTTAACTGATTTAAGGTTGATTTATCACTTCATAGTATAACAAATAATTAATAACCATCATTCACTACAATATTAACAGCCAAAAATGATTCGATGTTTATTTTCAAACTTAATAACAGTTTGAAGATACGTGGTCTCGGGTAACTCTTATTTCATATCATATCATTCACAATTCTTAGGAAATAAATCAATTGATTTTAATTAAACTTTTATTTCGTTACAGCGTATATATGTATAGTGGGCTTTGAACTTACAACTCCATACGACGACTGCTATTCTTCCCTTACGAAAATAAACCAATAGCTTTCCGATCCTTTCTTTATATTATTTTGTTTTTACTCCTATTTTAAACAAATTAATTAAATTTGGAAAAATAAAAATATTTCAATACGCCAATACTACCATATTTCATCGACTTCCTTCCACAAATCCCCTTCTTCCATTCTTCTCTATACTGTATATAAATAATTAAAATAAATTTAAGTTAAACTCTAGGAACTTAAAAACATTTTCCTATTATTTCAGGCCCACTTTGGCCCATTTACCCAGAAATGCCCATGCTCCTGCCATATTCTCTTCTGGTCCCTGAATGCTTTCTATCCGACTTTCCCATATTTGTTGTTTCATGTTTCAACATTCATTTGCATGGCAAGTTGTCAATGTTGGCACCTTAAAGCACACATCAACACAAGAATCAAATCTGCCTAATTATTTCCTTCTCCTTCCCTAATTTTTCTTTCGTCTTCCTTGTTTTTCTGCTACGCTCCACCATCCTCCTGTACCCAGTATCACCCATGCATATGCAAAGACAATTCCACTGCCATCATGACTCTCCGACCATCCCTGCAAGTCACCTTCACCTTCACGATCTCATTTCTACATCAGGAACCTTATTGACGTCCTCTGCCAAAATCTCAAGCTTTAGCTGAAGCTTTCGAAGATTCAAAATTTACCTACCTTAACGCAATTTGCCTCGCTCCACCACCACACTTCCCCGATCATCATCAAACTCCGGTAAAACGTCGAATACGCCTTTGCCTTTCCAACCCACATGGTGCGCAACCTTAACTCTCCACCACCTCCTTGCTGATCACCGCTAAAACTAGACCTACCCAAACAGCCGTGACCCCTTAATTATATCAAAATCCTTTAAATTACTTGATTAAAAATTAAACTAGTATTTTTCCTATCACCTCTGACACCCCATGCCACTCCCACTCCGACGCCATCACCCACGACGATCTCCTTCACTTGAATTTGACCAAAATGCAATTTCTGATTAACCCAGAAATCCTCACAATCTAGGCTATTAAAAATCTTGATTTTGATGTTAAAATTCAAGATTTTCCATCACCGTTCTATCCTTATATCTAAATCTGAATTTAATGATGTTTGAATTTTTTCGTTTAATAACCTCTTTACTGTCTTTTGATGATTTCGGATAATATATAAACAAAATTTTGAGTGCACAAGAGGTAGAAAGAAACATCTCTCAAGTTGACCCAAACCCCTAAAACAAACTAGAATTTAAGTTGTTAATTTTTCTTGAATTTATAGAATGATGCATATATTCTCTACTATGAACACAGAGGGCTTTTAATTTTGTTTATAATGATTCAATCTAGTAGTAACAACATATAACCGATGTTAACAACTAGTACCAACTACAAGGATACATGGATTTGAATCCAACATATATATATATACTCCTCGGAAACAGATTAGAAATAGATAAGCTAAGGTTTATTCACATATACCCACTACAAGAAAAATACCTTATTGCAACTAGCTATTTGCAACAGGCGATAAATGAAAGTTGCAGTAAATGATATTTAGCAACAGACCTATTACAGCAGTTGCAATAGATAAGATTTAGCAACAGACATTTTATTGCTGTTGCGAAAAACATATTTTTAGCAACTTCGCTTCTCTTCCTGTTGCAAAAACATACTTTTAGCAACTGTACTTCCATAACAGTTGCAACAAACATATTATTTGCAACTGCGCTTTCTTGCCTGTTGCGAATAAATATCTTTAGCAACTGTTCTAGCCAGTTGCGAATGAATATCTTTAGCAACTGTTTTCGCCACTTGCGATAAATGTATTTTTTTTACAACTGGTAAAGCCAGTTGCGAAAAGTAGTCTTTTAAAGTTTATTTTTACCCACCTTTGGTAAGCATAATTACTATTAAATACAAACGTACGTGGTAATAAGTAATATTTAGTTATAATATAATAAGTATTAATTATTATTAATTAATATGAATTAATACTAGTAATTTAAACTAAATATGTAATAATTAATAATTATTATTAATAATCAATTATATATACATAATGATTAACATTTAGTACTTAATATACAATTATAGTCATGACGTATTAAATAATATTTAACAAATAAGAAGCTACATTATAATAATTAACAGTTAGTACTAAGTAATAAATAATTGATATGTAATAAGTAATAATCAAAATTAATAACTAATGTATTTGGTAGTTAATAATTAATAATTATTAGTATAATATAATTAATTAATAATTTCTAGTAATAAGGTATAAAACATATTTTGTATATATTCATAAAATTGATTAAGAATTAGGGTATACTTATGAGCTAAAATTGATAATTGAATATAATTAGTGATTAGTATTAAATTATCAATAATTAATTACTATTAATTTTTGATGTTTAGTTTTTAATAATTACCGTTTGCAGTTTACCGCTTTATTACAAGTATACTACTGTATTGAACTTGCTGGAAAACCGAAATTTAGATCCAAGAAAGGATCCCGCTTCTAGATAACTCTAACAATTTATGGATCCCGCTTCTATTTTTCGGTTTCCCGCTTCTCTTTTTTCGTTTCCCGCTTTACCATTGAGACCCTATTTCCTAGGTCCCTTATTTCCTCAAAAATCATAATATCTGAAAAGTCCCAAACGTAAAACTCGATTCACTTCCTCTCCTACACCGACCACAACATGAAAACCCTTTTCCCTTCGATCAACCCGTTCGTCCTTTGGAAGCCGCTACGAGAAACGGATAATTAGGAGGAGTCACCGAATCTGTAATTGTCGGGGAGTGTCCAAGATCCAATCAATTAGACGCGAAATCCTAGATCTTGACCCCGAGTCGTTTGTGGTTTCCAACGTTGACCAGGCCCCCTACGAAGCGATCTCCCCGACGGCGAACAACCTTTTAGATATGGTCCAATGAATTTAAAAAAGATCCAACTAGGTGTTTACAGCAAGAATGGCGGAAGTTTGGGATGATGGAATCAGAAAGGATTTGGTGAAGATGTTAGAGGCATTGGAGGAGGGTAAGTAGATTCAATCAGCTAGTTCTGTTATGTATAGCTTCTAAACACCATTCATTCCACAAATTTCCATATTAGTTTTTGGTTTCTGTTTTCATTGTGTTGGTCTGTTTTTGTTTTTGGTAGATTCAATCAGCTAGTTCTGTTTTTGTTTTTGGTAAAATTTAAAATGCTGAAGCTGGCAAGTGGAGTAGTAACAATAAACTTCATTTAGTTGTTTTTCCCTGCGGAGCCAGTTAGCCCTTTCTGGAGAAATTTTAACGTGTAAAATTTAAAATGATGCTGATAATTTATAGTTCCTGACAAACTTTGCATGTGATATTTGTTTTTGCATTCATAATGTTTCGACCCTTGTGCATTATTCTAGATATCAGGCTGGTTCATGTGCCGTATTTTTCATGCGGATGTGACCAATTTTCAGACTGGTAGGAGTATGCTTCTTCACTGCAAATCTCTACCATGTTTTGAGCACAACGGGGGATGGATCCAGGCACTTGTAGGAGAAGCGGAAAATGAGACGATGCATCTGCAGATATTCATGATAATTTCTCAGCTTCACCGATGGTTTGAGATGGAAAAGATAATAAGGTTGATGGTTTGATGGTTGTGTTAATCAGATGAATGGCTGATGGTTTGAGCTGGAAAACATAATAAGGTTTGTGGAGCCACTGAAAAATGAGTGATATCAAATGAATGAATGTTGTCTTTGTTGTGGCTTCTAGGTTAGTGTTGAATTAGATTCACCTTTTGTATTAAAAAAAGGGTTGTTTTGAAGAGAGACATTAATGATGTATATGTATTTGCTTTATCAATGGATTTCTTCATTCTTTAGTTTATAGATGTTGTAATGTTATCTGAATCTTTTTGATGGCTTAACAATGTATTTGAAAGTTTTATGTTTGAATCGATGCATAGTACATATATGAGTTATTAAATTTTGAATTAATGAAAGCATTGAAATAATCAAATGGGTTTCTTTTTTAAATTTTGCAACTGTTATTTGCTGTTGCAAAATGATCTGTTGCAACAAGAAAGCCCAGTTGCAAAAAAATATACCGCAACTTCTTATTGCAACAGGCAAAAATTGTTGCAGACTTTTTACAACTCCGGCTATACCAACGGGCACAGGCCTGTTGCAATAGGTCTACTACAACAGATATTGCCTGTTGCGAAAAGTGTTTTTTGTTGTAGTGACCTTTACTGTCTTTTGTATTTATTTTGATTTTCCTACAGATGTATCAAAATCTCAGGTTTCACCGTTTCCTGTTTATTTTCTCTATCTTAGGCTTAAGTATTTGAATCGAATAGACATCCAATTATGAAAAGATTTCTTTAGAGGCAAATTATGTAGTTTATTTACAATATTTCATATATACTATGCTTTATATTTTGTTCTCATGTTGTTCAAACCATTTTGTCTTAAGAACTTAAACCCTATAAACAACTTTAATACCTGAACCAGCGTGATCACACATACAGTTGAACTAGATATAAAAAAAGTACATAATTTTTTTGAGGTGTTTAATCACAATACAAGTACTGTCTTTTGCATCTCTGGTCTTTAGTTTTATTTTATTTTTCCTATCTTATCCTCAAGTCACCCTATCTATTTGCCGATATTAAATCATTAAACATCCACAACATTGGAATCGAATATCATAGACACACATCAGCACAATATAATTTGAACATACTAGGATTTTTATAAACAATAAAGAAAATTTAAAACATTTACTCACTTATTAAATACTGTCGTATCTTGCAACTGTTTGTTGCCTTGCCATCTACCTTGCAGGCTTTCTACTTCCATGATTGCTTCATAGTTTTACATAGTGAACTAGCATGTGTGAAGTGTATTTATAGACGGAGAGGTTAAGGCTTAACTGAGGTAGGCTTTTGGGTTAAGTAGGGTATGGTTTGCAGCAGCTTTAAACAGGGGTGATATTTG
The DNA here is from genome assembly GCA_030737875.1 of Allium sativum. Classification (NCBI taxonomy): domain Eukaryota; kingdom Viridiplantae; phylum Streptophyta; class Magnoliopsida; order Asparagales; family Amaryllidaceae; genus Allium; species Allium sativum. Next base: position 1,055,644,483 of record CM060912.1, on the reverse strand, counting down.
ATTGAAAACAACTTTTGTAAAGGCCATTCAAAATATTTTTCTCCTGACTATAAGTATACATGGCCAACTATGAATGTGATGTACACATTTATGTAAAATCCCAAGTGCAATAGACTTAAGAACTAGGCTTATATGGGGTAAGGTTTGGCTGTCTCAAAACTGATGTACAGGGTATAAATGCAGCAGCCTACAGGTGATATTTATGTGGTGATTTGATTTAACAATACAATTTAATGAATGATATCAAGCTTTGCTCCTACAAAAAAGCCACAATCTTGTTGTACAAGTCTATACCTATGTATGTACCTCATCTTTCAACAAATTTAGGCCTTGCACCCTAGGCAAGTCACCTTCCTAAATCACATAAATGCTTGTCCTCTTCACAGCTATATCTTTCACAGTCAAAATGTATGTCCTATCTTATTTATATCTACACTACCTTTAACTTACATGTGAAGTAGGCATGTAGTATCACCTTAGGTACCTTCATGTCTGGTAATCTTAGTGCGAACAAAATTTGTTAAAACATTTGGCACTTGTTAATATCTACATATAACAAGTTAACACACACACACACACACACACACACACACACACACACACATATATATATATATATATATATATATATATATATATATATAGAGAGAGAGAGAGAGGTTCCATGGCACCCCTATTTGTTGGCACCCCATTTGCCCCTCTACAATAACCATGCATTTATTATTTAATAAGTTAGTGGGGGGAGAGAGTTAGTGGAAGGAGAGAGAAACGGGATTGTGTGGTGGAAACCAGGGGGGCTAAAGGGGTGCTACACTATTTGGGGTGCTCTTGATCCTATCTCATATATATATATATATATAATGACTGTTCTAAATTGAATGAATTTGATCTTATTATCAAAGAGATTGAATACCTATCATCAATGAATATTTTCCTTTGGTTTCCTTCGCAATGAAGTAATCACATTTTACATAAGCTAATTCTATCTAAATTTCTTAATGTGAAGTAATGTGCTTAACTAATTATATTCACGTAAGTTTTTAACCAATATAAAATTAAAATAAAAATGAAAATACATCCATTACTTGTTTATAAACACATATGCATGGTTAAGTATTTTTAAAACTTCAATAAATATATTATTGGAATTTATCATAATATCTTTCAAATATATAAATACTAATTAATTTAGTTTAATTTAATTACCAGCATAATCTATATATTATAGATTACAAAATTAGTCTAGAAGCCAGATAACCCCCTTAAAAGAATTTCGTCCCCAAAATTTAAAAGTAATGAGGCGATTCCAATTATAACTAGAATCTAGCCTTATATACATATATAAGCTATATACCAATGATCGAAGCAACCACAACACACAAATTATCTATCAAACATCCAAAACATATTATACACACGCATTAATTAGTTTTCAATCACATTCATTGGTCCTTGATCGTAAATCGGCAGGAAAAATATTTCCCTAACTATCAACTCCGAAGACCGAAATCAACATCAGATCAATACTTAGAAAATCATTCAACTTAGCCTTTCTTCGGTTAGGTTCTAATTTCTTAACTCCATATCTAAATTCCTTATCAACCCATATTACCCTATTTTTCATTAAAATATCCTTGATTACATTTGGAAAATAAATTCCAAATCTTATCTTCTCTAAAAATTGAATCAAACTTGTCCAACCATGTTCATCTATTTCTAATTCTCTTTTAAACTCCAATCCAGTTTAATTTTATTCAGCTTAGCTATACTATTCCAATCTTGTTTTAGTTGAATTTCCTAATTTCAGAATCTTAACTCCTGGTTTTTATTCCAAAATAGTTTGAATTCACACATCTCTATTCCATTTTAAATTCAAAACCTTGAATTTATCCAAAACATTTGTTTTACTCAAGCACTTCTCCAATTTGTCTCATTCGTACATTTCATTCTCTATACAAATTCAATTTGGTTCATTTTATAACCATTTCAATTTCTGTAATCATAATTGAATATAACAATCGACACAACCATCCATATATACTAATAATTTCAGGAAATTAATCTTTTTATATCAAAATATAATTTTGAGTAAAATTATTCCATTTACCCAACAATTAAAACAATACTATGTCGAATTACTCTGTTCAAGAGTTTAGAAACGCCTATCGATACAGTATATAATGCCTTATCGACTAGAGTTCATAAACCACTTGACAAACCAACCGACACATTATAAAATAGTTTTTATATCAATTAACAAATATGCACTCATAAATATACACTCAAACTCAATCTAGGGTATTACTAGCCCCATCTCTACCGAGTTAGGCCACAGAGCCAAAGTTATTACTATAATATTGCTCTGATACCAACTGTAACGACCCGGAAAGTACCGATCTTGATTATCGACGCTAATATGTGTCTTGTATCACATATCGACTAACTAATCATCAGAAATTAACAGATCGCTATTAGAAAGAAGTTAGAGGGTGAGAAATAGAAAGTTAGAATAGAAGAAAAAGATGAACTGAACACAACAGAATCAGAGTATAACGAATCTCATTGCAAACTGAACAAAATATATTATATAACATCTTGAAATACAAATTGTATTTTACTTACATACTTCATCAAAGTACAACTCATATACAACACAGCGGAAATAAACTCTATATGTCAAATGTTAAAGCCTCCTTCTCCGAGCTCCTTCAAGTGAATTTGTAAAATCCTGAAACCACTTGACTGTCCGTACAAATTTTGGGCACCCAAGAGTTTAGGGAAAAAATAGCAAAATAAACTCTGGGTCAGTCATAGGACTGTGTTGAGTAAACGATTTTAAATAGCTTGATTTAACATTCAAAAATCCTTTTGAAATAAATGATAATCGTAAGACCAAATCCACACATAAATACAGACGGTTTTTACCATACAATATTCTGGAAATCATATATATCTTCTGATATTATAATAGTGTCTAAATACAAATAAATAGCATTATAGCGGAACGCTTGCATCTCACACTCCATATATATAATATACAATCAAAACCGCGGGAGAATATTGGAGTTTGGGTTCTGACTATGACACGGTTTGGAACCAACTGCCGATAGTGTATCTCTAGAGGGAAATACACCGGGTTCAATAAGAAAGTCTTGCAACCCGGCCCACACATGACCAACCACTCATTTCGCTTGAGTGTATCAAATGTATATCACCAACGGTTGGGATCAACAACCGTTTTCTGAAAGGGACAACATCGAAATAGATATAGAAGGAAATGGATTTTCTCTAGATATGTGATTATACACCCTAATGGGAGTGACCCACATAGTCATGCTACCTGCCCGATTTTTGTCATTTCCCAATTGATGAGGCTTGAGGTTAGAATTTACCTTTAGAATATATGACCACTATTTACTTTGAATGCCACATTGTCAGATCCCTCAAATCACTAATTGATGTCCACAAATACACTCAGGGTATAAAAGAAGTGCCCTTCTTTTCCACCAACTCGGTATATTTGCAAAAATCAACGTATGTGGTTTTTTGGAAATACTCTGTCAGGCATTCATCCATTCAAGTCATCCAGGAATAGGATGAACCGAAGGCACACTCCTACTGCATCTAATATAGGAATCACATCATGGATCAGTAGTGAGTAGCCCTTGCAATCCGAAGATTTTAATTACGATAGAATCACTACTGAAATATCTGTGGGAGCTTAACCAGAGAATTTCAGCAAGTGGTTCTTCCGCTCATGAAGATATACGGTCTTCAATTTCAATATTTATAAAAGTATCCTACAAGTTAGTTTAAAAATCGTAAAGTTAGTTCGAAGTGGTTTTGGTCCAGTTCCCATCCCGGTCTCTTCGAGCTAATGCGTAGGTAATATTATTTGATAGTCGGTGTTTTAACTATCAAATTTAAATAGTGTAATTGAGTAAAACTATTTATACAAATTATTAAAATTTTCACGACTCGCTTATTCTATGTAAATCTAAATTATGATTTAGAGAACACTAATCAACACAAAAACATGTCAATGTTTTATTTTAACTGATTTAAATTGATTTATCACTTCATATTATAACAAATAATTAACAACCATCATTCATTACAATATTAACAGCCAAAAATGATTCGACGTTTATTTTCAAACTTAATAACAATTTGAAGATACGTGATCTCGGGTAACTCTTATTTCATATCATATCATTCACAATTCTTAGGAAATAAATCAATTGATTTTAATTAAACTTTTATTTCGTTACAGCGTATATATGTATAGTGGGCTTTGAACTTACAACTCCATACGATGACTGCTATTCTTCCCTTACGAAAATAAACAAATAGCTTTCTTATCCTTTCTTTATATTGTTTTGTTTTTACTCCTATTTAAATCAAATTAATTAAATTTGGAAAAATAAAAATATTTCAATATACCAATCTACCATATTTCGTCGACTCCCTACCATAAATCCCCTTCTTCCATTCTTCTCTATACTGCATATGAATAATTAAAGTAATTTTAAATTTAACTCTAGGAACTTAAAAACATTTTCCTATTATTTCAGGCCCACTTTGGCCCATTTACCCAGAAATGTCCACGCTCCTGCCATATTCTCTTCTGATCCCTCAATGCTTTATAGCCGACTTTCCCTTTATTGCTCTTTCATGTTTCAACATTCATTTGCATGGAAAGTTTTCAATGTTGGCACCTTAAAGTACACAGCAATACAAGAATCAAATCTGCCTAATCATTTTTTTCTCCTTCCCTAATTTATCTTTCGTCTTCCTAGTTTTTCTGCTGTGCTCCACCATCCTCTTGTACCGCGTATCACCCGTGCATATGCACAGACAATTCCACTGCCATCATGACTCTCCGACAATCCCTACAAGTCACCTATACTTTCACAATCTCATTTCTACACCAGGAACCTTGTTGACCCCCTCTGCCAAAATCTCAAGCTTCAGCTGAAGCTTTCGAAGATTCAAAATTTACTTACCTTAATGCAATTTACGTCGCTCCACCACCACACTTCCCCGATCATCACCAAACTCCGGTAAAACGTCGAATACTCCTTTCCCCTACCAACCTACCTGGTGCGCAACCTTAAGTCTCCACCACCTCCTTGCTGATTACCGCTAAAACTAGACCTATCAAAACAGCTATGACCCCTTAATTATATCAAAATCCTTTAAATTACTTGATATAAAATTAAACTAGCATTTTTCCTATCACCTCTGACATCCCACTCCGACTCAGACGCCATCCCTCACGATGATCTCCATCACCTGAATTTGACCAAAACTCAATTTCTGATTGACCCTGAAATCCTCGCAATCTAGGATATTAAAAATCTTGATTTTGATGTTAAAATTCAAGATTTTCCATTACCATTCCATCCATATATATAAATCTGAATTTAATGATGTCTGAATTTTTTTGTTTAATAACCTCTTTACTATCTTTTTATGATCTCGGATAATATATACTGCTAGTTGGTTTGAAACAAAATTTTGAGTGCACATAAGGCGGAAAGAAACATCTCTCAAGTTGACCCAAACCCCTAAAACAAACTAGAATTGAAGTTCTTAATTTTTCTTGAATTTATATATGATGCATATATTCTCTACTATGAACACAGAGGGCTTTTAATTTCATTTACAATGATTTAATCTAGCAGTAACAACATATAGCTGATGTTAACAACAAGTAGCAACTACAAGGATACATGGATTTGAATCCAACATGTATATACCTCTTGGAAACAGATTAGAAATAGATAAGTTAAGGTTTATTCACATATACCTTTACTGTGTTTTGTATTTATTTTTGTTTTCCTACTGATGTATCAAAATCTCAGGTTTCACCATTTCCTAGTTATTTTCTCTATCTTAGACTTAAGTATTTGAATCGAATAGACATCCAATTATGAAAAGAATTCTTTAGAGCAAAATTCTATAGTTTATTTACAGTATTTCATACTATACTTTATATTTTGTTCTCATGTTGTTTGTTTACATCAAAAATGGTCTAAACACCCAAGGTATTAAACTATCCTTCACCAATTCAGTAAGAAATAAATGGAGCCGTGTTTAATTAGCAATAAAAAGTGAAAAAATGCGAAAAAGTAAAGTAGAGACGAGATTTAGAGTGGTTCAGACGTTAATGAGGCCTACATCCACTATGAAGGTGATTTCCTGCCTTATAATGAAAATTACAGAACACATCAACTCTCTCTTTTCATACATTTCTATACCCGCTCAATATACCCTCATTAGTATATTTCAATCTAAGGAGTTATACAAAAGAATAGTGGAATTTGAGGAGAAGAAGGATGGATGAATGATTGAGAAGATGAGTGTCTTCGTTTTCCTTCCTCATGAAATTGTGCTTGATGCCATGGCTGAATTTGTGGTTGAGGATGAGTAGCACTTCGTGGTCTTTTTAAGCCGATCTCCTTTACGTTGGTAGTCATGGTCTATTTATAGATGAACTCCCCTCGGTAAACAACCTGGAATTCCTTTATCCAGGCTATGGATCATCCATTTTGCTAATTACGACCATGCCACTGGCTAGTTGTAGCCAGCTGTCCGTGGTTGTATCCAGTTATCATGTGCGAGCGGCTCGTTAGAACGAGTATCTTGAATAGCTGAGCGAGTCCATGTAAGCGAGCGTCCCATGAGCGCCTAAAGAGATTTTGTAAGAGCAGGATGCGGGTTTGGAGTAGAGTCTCTTTTTCCTCTTATGCGACCGTCCTTCTCGGTCCAAGGGTGCTTATGTTCGTGCTGCCTTTGTATGTCGCTTTTTGGCTTCGAGGCTTTGTTATGAGGTCACTCCTGCTTAAGTTGAGTGGGAGACTTGCCTCATTTTGGTGTTTGAGCGGTTATCAGGATATGCGACATTTATCTTTATCGGGTCGTACTTCTTATAATATGTTATACTGTTATCTTCGGACGCAGTGGTTGACTTGACTCGCCTTGGGATCGATATTTGGATCTTGCTTTGTGCGGGTGCATCGTGCACGGCCGGCCCTGATGACATCCGCCTTGTACCCTTTACCTAATGTGTGCATGAATTTTTTGGGATTAACACTTGCCCCTCGAAGTCCATGATTTCTTTTGTATATGGAATTGTGGGCTTCGACGTATTTGATCGCACATTGGTTGGTGGGTTTGTCCTGACTTATTGAGGGCTCGGTCGTGCCAATCATTTAAATTACTTCATCGTCGCTGATTGATATTGTCTTTTCCTATGAGCGAGAGGATCGATGTATCTTTTTGATTACCGTGCAAATAGCTGAATTTTGCGATGCCAGCTGGGACTTAATGAGAGACTTATGTGTAGTCAAGTACTAAGCTGACGAGGCGAGAATTTCCTGGATGAATGCCTTTTAATCTCCTTTATTTACCTCTATCTGTTCTCTTTTGATTGGTTTTCCCACGTGCGTCTATGTATACTTTCTTTAGGCGATTCCATGTTTGCTTGAATGTTGGGCTTATTGATTTGACTGTTGGGCTGTTAAACGACCAGATGAAAATACTATTTTGGCCAGCCATCCCTTTCATCTATCTTTCACATATTATTTCGCCATATATTTTAAAAGGAAAGCTTTAATGGCAATGTCGTTTTGAGCGGTCTTCTTTTCCACTGAGATCACCCTTTGCAATTCCTGAATATCATATCTCTTTTATTGTTCCAACTTCCATTCATGCGTGACACCATCATCAATGCTTCTGTAATCTTGAGATCGATGTGTCTGGATTGTTTGCCTCAGTTCAAAACTGTTCACTTGTATGTAAGCGAATTTCTCCTTTGATTTTATCTTAACCCACCTTTGGAGCATGAGTTTTATTGTGCGATATTGGGGTTCCTAGGTAGGGTTTTCCTTTTTTCTAAAATTTCATAATTTCAGGGGGTTATCCATGTCGGACCAGGCCGGAAGGTTGGAACGATAAGAAAGTTCTGACCAAGTCACGTCTACACCCCGTATTGTTTCTTTGATGGGTGCTGCCCAAGAATTCCCGCAACCTCGTGCTCTTTCTGAAACGCCCAGTGAGAGGCATCCAACAGAGCTTTCGCCCGGTTCGTTTTGTCAGATGTGCAAGCAATTTGGGATTTCGGAAAAAGGAGAGGCCAAGCTGCCTAAAGGAGAGGAGTTCGCAGATATCCCTCCCAAAGGATACATCACTGTCACTCGCGGTATGTTGAAAAGTGGAGCGGTTCCTCCCTTTAATCCTTATATAGATATGACTCTCCAGAATTTGGCCATTTCCCTGCTTCAATTACATCCCAATGGTTATGCAATTTTGACAAGCCTTTATGTCTTTTTTATGAGGGAGAAACATCGGGCTCCTTCATTTAGGGACATACGCTCATTGTATGCTTTTAAGAAAAGAGACCAGCATTCCTCGTTTATCTTCGTGGAAATCCGGGGTTTGAAAATAATCACTAGTTTAGAGGACAATGTGCGAGGATTTCCCAATCAATACTTCTTTTTCCAATGCCCCGATAATTTCTGCGGCCTTTGGAAGGCAACCGGTAAGTATCTTTATTTCTTGAATCCCAGCTTGCTCTTTCTTCCTTTCGTTTTGTCTTTCCAGAAGTCTTTTCGGATATATTGCAGTGCTTCCCAATAAAAGCATACCCTTTGACCAAGATCCATGCAACTCATTATTAGCCATTGACGAGAGCCATAGGAATAAGAAATTTTTGATTAATGAAGGGTTCTTAAGGCAATACAACTTGCTTTATCCTCTACGTACCTTTCCAGCGGATGCTTCTGGCAAACAGAAAGCTATCAGCAAATCCCCTGCCAAGAAATCTTTGGAAAAAGGGTGTTCTAGCGTTATAGGGAGCAGCGGGGTATCTTCTAGCAGCAGAGCGATCCCTGCCAAAAAGGTAGTATCCAAGCGTCCAAAGCGCAAAGGCTCTAAGACTTTAGTGATTTTGCGTGAAGAAGATGGGTCTTTACTAGAGGGAGCTTCCCGAGGAGATGTGAACGTGACTCCTTCGAAGATTGCCCCGGAACAAGTTCGGGAAGCGGAGCGGCTCGACGAAATTGTAGAAACTTCTGTAGAAGATTCGGAAAGCGGAGGGAACTCTTCAAGAAGAGAGTGGTTTAGAGACTTCAAAAGAACTTGATCCTCCTGACTTGGCTGGAGAGCTCGTTCAAGGTAAGATCGCTTCCTTTTTAATCGTGAGGACTTTACGGAAAAACCCCCCTTGTTTTTGGGTCAAAGCGATATCTCACAAAGCTTTTAGGATTCTTTTCTCATTTTTCTACAACCATGATGTTTAAATTTTCTTTTTCTTCTTAGATCCAGGAATGGAGTCATCTTTATCAGAAAGTTTATCCTAGCAACTTGCTTTCGTTGATCCACGGAATCTCTTGCAATCTAGTCTTTCTCATTGTCTCAAGCGTTCCCATCCATCTTTAGATCTTTTAACCCAAGATGCTCTTAAAGCACCACTGGAAAGTTTGATAAATAAAAAGAAGCATGATCATTCCTGGGTATCTGGAGGAGAAACCCAGGATACTGAGAAGAGAGGGGGTAATAATGAGCAGGTTGGCCTCGATGGGTCTTCTGAACCAGCTGAACTTCCATGCCCCAATTCTTTGGTCCCTGTAAAGCCGCTGGTTAGATCCTCTATCTCTAATGCACCTGCTCTTCGCCAGATTCAGGCGATTCTTGATAGACCTCCTTACGGAGTTGTCCCTGGTAATCCTATGTTGATGGACACGTTTGGAGACTGGGACCTAAGGGGAATGGATCTTGACTTAGATTTGTCTCCATATGATGACCAGGGCGCCGTTGGGGAGTTGGGTGCCATAAAAAACTATGTGACCTCCCAGCTTTCCAGTATCATGGGTTAGCTTGAAGTTCAGTTAGATGAAGCCAAAGATACCTCCAAAAAGTGGTTTGAGTCTTGGGATAAGTTCTGCTTCGAATTTCAGAAATTGAACACTCAGCACCTTGAGCGTATTGAACTCCTGGAGAGCGATAAGACTGAACTGAGCCATGTGATTGAGGATCAAGCGGCCGAAATCGCACTCTTTAAAGATGGGAACAGTAGGATGAGTAGCTTAGAAGCCGACAACAGAAGACTTTAGGAAGAGGTTGAAGCTGCCAAGAAACGACTTGACGAGGCTCAAACAGGTCGTGAGTCTGCTAAATCTCAATTAACTTCCATACAACAAGCTATGGTCACTTGTCGGCGGGATAAAGCAGTGTTTGAGGGTAAACTAGCTTTCCAGAATAAGGCTCTTGAAACTTTGGAAGGAGATAAGGCAAGGTTAGCCGACGACCTTGAATGAGCCCGAACTAAAACTGAAGAAACCATGTTTCAATTTTACACTCTCAGCATTATGACCCGTGGAAGCTTGAGCTATTTGAAACAAAATTTTCCCGTACATTAGCCCTTGTCTGGGAGGAGGTGCTCAGTTACTCCAAAGATAAGGAAGATAGCATTCTACAAGAATCCCTTCTTGAGCCAAAGGATCGTGATGCTTTGGAAGAAGGCAGGAGAATATTGGTCGGCGAACAAGCTCGACCCCTTGGAAAAGAAATCCAGAATGTATTTCCTGTTCACACCTCCGGTCCTGCAGGAGGTGAAGATTTGGGATCCAAAATTCCTTTGATGGGATCTTCCATCGCTAATGAAGGTACTTCTGAGGTTCATGATGGTCATGATGTCCCTGAAAAAATTGCCACATGATATGCTGTTGTTGTATATTTTGCAGTTCCAACTTCATTACCATGTATCTTTATGATGAATTTGTATTTCGTTATCGCACGTTATTGGCGAAACGCTATAACTTATCGTTATCTTATTTTGTTATATTTATCCCCCCTTTTTTATGGGTCATGCGATGATTACGTTTTTATGTCGTTCGTCGTCTAGTATTGCTGGTTTGCTTTGAATTTGAAACATCGTATTTTATATTTTTGCCCCTCTCTTTGAGGGGTTTAGTTCTTATTAGGCTTGCATTTGCGTTTTTATTCGGTCAGGTAATTCGAACCTTTAAAGTTCATTTTTTGGATGGGTACCCTTATCATAAGATGCAGATATCTTGTTGTACATTTAATCTTGTTCCTCATTGATTTGGCATCCCAAGTCCTTTGGAAACATGATTAAATGTATTATGTATGTTTAGCTCGCGTATTTTCTTTTTTATGTATCCAATCCCATATTTTACTGACTCAGTGACTCGAGCCCTTTGGTTACTGGTTTTGGATACGTGTCCCCATGGGAGGACTTGGGTTACAATTTTCGACCCAATTTCGATCTTATTAGATCCGACTCGTTATGATCAAATAGGGACCTAGACCGGATACCCCCAAATGGCTAGATTTCTGATACACCCTTTCGGCTAGGATTTCTGCTATTGTAATCCACCCTTGGCTCTGTTTGACTTGGTTAAAAAACAAAGAACAAGAGTGGCCACCTCCTTTCGGTCGGGTTTTTTTTTGGGACATGTCGGTTTTTCTGACTTTGTGCTTCAACCAAGGATACAGGCGCTGGTTTTCCTCGTTGAGTTTCTTTTTCTCAAGTTGGAAAACCTGTGTCCAGCACCTAGGAAGGTCACCTAAGAAGGTGCTTCTTCGGTGGGCTTTAGAAATTTCATCCGTGGGACTTTTGATTTCTGTAGGATGGTGGTTTTGATGGCCCTGCCTTTTTTGACCAATGCTCTTGATGCATGGTGCGCGTTTTGCCCTGCATCAGAGACCAATTTCAACATTAGTTCGTAAATAATTTTTGCCTTTCATGAGGCTATAATCAGTGAGTGAGTATCTTTTATCATGTAGAGTTTTCACTTGACATAATAGAAAGGGGAATCACAGATCACCTCATGGAAATACAATTGGAAAAGACAGAATACAGAAGTAGCAAAATAAAGGGAATGCAGGTCGCGCATTCCCAGTTCTAGATATTGGAGTGCGCCCAGTTGCCATTAGTCAATGATTGGTCGTAAGTCTTCGGGCGTTCAGGTTACCTCGCGCGACCCAGCCTGATCGGCAACCTTACCTTGCCTCTGACCTTCTGATGCATTTTGTGGATTCTTAACATGTTGCTACAGTTGATTTTTTCGGACGAGCTCCTCTATCAAGTTTCTCAAGTGTCGACATTCATTTGTGTTGTGTCCTGGCTGATTGTGAAACCGGCAGAACTTTCCAGAGTTTGCCTGCTGTTCAATGATTCTTTGCGGCTTTACCTGAGGAAACATGCCTGTGTTCTTGGTGGTAGAGTAGATTTTATCTGGAGTTTCATTTAGGGGATTCAATTCTGATTGCTTAAAGAATTTTGACTTTTTGTGTACTCCACAGCCCCTTCCGTCGAACCCTCTTTTATGCCCAGGTTTATCCTTCTGAATTATCTGAGAAGATTCATTGCTTCTTCCTTCCTTAATAGTTCTATTCCTTGCGTCCTTCTAAGCACCCAGGTGTCGGTTTCCACACTCATGTGCTTTTCGGCTTTCTTGTAGAATTTCTTTAGAGTCTTTGGTTTCTTCATCTTGAGCCATTTTCCGATTTCTGACTTCTTATCGATAGCCCCTTTCAAGGCTGCCAACAAGTACCAAGGTTCTAGTTCTATAACCTCTGCTGTTGCAGTGTGGAAGCGTGTAAGGAAAGCTTTGATGGTCGCTCTGTGCATCTGTTCCATTTCACTTAGTGTTATCACGTCCCTTGCCTTGGTGGCCTGCAATCGAAATTGATCTTGAAATCTCCTTGCCAGATCAACAAACTAGTCAATACACCTAGGTGGAAGTCTGGTGAACCATAATGAGGCCACACCTTCCAGGCAAACGGTAAAGTATAAGCACTTGATTTCGTCAATGGCCCTAGCTCCATTCATGTGCTGGTCGTATTTGAACGGAAAAATGGTTGGATCTCCGACCCCGCTATAAGGTGCTATTATTGGCGGTATGAATTTCTTCGGGAATTTCTCTTGACGGATCTCCTCTGTGAATGGATTTTTATTGGGGGAAAACTCCCATTCTTTCTCCTCATCCTCTCGAGTCGCCTTCTCCTTCATTACTCGCTGGATTAGGTCTGTGATGCGCCTTTTGTCGCCTGCTTGTTTATCAGGATTGACGCTGATGTTATTATCAGTGCGACCATGGTTTAAGCTTCAGCACCTCGCATCCTTCTTCAAGGAGGTTACGTTGGTGCAATTCATCGCACGTTCTTCTTTGCGCTATGGAGATCTGACCTTAGGGTCCTCGACGCCGATTTCCCCCCTATCCCTCACTGAGCTGTGAGGTCGTTCAGGGTATGAGGCTGATGAGTCCTCTTTTTCATCAACATTAGCCACAGCATTTGGCAGTAACAAATTGGCTTGACTATTGGTTAGGACATCAAAACTTTCCATTATCATCTTCATTGTATTATCCATTTTCTCGTTCAATCCGGTTACAACCACATTCAATTTGTTTCGTGTTACAGATGGCCCAGGGGTTTCCCTAGCTCCTCGATTCAAGATTTGAGGTGTACCTTCGTCAACATTACCATCCTCATTGATCGCAGCGACTTTGGTAGATTTGCCGCTTTTCTTCGATCCAACCATAATTTCGAAGGAGAAAACGATTTTGAGATGTTTTTGTTACTGAACTACAAAAAGGAATTTATGAACACGGCCCCACGGTGGGCGCCAAAATGTTTACACCAAAAATGGTCTAAACACCCAAGGTACTAAACTGTACTTCACCAATTCGGCAAGAAATAAATGGAGCCGTGTTTAATCAGCAATAAAAAGTGAAAAAATGCGAAAAAGTAAAGTAGAGACGATATTTAGAGTGGTTTAGCCGTTAATGAGGCCTACATCCACTATGAAGGTGATTTCCTGCCTTATAATGAGAATTACAGAACACATCAACTCTCTCTTTTCGTACATTTCTATACCCGCTCAATATACCCTCATTAATATATTTCAATCTAAGGAGTTATACAAAAGAATAGAGGAATTTGAGAAGAAGAAGAAGGATGGATGAATGATTGAGAAGATGAGTGTCTTCGTTTTCCTTCCTCATGAAATTGTGCTTGACGCCATGGCTGAATCTGTGGTTGAGGATGAAGTTCGGCAGCACCTCGTGGTCTTTTTATGCCAATCTCCTTTACGATGGTAGTCATGGTCTATTTATAGATGAACTTCCCTTGGTAAACAACCAGGAATTCCTTTATCCAGGCTATGGATCGTCCATTTTGCTAATTACGACCATGCCACCGGCTAGCTGTAGCCAGCTGTCCGAGGCTATATCCAGTTATCATGTGCGAGCGGCTCGTTGGAATGAGTATCTTGAATAGCTAAGCGAGTCCATGTAAGCGAGCATCCCATGAGCGCCTCAATAGATTTTGTAAGAGCGGGATGCGGGTTTGGAGTCAAGTCTCCTTTGCCCCTTGTGCGACCGTCCTTCTCGGTCCAAGGGCGCTTGTCTTCGTGCTGTCTTTGTGTGTCGCTTTTTGGCTTCGAGGCTTTGTTATGAGGTCGCTCCTGCTTAGGTTGAGTGGGCGACTTGCCTCATTTTGGTGTTTGAGCGGTTCTCAGGATATGCGACCTTTATCTTTATCGGGTCGTACTTCTTATAATATGTTATACTGTTATCTTCGGACGCAGTGGTTGACTTGACTCGCCTTGGGTTCGATATTTGGATCTTGCTTTGTGCGGGTGCATCATGCACGGCCGGCCCTGATGACATCCGCCTTGTACCCTTTACCTAATGTTCGCATGAATTTTTTGGGATTAACATTGTTCAAACCATTTTGTCTTAAGAACTTAAACCCTTTAAACTACTTTAATACCTGAATCAACGTGATAGCAACACACATACAGTTGAACTAAATATAAAAACAATAGAGAATTTTTTTGAGGTGTTTAATCACAATTCAAGTCACTGTCTTTTGCATCTCTGGTCCTCAGTTATATTTTATTTTTCCTATTCTGTCCTTAAGTCACCCTATCTATTTGTCGATATTAAATCATTAAACATGCTCAACATTGGAATCAAATATCATAGACACGCATCAACACAAATATAATTTGAACATACTGGGATTTTTATAAGCAATAAAGAAAATTTAAAACGTTTACTCACTTATTAAATATTGACGTCTCTTGCGAACTATTTGCTGCCTTTCCATCTACCTTGTAGGCCTTCTGCTTCCATGATTGCTTCATAGTTTTTAATAGTGAACTAGCATGTGTGAAGTGTATTTATAGACGGAGAGATTAAGGCTTAATTCGGGCAGGCTTTCGGGTTAAGCAGGGTATGGTTGGCAGCAACTTTAAACAAGGGTGATATTTGATTGAAAGCAACTTCTGTAAAGGCCATTCAAAAGATTTTCCTCCAGGCTATAAGTGTACATGGCCAGCTACGAATGTGATGTGCACATTTTTGTAAAATCCCATGTGCAATAGACTTAAGAACTAGGCTTATACGGGGTAACGGAACTAGGCTTATACGGGGTAACGTGTGGCTGTCTCAAAACTAATGTACAGGGTGTAAATGCAGCAGCTTACAGGTGATAGTGATGTGGTGATTTGATTTAACAATACAATTAAAATTAATGTTGCTCCTAAGCAAAAGCCATGATCTTGCTGTACAAGTCTATACCTATGTATGTACCTCATCTGTCAACAAATTTAGGCCTTACACCCTAGGCAAGTCACCTTTCTAAATCACATAAATGCTTGTCCTCTTCACAGCTATATCTTTCACAGTCAAAATGTATGTCCTATCTTATTTATATCTACACTACCTATAACTTACATGTGAAGTAGGCATGTAGTATCACCTTAGGTAGCTTCATGTGTGGTAAGCTTAGTGTGAACAAAATTTGTTAAAACATTTGGTACTTGTTAATATCTACATATAACAAGTTAACATATATATATATATATATATATATATATATATATTCAAAGTTAGTACTACGTCTTAATATGAGTTAATTTTAAATGATTCTTGCGGGGTAGAGCAGTTTGGTAGCTCGCAAGGCTCATTACCTTGAGGTCACGGGTTCAAATCCTGTCCCTGAATTGGAGTGTGTATGGTGATTCTATCTTTTTTTCTACGCTATACTTGTATTGATGGATATTCTAGTATGTGATTACATCTTTTCCCTGGGTATCAGTTTATCTATAGCCCTTTTAGTAGCCCCCGGTATATTAATTCCAGTAAAATAGCCGTATATATATACATACATATATATATGTATATATATATATAATATATTGATTGTTCTAAATTGAATGAATTTGATCTTATTATCAATGAAATTGAATACCTATCATAAATGAATATTTTCCTTTGGTTTCCTTTGCGATGAAGTAATCACATTTTACATAAGCTAATTCTATCTAAATTTCTTTATGTGAAGTAACGTACGTAAGTAATTATATTCAGGTGAGTTTTTAACCAATATAAAAATACAATAAAAATGAAAATACATCCATTACTTGTTTATAAACACATATGCATTGGTTAAGGATTTTTAAAACATCAATATAAATATATTCTTGGAATTTATCCTAATATCTTCCAAATATATAAATACTAATTAATTTAGTTTAATTTAATTACCATCATAATCTATATATTATAGATTACAAAATTAGTCTAGAAGTCGAGTCGTTACAGTTTCAGCTCCATGTGTTCTAAAAATTTAGTTGTACTATTAAATCTTCGCATTTTATAAGATAACAGGCATGTGAACGCTGGAATATCAATGATGAAAATTCCAGTTTTTTGAGATCATATCAGTAATAACATAAAACAAATTCATTATATATAGGTAGAATTAATAGATGGGGCATTATATCTAGGACAACCACTACCATTTTCTCTAACCACATTGATCATAGTACCCTATATTTATGTAAAGGTTGCATCTACACAGGTACCCTATATCTAGAAAATATTGTTGTCCTACAATAAAAAGCGCATTTCAGCAAATATGCAGAAAATAAATCTATCATCATACAAGCGCCTGAGCATGATTGAAGGACAACCACCAGTTAAATATTTAAGATTTCCTTTTTCAACTGATTATGCCAGTGCTGCTCAACGTACCTCTTTTCTTTAGAGAATACACACTAGATTACGTACTTGGGGCAATAATTTATTATCTACAGCTGGAGGAGCACAACCCATTTAGAAAACATAAAATCTTATGGGATACACTATGCAGATCCAAGAGAGAAGGGGATACTATTCTGATAAGGTTCACATATGTGTGTATATGTAAATATATACATATAAAAACACATCATGTATTTATTCTTTGATTTAGTTCTGAATGTGAATTAATTTTTTCAATATGAATCTTCAAAAAGACCCAGGGCCAATCCACCCCTGTCAGCTGCTTTACTAGACCAAGGGAAGGGGAAATGCAGGATAATTCATGAGAGTGGTCATAAACTAAAGAGACAAATTCATAACGATGGAAATGTAATTTAACACAATATGCACTACATCCAAGAAGTTTTTTTTGAAGTTTTCATAGCAAATAGAGTTTTTAACAAGGTAGCATATTGTAACAGAATCGAAGCTAACATAGTGATTGAACAAATCAGCAAATAACTTCACTTTGATACTGTAATGATCCGCCATTTTTACTATGCCGAATCGAAAAAACATGTCAACTCGAAATGTCCAAAACAAAAGATTGCTATTAACTTCTAAGGTAAATAGAATAAATTACTGATCACGGACACAGATACAGAGCAATATAGTAGCTCGTAGCGGAAAATTAAAAATACACTAGTAGTTCATGAAGTTACTAAATAAATCTTACATCAGAGTTTACATAAATAATACAGCGGAAGTTAAATACAATAAATAAAAGATAACAGTCTGAAACATAATGACAGAAATAACTAGATGACTGGAAGGACCGATCAAAAAGTAGATATCGGTGAGAAAGAAATCCAATATAAGCTCCAAACTTCAAAGGTGAATCTCGAAAACTGAAATACTCGACCTAACCCGAGCAATAATGCAAAACAAAAAACTCGGATCAGGACTAACATTCTCATGGAAGTAAATCAACTCAAATGAAATGTTCAGTGAAATGCAATCAGTAACTTAAAAGATGTTTTGGAATCACCATCCTCTAAGGATCCATCAAACTAATACTATATTGTATAATACGCTATATACAATAGTGTCTATTAGTAAAGTAAAAATATCAAAATACTGTAAGTGGGATTACCATGGTTACCCTTACGCCGTTTATATATTTACATAGCATATACAGTACGGTAATTCCTCCGTAAACTGGAGGTTGATCAGAGGGCACTCCATATAAAACAGTACAAAATAAAATCATAGTGGGCTCGTATAAGGCATGTGACAAGGCACGCAAGGAATGCCAACGTGGATTCACCGTTTGCAGAGCCGGAATGGTGGTTATGCATAGCAACTACTACAGCCCACCTCGATACACACTTCTATAATCTATAGTGCCCAAATCGAATCTTATAGAAATATAATAAAATCGAAGAAGTGTGCGTGATAGGAGGTATGACCTCACTTGGTCCGTTCATAGCTCCTGTTTTAGCCACATCAAGCTGACTCAAGGTAGTCGGGGTCTCGTAATTAATATAAAATAGAGAAATGGAGTCGTTCGCCAAATCATCCCCTTCGTTCTGGAACTCCACCGCGTACACCGTTGTTAAAGTGGTTTTCGGTATTGGCAAAGAGTATGACAATAGCCGATCCCGATCTCTTTAACAACCAATCGTTCACATTTTTCACAACGTGGTCAATATTTTATAAATCATCTTATAAAATAGTTTATATGAATTCTCATATTCGAATTTGAAATCATATTTAAATATCTAACTTCGAGTATATAAAATTTCGAAACCCATTCACTTAAATCGCTTAAATGGAATCGATTTAGAAATCATATCGTAAAGGTCTCATAATATAGTATAAACCAATGCTATTTAACTTCGGTTTTGTCTTTATATAATTTCTGAAATTTTTCGCATAACGACTTTTTAATCCAAAATCGACTTATATTCGAATCATAATTTAAAGATCTCAAATGCTAGTAAATCAACACTAAAATATTAACTTTGACGATATTTTAGTTATATTCGAAAATCCAAGTTTCAAACTATTCAACAATTTGCTTTACGTCAATTCGAAAATTCAACATTTGGTTCGAGTTCAGCCATATGATTCAAATCAAAACTTACATTTCAATTTAAACAAAGTATATTCATGTCATATGATTCTAAATTGTTATTTATGAATTTCATAATTCGTATAATCAAATTTTCCTTTATATGGATTCAATTAAGTCAATTCGAAAATCCGATCACTTAGGTTCTAATCTAGTGTATATAATTCAAATCAAAGTCCTATGTTTCAATCCAAAAGTTCATACAATTTTAAACCATTCTTACAAGTTCGATTTCTCAAATATTCTAATTCAAACCATGTGATTTTAAAATCGATTCCACATAAACTTTATATGTTCAACTTCGCACTCGGTTACTAAAAATCAAATTCAATTCAAATCGATTATAAATTCAAATAAAAATCAATTTATGCAATTCATGTTCATTTCTTATAAAGTTCAATATTTACCAATTCAAATTCACATTCAATTGCTTTGTAATCAAATTTGCCCCTTAAATTTTGAAATTCAAATTCAGAAAACAGTTTCACAATTTAAGTTCATATCTTATAAGTTTATATCGATTCGAATTCCAATTCATATCTTATATGAGTTCAGTTGTTAAATCCAATATAAAAATTAAATTTAAAATTTTTAAACCTCGAATTCAAATCGCGAGGACCTTAACCTATCCACCTATCTGTTTATTATTAAGGTTTTATAAAATATATAAAAGAAAAATTAACTTTGAAAATATATATATAAGTTTATAAAATTCTAAAATTAATTAGAAATAGATTATAAACATATATAAGTTTTAGAATAATATAAAATAGATTTAAAGAAATATTTATTATAATAAAATAAAATTAAAATACTTGAATAAATTATATGGTTCAAATTAAATAAATTACAAGTAAAATCGTAAATACACATTTAAATCTTTATTTACTCATAAATCATTTTAAAACACATAATTTAAAATTTACAAAATATAAATTTAAAATCTTTGATATATATACATATACATATATATGTATATGTGTGTGTGTGTGTGTGTATATATATATATATATAATCTTAAGTTAAGTTCAAATTTCAAATTATTTTTCTTCGAAAACACGACCAACGGTGTCCGTATATAATTTACTACCCTATGGTCAAGTGATATGGATATTTATCATTTCAATCCGAAATTTATAAAATTTCTACGGGTCCATCATTTTAACCCGCGATCCAAATTTTGTAAAATTCGTTTAGGTGTATCATTTCAAACCATAACGATTTTTCCCTGTTCTGATGTTCGTTCGGGTATGTATCATTTCAACTCTTAGTGATTTTATTTATACTAGAGGCATCAACAATTTCAAACAACAATCACGTAGCAATAATCACAATATATATATATATATATATATATCATCAGTGCAACTACGTGTTATATGAATATATCGTGTAACATATGAAATGCGCATATATCAAATCAAATAATTTCTAACAACAATCCTATACATTTCATATAACAGTTCATTATTGATCTAACATCCATGAAAAATGTAAGTCAGGTGTGAGATAAACACACCTTTCGTGGAACGGAATGGAGACAGCAAACGGATTGATACCGAATGAAACGACGATTTCCAAGCACGACTCAACTTGAATTCAGCTCGATATCACTCAATATATATTTCATTTTTTTATAAGAGGAGGATAAGAAATTTCTTAATGGGTCGGGACGACAATTGGATTTTCTGGGATGGTTTCCTAACTCAACACTCACTCGACTCTCAAATAAACACAACCAATTTCACAAAATAATTTATATATATCTCTATATATATACACACATAAAATTTATTATATATTTATTTATTTATTTATTTAAAATTTAACGTACATCGAAACCCTTATAATATATATATTTATTTATGTATACACATAAACAAAAAAGAACATATATTATAATTCACTCACTCAACATATACAGACATAATATATATATATCCCACTCATACTAAAGCTTACACACGCATGCAAATCTAATAACACACACAACTCATTCAAAATATATACACATCACACACAGAATCTAAGAACACACACAATGCCATCACGCACATACATACACTACACAAGTTCACTGACTAAAATGTACACACACACACACACATTAAAACAAATGAATATATACATATATAATACATAAAAGAATTAAGTTCACGCAACATCACACAGTACACACCACCGTAGAAATAAACCCAAAAAAACTCACATATATAGGACACAAGGTTACTACTGCATGAGAAGGAGAAGAGTGGGGATAATGGGAATGTTAGCCCACTTTGTGAACCGGGCAACACAAAGTCAAGATGTGAAACATTGAAGAACTTGGGAAGCACTGAAGCAGGTCGGATCGAAGCAATGTAGCGGTTCGGATCGGATAAAGATTGCTGTTCGGATCGGTGAACTATTGCTGTTGGAATCAGAGAGGCACAGCTATTTGGATCGGAGAGCAACCTACTTCCAGTTGGATCGGAGAGCTACCTGCTACGAAGACAGATTGGAACGGAGTGAAAGAGAACAAAGACTTATCCTTGGGACAAAACCGGATCGGATCGGATACCCCGATCCGAACCCCTCCTGTACACTCTTCCGATCCGAACCCATATTCCACGTCATTCTCCTGCATGATCGCCTGGTTATTCAGAGCGGCTATGAACAGTTCCTACCCACAACGTCCACTGCTCTGATGCACTGTCAACACAGAAATCCATCCGAACCCGAGGCTAATGGGATGGATGACACGTGGCTCCGATCCGGATCGGGTTCTGAGCAAATTTTCACCTATAAATACCATGTCTGGAGACAATGAAAAGGATCTTTTTTCTGGCACTTTGAGAGTTCAACCACCTTCAGCACTCCCAGAAAATCCAAATCTTCTTTCATTATTTGTTTTTAGACAATTGAGTGAATGTAAGTGAGTTGTGAGAGAAATTCAGTGAATATTTCATTGTAATTGCAACTACATCATTGAAAATAGTGAAAGACAAGTGGACGTAGGCATTTCATCGCCGAACCACTATAAATCCTGTGTGTTCATTTTACTTTTGATCTTGTTTCATTCTGCTTTTAGTCAATTTGGGTGTTAGAACCACTTTTTGGTCTAACATTTTAGTGCTTTCACTGAGAATTGTCTGAATTCTTCGTTTTTCGGGATTAGCGTTCTACTTTTTGGACCGTTGAGTTCAAAGAAGTTAATCCTCAAGTTTCGACGCTCTTGGATATTTGTTGAATTGATTGTTGAAGAACCATGGCCAAAGGAAAAGGCAAAGAAGTTCAATCTAGTCGAGGAAATGGAGTTGGCGAAGATCAGCAAAATGCGGTCGTGACAAGGTCTCGTGGGCAGAGCTCAGCAGCAGGACGAACTGATACAGGAAACCCGAACCGCCTTCAGGGGGAGAGCTCCGATCCGATCCGGGTAGGAGATTCTAAAGCAGTGCATTCCCCCAACCTGAACCGACCCGAGCAATTTGCCCTACACCGACCCGACCTGGCTTTCCAGCTCCGAACCGAACAGGCTTCCCAGCTCCGACCCGACCCGATTTCCCATCTCCGAACCGACCCGTCGCTTGGTGATGTTGGAACCTCTACTCGAGCCCCTACCAATGCTCCTATTCCAGCCACCAGGGACAATGATCAGGTCAATCCATCCGCGCCCATTACTCAAGGAGATTTCTCGCGCCTACTTGACATGCTTGAGAGTACTAGGGAGGCTATGAAGATCCACGAGCGCACCAATCTCATGATGCAAGAAAATATGAGACTCATGAGCAGGGAAATTAGCGAACTCCGTAGACAGAGAACCCTTTCCCCAGTTCGTCACACACCAGTGGATCAGTCTTCTTCCTCCGAGGAAGAGCGGCCCCGTGAACGAAGGCCGCTCGAACGACCTCGGAATTTGGAGTAGCTGACATTTGGATCTTTGGGGTCTCGCGAGGATATTGCACGAGCACTAGGAAACAATGATCCCACTAAGGGGCAAAGGCTCCAGTCCCCTCCTCCCGAGATCGACCGGGAGCGTAGGGAACGGAGTAGAGCAGAAGCAGCTCAAAGAAGAAGGGCGTCTCCTGAACGAGAGCCCAGAAGGAACCCGGATACCAGGGCCAGGGAACCTGAACGGCCCCTAACTAATGCTGATGTACAGGCAATGGTGCGCCAGATTATGTCCGAGAGCCGGAACTATACCAATGAAGATTATGGCATTGAGCGGAGCCATACTCCTTTCACTGACGACATCCTCGACTTTCAGTTTCCTTGGCACTTTAACCTGCCACAGATGGACAAGTACAATGAGAGAACTGATCCAGGGCAGCATTTGATGCGATATTCGTGGCTCATGAATGCTGCTGCTGCTCCTAATGCAGTGAAGTGTAAGGCATTCCCGATCTATTTAGAAGATGTGGCGCTATTCTGGTTTACCCGACTTCCCCCTCGTTCGGTATCGAATTATAGGGAATTGAGCGAACGTTTTATGAATCAGTTCCGACTACATACCCGAAAGTCCAAAAGTGTTATTGAATTATCAAGAATTAAGCAGGCGCCAGGAGAGTCTTCGAGGTCATATCTTGACCATTTTAACTTAGCTGTGACTGAAGTTAGTGACCCGCATGAGCCCACCATCTTGATGGCATTAAAGGAAGGAGTCGACCCTGAATCCGAGTTTGGAGATTACCTTTCTGGGAAGTCACCCTCTACAAGAGAGATATTCTATGAAAAGGCCGATATTTATTTAAGACGAGAGGAAGCCAGGGCAAACCAAAAGAGAAAGTCTGAAGCGGCTTCGAAAGAAAATGTTCAGAGTAACGTCGCCGTGAAGCAGTCTGGGGAAAGTTCCGGAAAAGTTGAAGTGAATGTGGGAAACAAGAGTGGAAACGACAATTCTGGAAACGGGGGCAACAACAATAACCGTAATGCGAACGGTAACAGAAGAAATAGAAATAGGGGAAGTGATCCTAGCAAAAGACCCCGATTCCAGACTTACGAGAATTATACACCGTTGAACGACACTCTGGAGAACATTTACCTGGATACGTACAACGTTTTGCAATATAAAAGACCGCCACCTCGTGACTCGACAGAGAAAGAAATGGCAACTGGGAAGTTTTGTTTGTTTCATGGAACTCATGGGCATTCAACCAATGAATGTCGGCATTTGAGAGATGTGATTGAGAAGCTGCTGCGCGAAGGGAAACTAGATGAATATAAGGTTGCCCCGAGGGACAGGGGGCAAGGAGAGCAGGCTCCAAAACAGATTCAATCTACTCCCAAGCCTATAGCGCAACAGAAAGGCAAGGGAATTGTTATCAACTCCATAGTGGGTGGACCTCACCCAGCAATCCGTAGTTTTAGAGAAATGGATCAATATGTAAATGATGCCAAGCACGTAGATGTGAATGAAGGTGATGATTTGGAAGATATCGCCCCCATAAAACAACAGAAGACAATGTTTGATGACGTGGTATTCCGCAGCAGAGATAATACTGGGATCCAATCACCCACTGATGATCCGTTGGTCATTACTACCACCATTGGGCCGGCCTTGGTCCATAAGGTGTTAGTAGACAACGGAAGTTCTGTCAATATTTTATTTAAAAAGTCATTCGATCAGATGAAGCTTGAATCTGAAGATCTGAAGCCATGTGAAGGATGGATCAGAGGCTTCAACGGGGCGTCAACAGCTCCCATGGGGTACATAGAATTGCCCGTGACCTTGGGGCAAGGAGAACGCCGAAGAGTGCGGATGCTTCAGTTTGTAGTATTGGACGTGGATTCGCCTTATAATGCATTTTTGGGGAGGCCTGCCCTTGCTGAGTTCAGAGCTTGCATCGCCCCTTGGTGTTTATTGCTTAAGTTCCCAACTGAAGCCGGAACTGGAGTAATGAGAGGGCATCAAGTTTCCGGACGAGCCTGCTATGTTGCCGAATTGAAGATGTTGATGAAAGGACTTAACATCGAGAGTAAAGATGCCTCGCCTCCCCCAAAAGGGGGCTCGGCATAGCAATTAGAGAGATCAACCCCGAAGGAGTTGCCCAAAGGAACGCCTGAAGACCTGGATCCCAGAAAAGACGAGGAGCCAGAGACTAGAAATGCAACTCCTAATGAAACGACAGTGGAAATTCCCATTGATGAAGCTGATCCAACAAGATTTTTGAAGATTGGCTCTCAATTGGATCCACGTCGGGCCAAAGAACTAACAGACTTCTTGAAGGCGAACTTGGACGTGTTTGCCTGGACCCACGCTGACATGTGTGGGATATCGCCATCCATCATAAGTCACACACTAAATGTAAACCCGAAACATCCGCCTGTGAAGCAAAAAAGACGTACGCTTGGCCCAGAGAGGTCGGCTGCTCTCAAAGAAGAAGTGGAGAAGCTGAAACAGAATGGATTTATTCGAGATTCGACATATTCTGACTGGATATCGAATCCCGTCTTAGTAAAGAAGTCGAATGGAAAGTGGCGGACTTGCATTGATTTTTCGGATTTGAACAAAGCTTGCCCAAAAGACAGTTTCCCACTTCCCAGGATTGACCAGCTCGTAGATTCGACAGCGGGTCATGAACTTCTCTCTTTCATGGATGCATATTCTGGGTACAACCAAATTCCTATGCACGTGCCAGATCAAGAACATACGAGCTTCATTACAAATTTGGGGTTATATTGTTATGTTGTAATGCCATTCGGATTGAAAAATGCCGGAGCCACTTATCAGCGCTTGGTGAACATAATGTTTTATAATCAAATAGGGAAGACTATGGAAGTTTACGTGGATGATATGCTTGTCAAATCGAAACAGTCCTCCAGTCATACGCAAGGCTTGGCAGAAATGTTTGGTATCCTGCGAAGGTATCGAATGAAGTTGAATCCTTTGAAATGTTCATTTGGAGTGGCATCAGGAAAATTTCTAGGCTTCATCGTGAGTTCCCGAGGAATTGAAATCAATCCTAGCCAAATAGCAGCGATTAGAAACATTGAAGAGCCAAGGAGAATTAAAGACGTCCAAAGTCTTGCAGGGAAAGTAGCCGCGTTGAGTAGATTTATTTCCAAAGCCACAGACAAATGTGTCCCGTTTTTTGATTTGATTAAAAGGGGAAAGAAGAACTTCGAGTGGACTCCGGACTGTGTTGAGGTCTTTCGAAATTTATTGGAACTACTAGAAAAACAGCCGATTTTGTCAAAGCCAGTGGATCATGAAGAATTGTTTGTTTACTTGGCAGTCTCAGCTCACGCCGTTAGCACAACCTTGGTTCGAGAAGAAGACAAAGTGCAAAGACCAGTATATTATATAAGCAAGAAATTAGCAGTGGTAGAGCGAAACTACCCAAAGATTGAGAAGCTCGCTTACAGCCTCCTAATCGCATCCCGAAAACTTCGTCACTATTTCCAAGCTCACCCAATAACCATATACACTGACCAGCCCCTGAGGCAGGTGTTGAAGAGACCCGAAGCATCGGGAAGGTTGATCAAATGGAATATAGAATTAAGTAAGTTTGATTTAAATTTTCAACCACGAAGGTCGATCAAGGGGCAAGCTCTGGCATACTTTATAGCCTAGTTCACCATCCCAGAGGAGGAAGTAATCGATGACAGAGTGGTTAAGTTCGAGGATGAGTTAAAGATAGATCCATGGAAGCTATACACAGATGGAGCCAAGAACGACCGAAGGTCCGGAGCTGGAATCGTCTTAGTCACTCCTGAAGGACGGTCGTTATATTACGCTCTACGATTAGAATTTTCGGCGACTAACAATGATTCCGAATACGAAGCCCTGATTGCCGGGCTGAAGCTTGCTAAAGACCTCAGAGTAAAAATGTTGGACATATTCTGTGACTCCAAGATCGTTGTTTGCCAAGTGCGAGAGGAATTTGTGGCTCGGGGACCTGGACTTATCGCCTACCTCAGGAAAGTGAGAGAGCTATTGAGCAACTTGGAGCGGTACAATATAACACATATCCCAAGAGCCGAAAACCAGAAGGCGGATAGGCTGGCAAAGCTAGCTAGTTCCGACAATCCAGAAGAGACTGAAATAATTCCAATTGAAACGTTGGAATCGCCAAGCTTTGAGTCGATGGAAATTGAGTTCGCTTTCAAAGCGGAACCGGAGAAGGAGTCGTGGATGACCCCAATTAAGAACTTCCTTAAGAATGGGACACTCCCATCAAAGAAGAGTGAGAAAAGGGCTATAGATCGCAAGGCTACTAGATATGTCATACAAGATGATATTCTTTATAGGCAAGGATTTTCTATGCCCCTGTTGCGATGTATAGCACACGACGACATCAAACGTGTACTGAGAGAAGTGCACGAAGGTGAGTGTGGAGATCATACAGGAGGTCAGACTTTAGCGAAAAAGATATTGCGATATGGATACTTCTGGCCCACGATTAATAAAGATGCAGCTGATTATTCACGACGTTGCGATAAGTGCTAGAGATTCGCCAAAATCCCCAGAGCACCGTCGACCCAACTCAAATCAATGGTGAGTCCTTGGCCATTTGCCACGGGGGGAATTGATATCATTGGAGTTCTACCGATTGCTAAAGGAGGAGCGAAATATGCAATAGTCGCTGTGGACTATTTTACGAAGTGGGTGGAAGCTGAGCCCTTGACCAAAATCACGGCGAGAAAGGTGATAAGTTTCGTGGTTAGAAATATTATATGCCTATTCGGGATCCCAAGGACCATTATAACTGACAACGGAACCCAGTTTGATGGTACTGAATTCAGAAATTTCTGCCAGAAGTATAAGATCGACAAGCGATATACTGCGGTTGCTTATCCGCAGTCGAACGGGCAAGTTGAGGCAATAAACAAAGTAATAAAATCCATCCTCAAGAAACGGTTAGAGCGCACAAAGGCAAAATGGGTTGACGAATTGCCCCTAGCTTTGTGGGCATATCGGACAACATTTAAGACGGCTACTGGTCATACCCCTTTCTCTCTCTCTTTTGGCTCAGAAGCAGTAATTCCAGTTGAGCTTGAAGTCCCTTCCCACCGGGTGACATATTATGACCCGATGACGAATCGGGCACTCTTACTCGAGTCTCTTGATGAAATCGAAGAAAAAAGGGACGAAGCAGATTTGCGTGCGGCAAGACATCGACGTCAGATGGCACGCTATTACGACAAAAAAGTTCGCCTTAGGACTTTTGAACCAGGAGATTTGGTGCTAAAGAGAGTCTTTCCATCCCTTCCTCACCTTGGTCCAAAGTGAGAGGGACCCTTTGTCATCCAACGGAAACTTGAAAAAGGAACCTTCAAGTTAACGACCGTACATGGCGAAGAAGTCCCTAGGGCATGGAATGCCCAACACTTAATGCGATATTTGGATTAGAAATGTTGTACTCTTTGTTATTTTTTCTTATGAACTCTGTAATAAGGCACGACTTGCCTTGGGAAAATCTGATAATATGAATAAAGGACTATAAAGTGGATGTAGGCTACAACTTAGCTGAACCACTATAAAATATCGTGTGTTATTTACTTTTATGCATTCTATATATACATTCATCGACTATTCTGATGTGATTATGGAATATAAGATGATTCAAAACCTGAAAAAGGTTGAAAACAGTTTAAACATAAGAAAAAGCACAACGACTATTTGTGCGACAAGACATAAAAGAATGAGAAAACGACATTCTTAACTCTAACTCTCCAAAGAGAGAGAAAGAGTATAAAAGCGTCTCCGACTGAGCGCTGAGAAAGAGATCCTTCCCCGCTGAAAGACCGGGGGGTGAATAGATTGACGAGCTCGAACTCTAACTCTCTAGAGAGAGAGAGTATAAAAGGACGGGAAGACGACGTCCTCTGAGGCGTGAAGGTGCACCCAGACAAGAGACCGCCTCAGTTAGAACTCTAACCTGAGTATAAGACAGGAGAGTATAAAAGAAATGCCAGAAAAAATGACAGGCATTGACGACACAGAGAATGATATCTCGTCAGAAAATCGGGAGCATTCAGATTGCTTGATTAAGCCTTAAATAATTTTTTGAGAATTGACTGGGGGCATATATGTATACACATATTTCCTCCCTCCGTAACTTCATTTCATAACTATAGTATGACAGGCATTTTTACATAAGTGCAGAACTACTGACAAACAAACATTGCAGAAAACGAATTATTTTTTATTTACGAATGAATTTGAACAGGAAAACATCCATAAAGAAGGTGCAAGAGCTACCCTTACAGCAGCAATTATTGATCTACCAAATACTAAAACAATGCAAGACAGCCCACTATTTAGATTTCGAGTGAGTCTTGGACTTCTTGGTGGCTTTCTCCGCATCCTTTGCCTCTTTTTCGGCTTCAGTCAAGATGCGCTTTGATTTTTTCTTTCCTAAAGATGCGGTGCTAGAACCAGTTGACTTCTTCCCGGAGGGCGGAGCGCTGGAATCAAGAGAATATTTTTTAGCGAGTTCCTCTGTAATAGATCTAGTTGAGAGCTTAACAACTAACCTTGATCCCGCATCCACAACTACGAGAGGCTTGAGGGCTTCAGGGTCTAGGTCTTCGGCTTTTAACTGCAAGCGTTTGTCTTGATCAGCTTTCATTGCAGCCAAAGTAACATCATCAGCACTTTTCGACTCCCCGACTATTGCCACCTCTGGATCTTCCTCATGTCCTCCGTCGCCGCCATCGTCCTTTAAGGCTGCTATCATTTCTTCATCATGGGGAATGTCAGCCTTAGACGGCTCGCTTCCTTCTCCCAAGTCTATAGGAGCAGCCTTGTCCTTCCCTCCTTTTGCCTTTTCCGTAGGTTCTGCCCCAGAGGCGGCTCCCTGAGTCACACCTGTCTTTCCGGATGGCTCAATACTTACAGAGTGAGAAGCAACAGTTATCAACTCAGGAGAAAATAATGGGTTTTTCATCGATTGCTCAATCACGTGGCGAAAGGTAGAAATAGCCTTGACGAATTGAGGAGAAAAGGTAGGGATACCTTCCGAAGACTTCTCGGCAGGAGTAACTACTGTCTCTGATGCCATTTCAGGAATAGGGGATAGTAGAGTTGTTTGGGGGATTCCCGGATTTTCAGGATCATACCCCTCTACTTCAGAAGTTGCGGGGGCAGTAGAAGAGGAACCAGCCTCGGAAACATTCTTCTGTTTAGTCCTCCGCCTCTCTTCTTCCATAGCAACAGTAATGAGGCGGCGCCCTTCAGCTAGGCGTTCTGGCTCATCATCCCTTAAGTATTTCTCCATCAGCTTGTCCTCATCGATGGAATCAACCTTGAGCTCCTCTTTTTCCCACTCAACGATCTGACTCCATACTTGGACTAGAGTAGATGGATAATCCTCAATCCAAGAAATGTTCCGGCGACGGATGATATGTGCGAAGAATTCGATCATTAATTCGCCGAAACCCTGAATCACTGCTTCCACCTCTTACAATTGTTTGCGGGCCTCCTCCGCAGATTTGATAGCGCAATCAACGTTGCCCTCCACCAGGGCAGCTCTGTTCTCTGCTTCCAGTAGCTTTGAAGCCAAGTCAGCATTTTTCTTTTCTAGCTCAGCATTCCTCCTTGCCAACTCGGCATTTTTCCGTTCAAGATCAGTGTAAGCAAGGCGCGTCTTAGCGGCTTCTGACTTAGCATCATCAGCTTGCTTTTTTAACTCAGAACGCTCTTGAGTGTGAGATTCAAGCAAATCATGATATCGTTTTTGCATGTCTTCAAATTGTTGTTTGAAATTAGAAGCGTCCCTTTGAGCAACAGCGAGCTGGGCCTGTGTGTCCTCTAAATCTTTTCCCAGATTCTTTAAGGCCTTTACATCTTCTTCCGCGGTTTTTTGCATTGAATCAACATTCATGATTAGAGTGCGAATAATTCTGAAAAGGTTGCGTGAATATTTGAAAATTTCAGAATACTGTTTTTCAACCGCGTCTATCTTTGCCTTGGCCTCGTCTGCCCACCTGGAAGAAATAGGTTCGAGGGCAGGTAAAAAAGTCAAAGTCTCGAAGTAATGTTCGGGAAATTGCTCCTCCAAATACGCCCGCTTGATTGCAGCTTCCGCATCTAGCGGTGGAGGAGCGGGGATCGTCAATTCAGTGTCCCTGTGTGTGGAGGATTCAATAGTTTCTTTATCTGTCCTAGGCCGTTTAGTAGAAGGGACCTTGCGTTTACTTCGAGACTCAGTATCTTTTGGAGGACTTCTCTCTCTGCTGCGCTTTTCGTAGGAAGAGGTGGAGTCTTTCGATTGTGGCCTGTCCTCTTCCCTACGACTTTGATAACCTTTATATTTCTCTTGGTCCGATCGAACGGGAGAGCAAGAGCGTGAGGTTCGAGAGCGATAGGGTTCATAAGGCCTTCTCTCCTCCCTACCGCGATCGTCGCGGCGATCATACTCGATATCCTGAGGTGGATTAGACATGCTGCGGCGAAGCTTCCTGATATCATAGTAAGATCGGGACATCGTGCCTGCACAATAAGACAAATGAAATTCAGAATCAATAGTTTCACAGAGAGAGAGGTGCAATGAATGCTAATGCTATTGTATAAAGTGTGTCCTAAGTGGTGTGTTTCCCCCCAACCAACCCGAGTCCGAAGCTAGACTAGTACGGGCAGGCTCTTTGGCCTTAGCAGGAGTGGTCTCTTCAGAAGAGGTGAAGACTAAAGGATCCTTCCTAAAATCCTCTGAAGTGTATATAGTTTCAGGTAAGGGGAGATCCCCCAAACCCTGAAATAATGGGTCATCAGCACTAGGGACATCTCCCTCGGAAGCATTAAGTGGCGACTCTTTGGAGGATGTTGACTTTTCAGGAGAAGTAGCCTCCTCAGGGGCAGTATACCCTTCACGATGCTTTTCGGCCAAGTTGGCCAATTCGTCATCTTGAGTAGAAGATGGAGAAGGTGAAGTTTGAAGAGGCACTGTAGGAGCTCCAGAACCTTCTCCTGTCTCTGGGACTACATCCACTGGAGGAATATATACGTATGGAGCCGTCCCATGACCGATACTACGAAAAACGGATAGCAGCTCATGAAAATGAAGGTATTCGTCCTTAAGAACTTCCTCAATAGTCAGGAACTTTTGATCGCCATTGAGGAGATGGTGCATCCAGTCAAAGAACACCTGGTCTGATATTTGTTTTGGATTGTCGACTGCAAACAAAAAGAAAAATGAGTTAAGGCGATGACTTGAATGTATAGAGCCAAGATGTAGGTAGTCAATGCTTTACTTGATTCCATCCATCTCCTGGCACACCCAGGTTGTCGCTTCACATAAAACCATTCCAGTCTAGAATCTCCAGCTTTACTACTGAATGGTATTGAAATTATCTTTCTCTTAGGAACAGACTCAAAATAGCAAAAAGAAGGAGTTTCTCGAGTCCGATGCTTGAAGTTGTAGAAGAAATGAACGTCATCGAAAGTGAGCTCTATGCCTAAGATCTCGCGGTATGCTATATATAAAGTGTGTAAGTAGGCATAAGAATTGGGATGAAGCTGCATGGGGGCAATCCGCATTTGTCTTAGAAAATCTACGATGAAGGGAGAAAATGGAGGGATAGCACCGACCATGCACATCAACCGGGTGATTGCCATATATCCTTCTGGAGGGTTGTGGGGACGGTCAGACCTCGAAGGCACTAGAGTGTCCTTTTCCATTATCCCGTACTTTAAACAAATTCGGATAAGTCGGTCGTTGTCGATTGTTGATTCAACAGAATCTGGGGGTGATTCCAATATCATAGCCGATTCAAATTCATCAGGAGCCCGGTCGTCACCAACCCCTCCTTCCTCTTCAAAACCTAGAGAAACTTCATTCTCTGAAGACACTTCGTCACTTTCACGATTTCTAACCTCGTAGTCTGAACCCTCATTATTCCATTCTGGATCCGATGGAGAAGATATGTCCTCGAGAGTAATTTTGTTGGAGGTTTCCGGGGCTTCTTTTTTCTCAACTAGTCTGGAAGAGCGTCTGGGTCTCATGGTCATAAAACTATTGAAGAAGCAATAGCACAAATTAGAGAAAATTAGCCCGTATCCCCCCGTGTATGTGTGCAAACTAAAGTGTAAACAATGCATGCGGAAAGTGCAAAGTAAATGTTTAAAAGTGTAACGAAAAAGTTTGGCAAAATATAAAGAGTTGAAGTAGTTCTTGATGTCCAGTTACGTTTGCAAGGCACTATCCTAACTGTCCATTAGGTTGAAGATTATGCCAAAAGTTGATTGGGCCAGTTAAACAAGTTTTTATGCATTAAGGTGAACTGCTCTTCGGTTCGGTTCGGGCGCGTTTATGAGGATCGGATCGGGGATGCGGCCTCGACTTGGGCTCGGATAAACTATGGAACTCGGAAATCAAAATCGGATTGGTTCGGAGGTAGAGTCCCCTGACGGTTCGGATCGGATCACATAGTCATAGTTCTCCTCCTTTTATCTTATGGTCCGATCCGATCCGGTTAGGTAAGCTCCCTTTTCCCCTTCTTTAAATACTTGCTCCGGCCCGATCCGATCTCCTGGATTTCTTTTCTTTTTCCTTTCTTTACTTGCCCCGACCCGGTCCGACCTCCTGAATTTCCTTCCTTCTTCCCTTATTTTTTCACCTTCCATATCCCTCCGAACCGAACCGATTCCCTACTATCTCCTTCTTCTCCTTCATCCTCTTTCTTCCCTAACCAACGCCAAGGCAAGTTTCGTGCCAATCGCCCAAATCAAAGCCAAGCAATTAGGCGCTGGCGCACTCCACAATGGATTCTAACCCCCTCTGTTACTACCTCGAGATGACGACGAGTCTACTGACGACGATGACGAAGGGGGGGTCACGGTGGCAAGGTCATCCAAGTTCCATGCTCAAATCGTCCCAATTATCTACGAATTCGAGCCGAAATCAATTAAAAAAGGAATTATCTAAAGTTTTATAACCTATCAATGTAATTACGTCGAGAATTAAAAGGAATTTCGATGCTTCAGGAGTTAGGTTTTTTCGTTTTGCAGAACGAGGGGAGCGGTAAAACAGTAAAAGTGAGAGAAGGAAGAAGACTTAGCTTATATAGAGGAGTAGAGTGTCTATTCGTCTCCCCATTCGGATCGGACCAACAGCCCAGTAGCAGAGCCCCCGTTCGGATCGGATAGACAGTCCAGAAGCAAAGCTTGGCCCAATAGTCCAATGAAAGATGGAAAGAAGAATAGGTCTGTTCGGATCGGAATCCGAACCGAACCGAATTCTGTAGCTCAGCAGCGAATTAAATTGAAGTGTGCAGAAGAAAATGAAAACACAAGGAATATCAAAGGAAAAATTACCTAGAAGAGCGTTGTGCAATGGTATTCAAAGCATGCTCCGTCTCCAACAGAAGCATCCTTTGAGGGGGCAAAATGTTAGCCCACTTTGTGAACCGGGCAACACAAAGTCAAGATGTGAAACATTGAAGAACTTGGGAAGCACTGAAGCGGGTCGGATCGAAGCAATGTAGCGGTTCGGATCGGATAAAGATTGCTGTTCAGATCGGTGAACTATTGTTGTTGGAATCAGAGAGGCACAGTTGTTCGGATCGGAGAGCAACCTACTTCCAGTTGGATCGGAGAGCTAACTGCTACGAAGACAGATCGGAACAGAGTGAAAGAGAACGAAGACTTAGCCTTGGGACAAAACCGGATCGGATCGGATACCCCGATCCGAACTCCTCCTGTACACTCTTCCGATCCGAACCCATATTCCACGTCATTCTCCTGCATGATCGCCTGGTTATTCGAAGCGGCTATGAACAGTTCCTACCCACAACGTCTACTGCTCTGATGCGCTGTCAACACAGAAATCCATCCGAACCCGAGGCTAATGGGATGGATGACACGTGGCTCCGATCCGGATCGGGTTCTGAGCAAATTTTCACCTATAAATACCCTGTCTAGAGACAATGAAAAGGATCTTTTTTCTGGCACTTTGAGAGTTCAACCACCTTCAGCACTCCCGGAAAATCCATATCTTCTTTCATTATTTGTTTTTAGACAATTGAGTGAATGTAAGTGAGTTGTGAGAGAAATTCAGTGAATATTTCATTGTAATTGCAACTACATCATTGAAAATAGTGAAAGACAAGTGGACGTAGGCATTTCTTCGCCGAACCACTATAAATCCTGTGTGTTCATTTTACTTTTGATCTTGTTTCATTCTGCTTTTAGTCAATTTGGGTGTTAAAACCACTTTTTGGTCTAACAGGGATTTACACTGGCTAGTCATCGGCAGGCGGTTTTCGGTGGCATGGCTCTGGTTCAGGACAGTGAACAGTTGGGGAAAATAGGAAGTGGAGGTAAAACTTGATGGGGAATTGGTGTGAACTAGAGGGAAGGGTAAGTACGAAGGCAAGACGTTGGGAGGAGCTAAGGGACGTGGTAGCGGCTGTCGAACTACAGGGTGATAGTTTGGTTGGAGCTCGGCTACTAGGCATGGAAAAAATGGATGCGCAGGGTTCGGACAGCGGGGACAAGGCTGTGGTTGTGGGAAGGTCTGTTGGAGGCGATGGCATCAGTCGAAGGCGGTGGGGATGAGGTCGGCAGGAAGAGGAGAAATGAGGCGAGGGGAGGTGAGAAGGTAGGAATCAGATGGGCTTTGCTGGAGGTGCGGCGAGGTGAGGGAAAAGGGAGGATCGAGTAGCTTGGGGCCAGATGGCTTCAGGGATGAGTAGGCGTTTGTAGAAGTAGCAGCTTTAATATATATATATATATATATATATATATATATATATATATATATATATATTATGTGCTGTTGCTTATGGGATGCGTTCAAATTGGGAGTGGGAGCGATTCTTAAGGAAAACATGTTCGAAGAAAACGGATTAACTGTTCCTCATATTTGAACAAGTTTCATTGGTTAAAATTTCAAAAGTAAAATACGCGGTTAAAAATGGAAACGGAAAAATAGTTTGTAAATTCAACCGGTTGGAAATGTTAAAAAAAATGAAAGGTTGCATGGGAATGAGAACAAAACCTTTAGGCCATATAACCAACTCTTGTTTTAGAACGTAAAGATAAGAAAATGCATGCGTTATGTATTGCAAATGGAATGCATGCTTGGTTTGTTGGTTTTGAAATTCAAAGAAAAATGGAAATGTGAAAGGTTATGTGAATATAACTCACGCATGCATGCTTTTATATGTATTTGTGTGCCCTTACTAAGCTTTTGAAAAACAAAAATAAATAAATTTATAGCTTAGTAAAATAAAAAGACGGTTTTGCAGACCCAAAATGTCTAGAAAAATATGAAAGATCGAAAAAAGGACACATCGAACTTAAATGACTCCGTTTCAAAAATGAACTGCGTAAGCCTTTTCAAAATTTTAGCGTGAACCGAAACCGAAACTGACAAACGAATATATTATGCTAATCAGCTTGATGAGACGGACACAACGGTAGGATGCTCCGTTCAAAAATGCGTTACAGACCCCTTTTAACGTAAAAAAGCATATGGAAAACGGAGGTCAAAACATGATATTTTCGCGAAATGAATTTCGCCGTTAGATTACCGACAGCGAATAGAATATTTTTCATGTTTGTTCGAACTGGATTCAGAGAGATTTTACAATCGTTAAATTTTGAACTGTTATGCACAACTTTGCACTGAAAATTGCGCGACCGACAAACATTTAAATTTTCTGATGGAATTTTCACAGCTGCTACATCTCACTGTACGTATTTCAAATTTCAAATTCCCGTTAAGAAAAACTATAGAATATATTCAAAATACAAAATCAATTTAAATCGGAATTTTAATCATTAAAAATAGTGGGTTGTTATAATCTCCCCACTCAAAACTTTTCGTCCCCGAAAAGGAACTAGGTAGAGAAATAGTAATTAAATAATTTAATACATTAAGCCCATGGTTTATATCTATTCTCATACACATATATAATTTGAGATATATATAAATTAAAAGCTAAAATATTTTCAAACACTTCAAAACAGCTTCAAGTATTCATTTGACGTCTCGATTGGCTATATATATTTATCCCACTTTCGAAACTTGAAAATAGATTTCGATGATGCTGCAGTTATCACTAAAATCATTTTCAAGCGACTGGAGTGTGACACTATATCTAACTAATACATATATGATTTAACATATATGTTGATTAGACGTATACCCAAACCATTAGGTATTCGATAAGCCAATTGTAACGTCAAATAAGTACTCGAAACATCTTCTTATATTTAAACAGATAATATACCAAATTTCAAATCATATATTATAAATAATATATCTCAAATCATTAAAAAAATTAAGTAGGGAAAATTATATCTCCCTCCACTCTTTTATTTATTAAAATTCAAATTCAATCCTTAATAAATATACAATACTATTATTAAATCAAATATATAACAATATTATTCTATACTATACCAAAATATTTTTCAAACCCAAATTATCAATATTATAAAACTAGTTTAATTCCATAAGTTTAACATATATATACATCACAAAATAAAATCTTTGTAAACCCATTTAAATTTATAAATTACTATACATACACATATATACATTTATAATAAACAATACCATTATAGATTTCAAACAAGCTACTTTTTTTTTAATAAAATCTACATCTTTAAATCCTATATATAAAATATATAGTTCATAAAATGTAAAATTTTAAAATAACATCAAATCCTTTCAACATATTGGTATTACCAAAACATAATATTATTTACAAATATACATCAAAAATTTCAGTAATGCATCAAGAAATCTTATATTATAACACCATTCAAAATACCAATTTCAAAACGGAAATTTAATAAGATCGAACTTGCTAGAAGATTTATACTCTTCTTCTACTTCTTACCCTATCAAGGATAAGTTATAAAATTCGATTTAAAAGCTGAATGAATGAAAGAACAAAATCAAAGAGGATCTACGAGGGAAGATGGATTCAAATAGAAGGGAATTTCATAAAAAGATTTAAATATTAAAAAAAAATCCAAAAATATTTATTAAAATCATTTTAAAACCATTTATACTTTCAAAATACGCTCTCTCAAGAAGAATTTTGTGACTGATTCCACTCATTATAGGGTATCACTACCCTATCTCTAATAAGATTTTACTCTATAGGAAAAAGCTTTGATAAAACCAAAGCTCTGATACCACTTTTAACGATCCGCCATTTTGACCATGCCGAATCGACAAAACATGTCGATTCGAAACGTCTAAAACAACATATTGTTATTAGCTTCTGAGGAAAATAGAATAAATCACAGATCACATATATAGAGCTACATAATATCTGGCAGCGGAAAATTAAAAATACTCTAGTAGTTCATGAAGTTACTAAATAAATCTTACATTAGAGTTTACATAAATAATACACCGGAAGTTAAATACAATAAATAAATGATGACAGTCTGAAACATAATGAAAGAAATAACTAGATGACTAGAACGACCGATCAAAAAGTAGATATCGGTGAGCAAAAATCCAATATAAGCTCCAAACTCCAAGGTGAATCTCGAAAATTGAAATACCTGATCTGACCCGAGCAATAATGCAAAACAAAACAACTCGGATCAGGACTAACATTCTCATGGAAGTAAATCAACTCAAATGAAATGTTCAATGAAATGCAATCAGTAACTTAAAAGATGTTTTGGGATCACCATCCTCCAAGGATCCGTTAAACTAATACTATATAGTATAATACGCTATATACAATAGTGTTTATTAGTAAAGTAAAAGTATCAAAATAGCGTAAGTGGGATTACCATGATTACCCTTACACCGTTTATATATTCCCATAGTATATACAATACCATAATTCCTCCGTAAACTGGAGGCTGATTAGAGGGCACTCCATATAAAACAGTACAAAACAAAATTGTAGTGGGCTCGTATAAGGAATGTAACAAGGCACGCAAGGAATGCCAGGGTGGATTCACTGTTTATAGAGCCGGACTGGTGGTAACACATAACAGCTACTACAGCCATGCTCGGTACACACTTCTATAATCAAAAGGGCCCAAATCGAATCTCATAGAAATATAATAATATGAAAGAAGTGTGCTCGATAGGAGGTATAACCTCACTTGGTCCGTGCATAGCTCCTGTTTTAGCCATATCAAGCTGACTCAAGGTATTCAAGGTCTCGTAATTAATATAAAATAGTAAATGGAGTCGTTCGCCAAATTTTCCCCTTCATTCTGGAACTCCACCGCGTACGCAGTTGTTAAAGTGGTTTTCGGTACTGCCAGAGAGTATGACAATAGCCGATCCCGGTCCCTTTAACAACCAATCGTTTACATTTTTCACTCCATGGTCAATATTTTATAAATCACTTTATAAATAGTTTATATGAATTCTCATATTCGAATTTGATATCAAATTTAAATATCTACCTTCGAGTATATAAAATTTTGAAACCCATTCACTTAAATCGCTTAAATCGAATCGATTTAGAAATCATATCGTAAAGGTCTCGTCATATGGTATAAACCAATACTATTTAACTTCGGTTTCGTCTTTATATAATTTCCGAAATTTTTCGCATAACGATTTTTTAATCCAAAATCGACTTATATTCGAATCATAATTTAAAGGTCTCAAATGCCAGTTAAATCAACACTACAATATTAACTTTGAGGATATTTTACTTCTATTCGAAAATCCAAGTTTCAAACTATTCAACAATTTGCTTTACGTCGATTCGAAAATTCAACATTTGGTTTGAGTTCAACTATACGATTCAAGGAAAAACTTACATTTCAATTTAAACAAAGTATATTCATGTCATACGATTCTAAATCATTATTTATGAATTAAGCAATTCGTATAATCTAATTTTCCTTTATATGGATTCAATTAAGTCAAATCGAAAATCCGATCACTTATTTATATAATTCAAATCAAAGTCCTATGTTTCAATTCAAACAGTTCATACAATTTTAAACCATTCTTACAAGTTCGACTTCTCAAATATTCTAATTCAAACCATACGATTTGAAAATCGATTCCATATAAGCTTTATATGTTCAACTTCACACTCAGTCAATAAAAATCAAATTCAATTCAAATCAATTATAAATTCAAATAAAAATCAATTTATGCAAATTCATGTTCATTTCTTATAAAGTTCAATATTTACCAATTCAAATTCGCATTCAATTGTTTTGTAATCGAATTTGACCCTTAAATTATGAAATTCAAATTCAGAAAACAATTTCACAATTTAAGTTCATATCTTATAAGTTTATATTGATTCGAATTCCAATTCATATCTTATATGAGTTCAGTTGTTAAATCCAATACAAAAATAAATTTTAAAATTTTAAACCTCGAATTCAAATCGCGAGGACCTTAACCTATCCACCTATCCGTTTATTATTAAGGTTTTATAAAATATGTAAAAGAAAAACTAACTTTGAAAAAATATATATAAGTTTATAAAATTCTAAATTTAAATAGAAATAGATTATAGAGATATATAAGTTTTAGAATAATACAAAATAGATTTAAAGAAATATTTATTATAATAAAATAAAATTAAAATAATTTAATAAACTATATGGTTTAAATTAAATAAATTATAAGTAAAATCATAAATGCACATTTAAATATTTATTTACTCATAAATCCATTTTAAAACACATACTTAAAATTAATAAAATATAAATTTAAAATCTTTAATATATATATATATATATTTATATACATATATATATATAATATTAAGTTAAATTCAAATTTCAAATTATTTTACTTTGAAAACACGACCAACGGTGTCTGTATATAATTTACTACCCTATGGTCAAGTGATACGGATATTTATCATTTCAATCCGAAATTTATAAAATTTCTACGGGTCTATCATTTCAACCTGCGATCCCAAATTCTGTAAAAATCGTTCAGGTCTATCATTTCAATCCATAACGATTTTTCTCTGTTCTAATATCCGTTCGGGTATGTATCATTTCAACCCTTAGTGATTTTTCCTATACTAGGGGTACCAACAATCACAAAAAACAATCACATAGCAATAATCACAGTATACATATCATCAGTGCAACTACGTGTCATATGAATATATCGTGTCACATCTGAAATGTGCATATATCAAATCAAACAATTTCTATCAGCAATTCTATAGATTTCATATAACAGTTCATTATTGATCTAACATCCGTGAAAAATGTAAGTCAGGTGTGAGATAAACTCACCTTTCGTGGAATAGAATGGAGACAGCAAATGGATCAATACCGAATGAAAAGACGATTTCCAGGCACGACTCAACATGAATTTAGCTCGATATCACTCAATATATATTTCATTTTTTTTATAAGAGGAGGATAATAAATTTCTCAACAGGTTGGGATGACAATTGGGTTTTCTGGGATGGTTTCCGGACTCAATACTCACTCGTGTAACACCCCACGTCCATTAATGTCACTCACAAAGGGAATGCATTAACTTCCATGGAGGTTATAAGTGAATATAAAACAGAAAAATTACAACAAGACAGATAATAAATAGTACTTGGAAATCTAAAACTTCATTTTATTGCAGCGGAAATTAAACATGTTTGTTACATCATAAAACCATAGATCATAACCAAGTACAATATCCATCTTCATAAAAACAAAATACATAATCCTATTACATAAATAGCCATTAAAAAGATAACAAGATGGACTTTACTTCAACAGTCCAAGCTTTCCAAAGAGAGATGAAGCAATTCAATCAAACTCCACTAGAGCTGGGCCCAACCTGAGGACATGGAGGGGGAAAAAGGATAGAAATAGAGGGGGTCAGACATAAAGTCTGGCGAGTATGATAATTCTAACAATACTATTATCAAAATAACTAGACTAAGGCATAAGCTGGAAGACAAGTAAATTTCTATGAACTCTTAGGAAGATAAAGATAGCGTTTAAGATAACGTTAAAGATAACGGGAAAGGCACACCTAATTACTAACGAATGATTACTACACTGCACCGCACATTACTACACTGCACCACACCAGTCACCCTATTGTTTGATCCCACTTGCTTCACACAGAAACTTTATAAATAGCCTTACGTACCCCTAGCTGACTACATAGGTGTCGTCTGCCCCTACCTCCACTAGGTGTACCCCACTACCCACTTTCGATCGGCTCCCTACTCGTAGATACCCGTGCTGGCCCCACAGTGGGGTGTATCACTCCCCTAAAGTGGCAACCCGATACAACTTGAGAATGCACGGCTTATACCTACACGATGCAACAACGTCTTACCTACCAGCCCGGGTCCACACACGCATATGAAACCCGTTGGACTTGCGTAGCCACCGCTCCCCGTTTTGGCCTCTTACAGTCGAACCCAGCATGCGTGTCCCGTCCTCGACTTGGGTCGAGCCCACAAAGATACGTTTGGGATACTGGTCGAAATGGGCCCCCACAAGCTACCCACCTAAGCTTGTCACTAGTATATCCCACTTAACCCTCTTAGTCATGTTCATTTACATGTGTGTTTGGTTATGTCTTACTAATCGTATTTCACATGCCACTAAGGGCACCCCCTAGATTTCTCATGCCACACAAGGCACCTACTTAACCCCCATGTCCCACCTTACATGTTTATCTAGTTAAGTATTTCTTAATTCATTCAGGCCATAACCTCATAAAGACATCTCACATTAGACTGGCATTTATGGCAGCTGGATTGGCCGGGCGGGTCCGGGCAGTCTTACACCATAAAAGAGTCTAACCTCGTGTCTTTACAACCGTTATGCTTTAGTTTAGGCCTAGGACCTCTCACATTGGGCTGACATTTGTGACCACTGGATTTTCCGGGCGGGTCCGGGCAGGTTTACATCACAAATGAGTCCAACCTCGTGTCCTAAGCATTGATTAACACTTAAAATCTTTTACCCCAGTTTTAATAATTCCCTATTCAAATTATTAATTAAGTCAACTTTTAATGATGTCCATAATTGACTCAATTATGGCCATCCACTTATGGCATGCAAAATCATATCAATTGCACCCCAACTTTTTAATATTAAATCCTTAATATTACCCCTACCCCACGTTTATACGTTCGCTTATTCAACGCATAATATAGGCTAGAATTGTATAGTCTAACACCTAGCACAAAGATAAATTATCACAACATATAGACAATTAAAATAAATCTAATCATAATAGGGGTGAAACTTGCATAAACTACACATGTTAAGGATCAAAAGGTGTCAACTTGTTAAATGTCTCAATTTACATGATATGATCATAGCCCAAATCTATACATAAACTTGCATATGGGGTTTTTAGGCAACATAATGATGGTGTGAACTAGCATAGGATATCACATATGTCATAGCATAATTCTAGATGTCATAATAGATGTCTTGGCATATGTTCATAACTTTTCTAATCAATCTAACTTGCATTTGTGACTTGTTATATAGATCAACATAACCCAAACATGATGATTTAATTAATATGAACTAACTAGCATAGATGGTAACATCATGGCCTTTTTAACATGTATGATTCATCACAACTTAGCATAGAAACTTTCAACATACATAACATCATCATAGCATGATTTACAACATATAAGATATCATCATCACATAACATTGGATTTACAATATACATGATAGCAAAAAGGGTTTACAACAACATATTTGATAATTCACATCATCTACTCATATTCCATTCGTAACTCAACCTAATTAAAATGATAATAATCTTGTTAAGATCATCATACTCACAATTTAGAGAAGAAAAGAGAGAGTTTTTCTTTGGTTTAGGGTTGAGAGAATTAGAATTGAATTTTCTTTTCTTCTTTCTTAGTTGGCGGCGGCTCCATTGATTTCCATGGCGACGGTAACTATTCTATTTTAATTAGGTTTAGGGTTAGCATTAGGATGTATTTATAGGTGTAGGAAGTTATTTAGGACCATTAGATTAACCCTGAACCATGAGAACCAATCAAATGCAAAATCTGCATTTGAGCGAATCGGCCCACGGGTTGACAGCCAAACACCCTGGATTAACCCCTAGTCGACCCAGCATGGCTCTGGTCGACCTCAAAAATGGGCCGATTCGGTTATTCCCCCTCCCAATTCGCTGTTTTGATCTTTTTCGCATATTTATTTATTTAATTTTTAATTTTTATATATATATATATATATCAATATATATATATTTCTCTACGCAACCCATTTCACTTAATTCTTTTCTAAAAATTAAGTATACTTTAATTTGTGAATTTTAATGTTATAAAATTATGGGGTGTTACATTCTCCCCTCCTTAAAGGATTTCGTCCCCGAAATCTCCAAGTCAAGAAGAATGTATATCCTACCATCTAATCGTCCATCTACTCAACCATCAAACACCAGCATCCATTGTCCTTAAAAGACTTCTAATGCTTTAATGTTTATATGCACAGTGTGTGTATA
Organism: Allium sativum; assembly: GCA_030737875.1. Lineage (NCBI taxonomy): Eukaryota > Viridiplantae > Streptophyta > Magnoliopsida > Asparagales > Amaryllidaceae > Allium > Allium sativum. The sequence goes on along the minus strand of CM060912.1, from coordinate 1,055,599,922 downwards.
TGTCCATATCTAATGCAAAATTAGGCGGTCTACTGATTCAGTCGACCTCCTTAGTGCAATTCATGATAGTGCCATGCGTCCAATATGTATGCAAAAGATTCCTAATGATACATATTAATTCTATATGTGTGCACAACCATCCACCCGAATGCAGCAACTATATGATAATACAACCATTATACATCCAATTTACTAAATACATCCATATATATGCAATATGCAATATGAAGTGACTGAGCCGATCTAGTGCCTAATAGTGTGTGAATATGCATCCACAAGCAACCACTAGCAAACACTTGCATCCACTTTGCATCCACCATGCATAACATTTCTCAAACACATGTTTCAACCATAGGATTATCCTAACTAAAGGTCAAAGATACTAGCGAGAGGATATACTAAAGATAAGATAAGTACAAGCTAAGCGATAAAGGAGAAATTAAAGGACATACCCTCAAAAAGAAAAGGGTATCGTGAACGCATCTTCTCTTCTGTCTCCCAAGTAGCGTTGCTCTCATCATCTCCCCATTGCACTTTGACTAGTCTGACCTCTCGATTCCTCAACCTCTTGATCTCCGACCCAAGAATGTGCGTAGGAGCTCGTCGAATTGTCGCATCACGCTCTATCTCCACCTCTCTAAGAAAGCTCGGCTCTACCACTTCCGCGGTCTCGTGCAAGCACTTCCTCAAATGTGACACATGGAATATGTCGTGTACACCACTAAGTCTCTCGGGCAACTCCACTCTATACGCCATCTGTCCAACCCTCTCCTTAATAGGAAACGGCCCTACAAACCTTGGTGCTAATTTCCCAACGGACCCAAAGCGAACAACGTTTCATAATGGAGACACTTTGACAAAGACCATGTCCCAAACTTCAAACTCGAGATCTGTCCTCCTCTTATCCGCATAAGATTTCTGCCTATCATGTGCTGCTTTCATCCTCCTTCGAATCAAGTCGATCATCTCCGAAGTCTCCCTAATCATATCGGGCCCAAGTAAGATCTTATCCGTAGATTCCCACCAACATGTAGGTGAATGACAAGGTCGTCCATAAAGAGCTTCGAATGGTGCCATACCAATGCTGGACTGAAAGCTGTTATTATATGTGAACTCCACCAATGGATGATGCTCTTCCCATGTACCCCCAAAGTCTAGGATACATAGCCTCAACAGATCCTCTAGAATGCGATTCACCCTCTCAGTCTGGCCGTCCGTCTGAGGATGATATGCGGTGCTCAAACATAACCGAGTCCCTACCGCCTCTTGTAAGCTTCTCCAAAATTCGCTAGTGAAAATAGGATCGCGGTCGCTCACTATACTAGAAGGAACACCATGCAAACGAATTATTTCTCGAACGTATACGGAGGCTAACCATGGAGCAGTCCTCTTACTCTTCACGGGAATGAAATGGGCGCTTTTAGTAAGTCTATCTACTATAACCCAAATTCCCGTATTACCCTTCCTCGATCGCGGTAATCCATCAACAAAATCCATCGAGATGCTTTCCCATTTCCATAGTGGAACCTCCAATGGGTGTAGCAACCCACCGGGTTTCTTTTTCTCCGCTTTTACTTGTTGGCACACCAAGCATCTAGCGACATACTCGGCCACGTCTTTCTTCATGCCGGCCCAAAAGTAAACTCTCTTCATGTCTTTGTACATCTTGTCCTCGCCGGGACGAATGGTCATCTTCGAATGATGTGCTTCGTCAAGAATAGTCTTCCTTAGGTCATCGTCTTTTGGTACACAAAGTCTACCGTCCCTACGTAACCAACCCTTATCGTCTAGGGTATACCTACGGAGATGGCTTGATGACTCCCCTCCTTTGAGGTTTTCTACTAACTCAACCAACTGCGGGTCGTCTCGCTGTGCCTCGCCAATCCGTCCCAAAAGCGTAGGTCTGACCTCCAAGGATGCTAGCAAACCGGGTACGAAGTCAACGGAAGGTCTAAAGTCAAACATCGAAATGAATTCTAAACTTCGCCGCTTAACAAACAAAGGACTTAAGGATAATCTTTTTCTACTTAAGGTGTCTGCCACCACGTTACCCTTGCCAGGGGTATAGGCTATTTCGAAGTCGTAGGACGCTAAGAACTCCATCCACCTTTGCTGCCTTAAGTTCAAGTCCTTTTGAGAGAATAGGTATTTTAAAGACTTGTGGTCAGTGAATAATTCGAATTTCTCGCCAAGAAGATAATGACGCCAAGACTTAAGCGCGAAAACAATAGCGGCCAATTCTAGGTCATGTGTAGGATAATTTTTCTCATGCGCTCTCAACTGCCTTCCACCATAGGATATACCCTACCCTCTTGAATTAAGACTGCGCCTAGTCCTGTCCCACAAGCATCAGTATAAACGGTAAACAGCTTACTCCCGTCTGGCAATACTAAGACTGCGGCTGAAGTCAAAGCTCTCTTTAAACGTTGGAACGCATCATCACAATCTACGTCCCATGTGAAAACTAGGTTCTTCTTCGTCAAGCATGTCAGTGGAGCTGATATCTTTGCGAAGTCTTTGGTAAACTTCCTATAGTAGCTAGCCAACCCCAAGAAACTTCTCACTTCGGTAGCATTTTTGGGAACCTTCCAATCTTGGATGGCCACCACCTTCGCGGAATCTACAACTATCCCTTTTTGGAAACCACGTGTCCTAAGAACCGTACTTCCTTCCTCCAAAAGTGACACTTAGAAAATTTAGCTTTAAGCTTATGCGCTCGAAGAGTCTCCAACACTTCCCTAAGATGTAGGGCATGCTCTTCTTCATCCTTAGAAAAGATCAAGATGTCATCTACAAAGACTACCACAAATTTGTTAAGGTACTCCCTAAACACCCTACTCATCAAATCAACAAAATATGCTGGGGCGTTTGTCAAACCGAAGGGCATCACTAGCCATTCATAGAAACCGTCCGGAGTCCTAAAGGCAGTCTTGTCTATGCTATCCTCAGCCACTCTCAACTGATGGAACCCAGTGGCTATGTCCAACTGCGAAAACACTGAGGCGCCAACTAACTGATCGAAGAGATCGTCAATCCTCGGCAGTGGGTGTCTGTTCTTCTTAGTAAGCTTATTAAGTTCTCTATAGTACACACAAAGTCTAAGGGACCCATCCGCCTTCGTGGCAAATACTACTGGAGCACCCTACTCTGATATACTTCGTCTTATGAACCCCTTCTCAAGCAACTCCTTCACTTGCTTATCGAGTTCCTCCTTTCACGTGGAGCCATGTGGCGTACTGGCAAAGATACTGGTTTCGCATTATCCACAAGATATACTCGAAAATGTATCTCCCGCTTCGGAGGCAAGCCCTTCACCTCCTCAAACACATCCAAATATTCTCGGACCACTCTAACAGATCGTAGATTTTCCTCAGACGCGTCAAGCGATTCTAGATAACTTAGCATAACCGAATTTATGGGATTACAAAAGATTTCGAGAGTGTTTCCAAGGCGAGTCACGAGCCTAAATACTCTCCTTTCACAATCAAGAACGACCCCATTTCTGGATAACCAATCCATTCCTAAAATTAGCCCATAGCCTGTGAAGCCCAACACATAAGCATCACATCTAAATTCAACGCTAAGTATGGAAATTTTCAAATCCTAGCACATCATAGACAAATAAGCTAAGCCCCCTATTGAATTCGAGACAACTAAGGGATCCTCTACTAAACTGGTGTTTAAGTGCAGTGATTCAACTAATGATGTAGAGATAAACAAATGTGATGCGCCCGAATCGAATAAGGTACGGACAGGATGATCAAACAGAAAAACTAAGCTTTCAACAGAAATGGTTCTACCTTGTTCTCACAGCGGTGGGACTGTGAGAGCCTGAACTTGTCCCCTAGCCTGCCCTGGTGCCATAAGAGCCTGCACCTGTCCTCCCGAGGTAGCTCCTGCCCTCTGCCCCTTCTTTGGGCAGTCCTTCACTAAATGTCCTGCATCGCCACAATGAAAACAGCATGTCTTCTTTTTCTTTCGGCAATCCTTGCTGAGATGGCCTGGGGTTCCACAGTTAAAGCACTTCTTCTTTCCCTTGCCATTATTGTCTTTTCCACCCTTCTTGTTTTGCTGTTGTGGTTTCTTCTGACCCCCCTTCTTCTCGGGTGCCTTATCAGCTTTAGCACTTTTCTCCTCATGCATGAGCGCCATTTCTACTAACTTCTCAAAGGTGGCCCCCATAGGGATGTGGGTCATAGCCAACCCTTGTAATGGTTCATTCAAGCCATTCACGAACCTCAGTGCCTTCTTCTCCGACGTGTTCACAAAGTCCAAGCCAAACCTTGCTAACTGATTAAATTTATTGACATATTCTTTCACTGATGAGCTTCCTTGCTTCAATGTCAAGAACCTTTCCATATATAGATTTTCTTCCGCCCTTGAGAGAAACTTCGCCTCGAACCTACGTCTGAAATCCGCCCAAGAGTCAACAGGACGCTCCCCATTAGTGACCTCCCACCAAAACGAGGCCTCTCCCTTCATCAACCAAGCTGCTAAACGAACTCTCCTCCCTTCTTCTACTTCAAGATTTCTAGCAATTATTCCACCTCCTTAAGCCAATCTCTAGCTTCCACAAACGTTTCTGACCCTTGAAATGGTTTTCCACCCATAACCTTGAATTCCTTGCACGTCTTTGCAAAAATATCTACGCGAGGAGGAGGAGGAACGGGTGCAACTGGTGGTGGAGGAACATTGGCTGGACCTGCAGCGGCCCTAGCCTTCAATAACCTCCTATACCATCCTGGCATCGTTACACCGTTGGGTAGATTAAGATCTTCAGCCATGCTGAAACGAAAAAGGATAGATTCAAAATGGAGAATTCGAAAGATAAAGATATGGGATATTGGGGATTATGTTTTTTTTTCTTAAAAACTTTTCTCTTTAAATTTCTCATTAAAACATGTTTTTGAAAGCACTTCTTCCAAAAATAACTATTTTTCTAAAGTATTTTTATCTGTTCTGGTAACCTTAAGCTCTGATACCACGTGTAACACCCCACGTCCATTAATGTCACTCACAAAGGGAATGCATTAACTTCCATGGAGGTTATAAGTGAATATAGAACAGAAAATTTACAACAAGACAGATAATAAATAGTACTTGGAAATCTAAAACTTCATTTTATTGCAGCGGAAATTAAACATGTTTGTTACATCATAAAACCATAGATCATAACCAAGTACAATATCCATCTTCATAAAAACAAAATACATAATCCTATTACATAAATAGCCATTAAAAAGATAACAAGCTGGACTTTACTTCAACAGTCCAAGCTTTCCAAAGAGAGATGAAGAAATTCAATCAAACTCCACTAGAGCTGGGCCCAACCTGAGGACCTGGAGGGGGGAAAAGGATAGAAATAGAGGGGGTCAGACATAAAGTCTGGCGAGTATGATAATTCTAACAATACTATTATCAAAATAACTAGACTAAGGCATAAGCTGGAAGACAAGTAAATTTCTATGAACTCTTAGGAAGATAAAGATAGCGTTTAAGATAACGTTAAAGATAACGGTAAAGGCACACCTAATTACTAACGAATGATTACTACACTGCACCGCACATTACTACACTGCACCACACCAGTCACCCTATTGTTTGATCCCACTTCACACAGAAACTTTATAAATAGCCTTACGTACCCCTAGCTGACTACATAGGTGTCGTCTGCCCGTATCTCCACTTGGTGTACCCCACTACCCACTTTCGATCGGCTCCCTACTCGTAGATACCCGTGCTGGCCCCACAGTAGGGTGTATCACTCCCCTAAAGTGGCAACCCGATACAACTTGAGAATGCACGGCTTATACCTACACGATGCAACAACGTCTTACCTACCAGCCCGGGTCCACACATGCATATGAAACCCGTTGGACTTGCGTTGCCACCGCTCCCCGTTTTGGCCTCTTACAGTCGAACCCAGCATGCGTGTCCCGTCCTCAACTTGGGTCGAGCCCACAAAGATACGTTTGGGATACTGGTCGAAATGGGCCCCAACAAGCTACCCACCTAAGCTTGTCACTAGTATATCCCATTTAACCCTCTTAGTCATGTTCATTTACATGTGTGTTTGGTTAAGTCTTACTAATCGTATTTCACATGCCACTAAGGGCAACCCCTAGATTCCTCATGTCACCCAAGGCACCTACTTAACCCCCATGTCCCACCTTACATGTTTATCTGGTTAAGTATTTCTTAATTCATTCAAGCCATAACCTCATAAAGACCTCTCACATTAGACTGGCATTTATGGCAGCTGGATTTGTCGGGCGAGTCCGGGCAGTCTTACACCATAAAAGAGTCTAACCTCGTGTCTTTACAACCGTTATGCTTTAGTTTAGGCCTAGGACCTCTCACATTGGGTTGACATTTGTGACCACTGGATTTGCCGGGCGGGTCCAAGCAGGTTTACGTCACAAACGAGTCCAACCTCGTGTCCTAAGCATTGATTAACACTTAAAATCTTTTATCCCAGTTTTAATAATTCCCTATTCAAATTATTAATTAAGTCAACTTTTAATGATATCCATAATTGACTCAATTATGGCCATCCACTTATGGCATGCAAAATCATATCAATTGCACCCCAACTTTTTAATATTAAATCCTTAATATTACCCCTACCCCACGTTTATACGTTCGCTTATTCAACGCATAATATAGGTTAGACTTGTATAGTCTAACACCTAGCACAAAGATAAATTATCACAACATATAGACAATTAAAATAAATCTAATCATAATAGGGGTGAAACTTGCATAAACTACACATGTTAAGGATCAAAAGGTGTCAACTTGTTAAATGTCTCAATTTACATGATATGATCATAGCCCAAATCTATACATAAACTTGCATATGGGGTTTTTAGGCAACATAATGATGGTGTGAACTAGCATAGGATATCACATATGTCATAGCATAATTCTAGATGTCATAATAGATGTCTTGGCATATGTTCATAACTTTTCTAATCAATCTAACTTGCATATGTGACTTGTCATATAGATCAACATAACCCAAACATGATGATTTAATTAATATGAACTAACTAGCATAGATGGTAACATCATGGCCTTTTTAACATGTATGATTCATCACAACTTAGCATAGAAACTTTCAACATACATAACATCATCATAGCATGATTTACAACATATAAGATATCATCATCTTATAACATTGGATTTATAATATACATGATAGCAAAAAGGGTTTACAACAACATGTATGATAATTCACATCATCTACTCATAATCCATTCATAACTCAACCTAATTAAAATGATAATAATCTTGTTAAGATCAACATACTCACAATTTAGAGAAGAAAAGAGAGAGTTTTGCTTTGGTTTAGGGTTGAGAGAATTAGAATTGAATTTGCTTTTCTTCTTTCTTAGTTGGCAGCGGCTCCATTGATTTCCATGGCGACGGTAACTGTTCTATTTTAATTAGGTTTAGGGTTAGCATTAGGATGTATTTATAGGTGTAGGAAGTTATTTAGGACCATTAGATTAACCCTGAACCATGAGAACCAATCAAATGCAAAATCTGCATTTGAGCGAATCGGCCCACGGGTTGACAGCCAAACACCCTGGATTAACCCCTAGTCGACCCAGCATGGCTCTGGTCGACCTCAAAAATGGTCCGGTTCGGTTATTCCCCCTCCCAATTCGCTGTTTTGAACTTTTTCGCATATTTATTTATTTTTTTAATTTATATCTATATATATATATCAATATATATATATTTCTCTACGCAACCAATTTCACTTAATTCTTTTCTAAAAATTAAGTATACTTTAATTTGTGAATTTTAACGTTATAACATTATGGGGTGTTACAACTCGACTCTCAAATAAACACAACCAATTTCACAAAATAATTTATATAAATCTCTATATATATATACATACATAAAATTTATAATATATATATTTTTAAAATTTAACGTACATCGAAACACTTATAATATATATATTTTTATATACACATAAACAAAAAACGTATATTATAATTCACTCACCCAACATATACATACGTCATATATATATATATATATATATATATATATATATCCCACTCACACTAAAGCTTACACACGCATGCAAATCTAATAACACACACAACTCATCCAAAATATATACACATCACACAAAGAATCTAAGAACACACACAATGCCATCACACACATACATACACTGCACAAGTTCACTGACTAAACTGTACACACACACATTAAAACAAATGAATATATACATATATAATACATAAAAGAATTAAGTTCACACATCACATAGTACACACCACCGTGAAAATAAACACAAAAAATTCACGTATATAGGACACAATGGTACTACTGCATGAGAAGGAGAAGAGTGGGGATAGCGGGATTTACATTGGTTAGTCATCAGAAGGCGGTTTTCGGTGGCACGGCTCTGGCTCAGGACAGTGAACAGCTGGGAAAAATTGGAAGTAGCAATAGAACTTAGTGGGCAACTGGTGTGAACTTGAGGGGCGGGAAAGTACGAAGACAAGACATTTTGAGGACCTGAGGGACGTGGCAGCGGCTGTCGAACTACAGGTTGATAGTATGGTCGGAGCTCGGGTACTAGGCGCGGAAAAAATGGATGCGCAGGGTTCAGACAACAGGGACAAGGTTGCGGTTACGTGAAGGTCAGTTGGAGGCGATAGCATCAGTTGAAAGCAGTGGGGAAGAGTTTGGCAGGAAGAGGAGAAATGAGGTGAGGGGAGGCGAGAAGGTAGGAACTGGATGGGCTTTGCTGGAGGTATGGCGAGGTGAGGGAAAAGGGAGTATCGAGTAGCTTGGGGATAGATGACTTCCGGGATGAGTAGGCATTTGTAGAAGGCAGCAGCTTTAATATATATATATAATAATGTGTTGTTGCTCATGGGATGCGTTCAAATTGGGAGTGGGAGCGATTCTTGAGGAAAACGTGTTCAAAGAAAATGGATTGACAGTTCCTCGTATTTGAACAAGTTTCGTTTGGTTTAAATTTCAAAAGTAAAATATGCGGTTAAAAATAGAAACGGAAAAACAGTTTATAAATTCAACCGATTGGAAATGTAAAAAAATAAAAGAAAGTAAAGGTTGCATGGGAATGGGAACAAAACATTTAGGCAGTATAACCAACTCTAGTTTTAGAATGTAAAGATAAGAAAATGCATGCGTTATGTATTGAAAATGGGATGCATGTTTGGTTTGTTGGTTTGGAAATTCAAAGAAAAATGGAAACGTGAAAGGTTATGTGAATATAACTCACACATGTGTGCTTTTATATGTATTTGTGTGTCGTTGCTAAGCTTTTGAAAAACAAAAAATTAAATGGATAGATTAATAAAATAAAAAGACGGGTTTTACAGACTCAAAATGTCTAGAAAAATATAAAAGATCGGAAAAAAGACACATCGAACTCAAATGGCTCCATTTAAAAAATGAACTGCGCAAGCCTTTTCAAAATTTCAGCATGAACCGAGTAATGAAACTGACAAATGAATATATTATGCTAATCAGCTTGACGGGGCGGACAAAACAATACATAATTTGCAGTGTCAGGATGCTCCGTTCAAAAATGCGTTACAAACCCCTTTTAACATAAAAATACGGATGGAAAACGGAGGTCAAAACGTGATATTTTCGCGAAACAAATTTTGCCATTAGATTACTGACTGCGAATAAAATATTTTTCATGTTTGTTCGAACGGATTTAGAGAGATTTTAAAATCGTTAAAATTTGAACTATTATGTGCAACTTTGCACTGAAAATTGCGCAACCGACAAACATTTAAATTTTCCGATGAAATTTCACAGCTGCTACATCTCACTGTACGTATTTCAAATTTCAAATTCCCGTTAAGAAAAACTATAGAATATATTCAAAATAAAAATTCAATTTAAATCGAAATTTCAATCGTTAAAAATAGTGAGTTGTTACAATTTCCCCTACTCAAAACTTTTCGTCCCCGAATAGGAACTATGTAGAGAAATATTAATTAAATAATTTAATATATTAAACCCATGGTTTATATCTATTCTCATACATAAATATAATTTGAAATATATATAAATTAGAAGTTAAAATATTTTCAAACACTTCAAATTAGTTTCAAGTATTCATTTAACGTCTCGGTTGGCTATATATATTTATCCCACTTTCGAAACTTGAAAATAGATTTCGATGATGCTGCAATCATCACTAAAATCATTTTCAAGCGACTAGAGTGTGACACTATATCTAACTAATACATATATGATTTAACATATACCTTGATCAGACATATACCCAAACCACTTGGTATCCGATAGGCCGATTTTAACGTCAAATAAGTACTCGAAACATCCTTTTATATTTAAATAGAAAATATACCAAATTTCAAATCATATATTATAAATAATATATCTCAAATCATTAAAAAAATTAAGTAGGGAAAATTATATCTCTCCCCACTCATTTATTTATTAAAATTAAAATTCAATCCTTAATAAATATGCAATAATATTATTAAATCAAATATATAACAGTATTATTCTATACTATACCAAAATATTTTTCAGACCCAACTTATCAATATTATAAAACTAGTTTAATTCCATAAGTTTAACATATATATACATCACAAAATAAAATCTTTATAAACCCATTTAAATTTATAAACTCCTATACATATACATATATACGTTTATAATAAACAATATCATAATAGATTTCAAACAAGCTAAATTTTTTCTTTTTATAAAATCTACATCTTTAAATCTTATATATAAAATATATAGTTTATAAAATATAAAATCTTAAAATACAACATCAAATCTTTTCAAAATATTGGTATTACCAAAACATAATATTGTTTACAAATATACATCAAAAATTTCAATAATGCATCAAGAAATCTTCTATCATAATACCCTTCAAAATACCAATTTCAACACAGAAATTTAATAAGATTGAACTTGCTAGAAGATTTATACTCTTCTTCTACTTCTTACCCTGTCAAGGATAAGTTATAAAATTCGATTTGAAAGGTGAACGAATGGAAGAACCTGATCAAAGAGAATCTACGGGGGAAGATGGATTCAAATGGAAGGGAATTTCAGAAAAAGATTTAAATATTAAACAAAAAATTTGTATCCAAAAATATTTATTAAAATCATTTTAAACCCATTTATACTTTCAAAATATGCTCTCTCAAGAAGAATTATGCGACTGATTCCACTCATTCTAGGTATCGCTACCCTATCTCTAATGAGATTTTATCCCATAGGCTAAAGCTTTGAATAAACCAAAGATCTGATAACACTTTTAACGTTCCACCATTTTGACCGTGCCGATTCGACAAAACATGTCAACTCAAAACGTCCAAAACAACATATTGTCATTAGCTTCTAAGGTAGATAGAATTAATCACAGATCACAGATACAGAGCAATAAAATATCTGGCAGCGGAAAATTAAAAATACAATAGTAGTTCATGAAGTTACTAAATAAATCTTACATCAGAGTTTATATAAATAATATAGTGGAAGTTAAATACAATAAATAAATGATAACAGTCTGAAACATAACGACAAAAATAACTGGATGATTGGAATGACCGATCAACAAGTAGATATCGGTGAGCCAAAATCCAATATAAGCTCCAAACTCCAAAGGTGAATCTCGAAAACTGAAATACTCGATCTGACCCGAGCAATAATGTAAAACAAAACAACTCGGATCAAGACTAACTTTCTCATGGAAGTAAATCAACTCAAATGAAATGTTCAATGAAATGCAATCATTAACTTAAAAGATGTTTTGGAATCACCATCCTCTAAGGATCCGTCAAACTAATAATATAATACGCTATATACAATAGTGTCTATTGGTAAAGTAAAAGTGTCAAAAATCGTGTAAGTAAGATTACCATGATTACCCTTACACCATTTATTTCCCATAGTATATACAGTACCGTATTTCCTTCGTAAACTAGAGGTTGATCAGAAGGCACTTCATATAAAACAGTATAAAGCAAAATCATAGTGGGTTCGTATAAGGCATGTGACAAGGCACACAAGGAATGCCAGGGTGCATTCACCGTTTGCAGAGCCGGACTGGTGGTAAAGCATAGCAGCTACTACAGCCCACCTCGATACACACTTCTATAATCTAAAGGGCCCAAATCGAATCTCATAGAAATATAATAAAATCGAAGAAGTGTGCTTGATAGGAGGTATGACCTCACTTGGTCCGTGCATAGCTCATGTTTTAGCCACATCAAGCTGACTCAAGGTAGTCAGGGTCTCGTAATTAATATAAAATAGAAAAATGGAGTTGTTCGCCAAATCATCCCCTTTATTATGGAACTCCACCGCGTACGCAGTTGTTAAGGTGGTTTTCGGTATTGTCAGATAGTATGACAATAGCCGATCCCGGTCTCTTTAACAACCAATCGATTACATTTTCACAACGTGGTCAATATTTCATAAATCACTTTATAAAACAGTTTATACGAATTCTCATATTCGAATTTGAAATCAAATTTAAATATTTAACTTCGAGTATAGAAAATTTTGAAACCCGTTCACTTAAATCGCTTAAATCGAATCGATTTAGAAATCATATCGTAAAGGTCTCGTAATATAGTATAAATCAATACTATTTAACTTAGGTTTCGTCTTTATATAATTTCCAAAAAAAATCGCATAACGATTTTTTAATCCAAAATCGACTTATATTCGAATCATAATTTAAAAGATCTCAAATGCTAGTTAAATCAACACTACAATATTAACTTTGAGGATATTTTACTTCTATTCGAAAATCCAAGTTTCAAACTATTCAACAATTTCCTTAACGCCGATTCGAAAATTCAACATTTGGTTCGAGTTCAACTATACAATTAAAGTAAAAACTTACATTTCAATTTAAACAAAGTATATTCATGTCATACAATGTTAAATCGTTATTTATGAATTTAACAATTCGTATAATCTAATTTTCCTTTATATGGATTCAATTAAGTCAAATCGAAAATCCGATCACTTATTTATATAATTCAAATCAAAGTCCTATGTTTCAATTCTGACAGTTCATTCAATTTTAAACCATTCTTACAAGTTCGACTTCTCAAATATTCTAATTCAAACCATACGATTTTAAAATCGATTCCATATAAACTTTGTATGTTCAACTTCACATTCGGTCAATAAAAATCATATTCAATTCAAATCGATTATAAATTCAAATAAAAATCAATTTATGCAAATTCAAGTTCATTTCTTATAAAGTTCAATATTTACCAATTCAAATTCGCATTCAATTGTTTTGTAATCGAATTCGCCCTTTAAATTTGGAAATTCAAATTCAGAAAACAATTTCACAATTTAAGTTCATATCTAATAAGTTTATATCGATTCGAAGTCCAATTTATATCTTATATGAGTTCAGTTATTAAATCCAGAATAAAAAATAAATTTTAAATTTTTAAACCTCGAATTCAAATCGCGAGGATCTTAATCTATCCACATATCCATTTATCATTAAGGTTTTATAAAATACATTAAAGAAAAATTAACTTTGAAAATATATATATAAGTTTATAAAATTCTAAAATTAATTAGAAATCAATTATAAACATATATAAGTTTTAGAATAATATAAAATAGATTTAAAAATATATTTATTATACTAAAATAAAATTAAAATACTTGAATAAATTATATGGTTTAAATTAAATAAATTATAAATAAAATCGTAAATACACATTTAAATCTTTATTTACTAATAAATCCTTTTAAAACACATAATTTAAAATTTACAAAATATAAATTTAAAATCTTTAATATATATAAAATCTTTAGTTAAATTCAAATTTCAAATTATTTTACTTCGAAAACACGACCAACGGTGTCTGTATATAATTTACTACCCTATGGTCAAGTGGTACGGATATTTATCATTTCAATATGAAATTTGTAAAATTTCTATGGGTCTATCGTTTCAACCCACGATCCCAAATTCTGTAAAAATCGTTCAGGTCTATCATTTTAACCTATAACGATTTTTCCCGTTTCTAATGCCCATTCGGGTATGTATCATTTCAACCCTTAGTGATTTTTCCTATACTAGGGGTATCAACAATCACATAGCAATAATCACAATATATATATCATCAGTGGGACTACGTATCATATGAATATATCGTGTCACATATGAAATGTGAATATATCAAATCAAACAATTTCTACCAGCAATCCTATACATTTCATATAACAGTTCATTATTGATCTAACATCCATGAAAAATGTAAGTCAGATGTGAGATAAACTCACCATTCGTGAACAAAATGGACACAGCAAACGGATTGATACCGAATGAAATAACGATTTCCAGGCATGACTCAACATGAATTCAGCTCGATATCAATCAATATATATTTCTTTTTTTTAATAAGAGGAGGATAAGAAATTTCTCAACAGGTCGGGACGACAATTGGGTTTTCTAGAATGGTTTCCGGACTCAACACTCACTCGATTCTCAAATAAACACAACCAATTTCACAATTTTTTTTTATAATTCTCTCTCTATATATATATATACATACACACACATAAAATTTATAGTATATATATATATATATTTGAAATTTAACGTACATCGAAACCCTTATAATATATATATTTATATATACACATAAACAAAAAGAACATATATTATAATTCACTCACCCAACATATACATACATAATATATATATCCCACTCACACTAAAGCTTACACACGCATGCATATCCAATAACACACACAACTCATCCAAAATATACACACATCACACACAGAATCTAAGAACACACGCAATGCCATCACGCACATACATACACTGCACAAGTTCACTGACTAATCTGTACACACACACACACATTAAAATAAATGAATATATACATATATAATACATAAAAGAAGTAAGTTTACGCAACATCACACAGTACACACCACCGCAAAAATAAACACCAAAAACTCACCTATATAGGACATAAGGGCAGTGGCGGACCCAGCCAATAGGATCGGTGGGGCCCAGATTCTAGCAGAAGAAAAAAATTGCAGCTATTAACCATATATCAAGCGAAGTATAGTCTCGCATCACAGTTACCAGTCTTTATGTTAATACTGCTGAACCAGATAGGGCTACCGTGTGAATTCAACTATGGCCAACTGGTGGATTTTAGTATTTTTTTGGTTACGTTGTGCAAACCAAGGTAGGGCACAGGCCCTAGCTGGCCTGTACCTAAATCCGCCCCTACATAAGGGTACTACTGCATGAGAACGAGAAGAGTGGGGATAGCGGGATTTACATTGGCTAGTCATCGACAGACGATTTTCGGTGGCACGGCTTTGGTTCAGGACAGTGAACAGTTGGGGAAAATAGGAAATGGCAGTAGAACTTGGGGGGGAATTGGTGTGAACTAGAGGAAAGGGAAGTTCGAAGACAATACGTTGGGAGGAGCTGAGGGACGTGGTAGCGGCTGTCGAACTACAGGGTGATAGTATGGTCGGAGCTCGGCTACTAGGCGCGGGAAAAATGGATGCATAGGGTTCGGACAATGGGGACAAGGCTGCAGTTACGGGAAGGTCTGTTGGAGTCGATGGCATCTGTTGAAGGCGGTGGGGATGAATTTGGTAGAAAGAGGAGAAATGAGGCGAGGGGAGGCGAGAAGGTACAAACCGAATGGGCTTTGCTGGAGGTGTGGCAAGGTGAGGGAAAAGGGAGGATCGAGTAGCTTGGGGACATATGGCTTCAGGGATGAGTAGGCGCTTGTAGAAGGTAGCGGCTTTAATATATATATATATATATATATATATATATATAATGTGTTGTTGCTCATGGGATGCATTCAAATTGGGAGTGGGAGCGATTCTTGAGGCAAATGTGTTTGAAGAAAATGGATTAACAGTTCCTCGTATTTGAACAAGTTTCGTTTGGTTTAAATTTCAAAAGTAAAATACGCGGTTAAAAACGAAAATGGAAAAACAGTTGTTAAATTCAACCGAATGGAAATGTAAAAAAAAAAAAAAATGAAAGGTTGCATGGGAATGGGAACAAAACCTATGACGACCCCAAAACCCCGTACGACAGTGTTAAGGGTAATCTTTGAAATATAGCACATAAACAAATAATAGCAGAATAGAAATAAATAAATACACCAGATAATGCACAAATAATACACTGGATAAACATAATCATCAGAGTTACACAGAATACAGGATCATACTTAGTACAAATACAGTTCAGCTATACATAAATGTCTACAGCGGAAAACAAACATAATATGTACAATAGGAGCTGAACAACATAAAAAGAGATAAAAGATAGAATTCATCTTCAGCTCCAGCTATCCAGAAAGAGCCTACTAAAACCTGAATACAAGGCTGCCCGTGTAGAAAAAGGGGGCACCCGAGTTTGCAAGTGAAACAAACTACGAGTCAGTCATGGGACTGGTATGAGAAATCTACTTAACACATTTAATAATATGGCTAATCACAGGACCACGCCACTTTCGCGGAACGGGTTTACTCCATTGGATTGCCAGTGCTTTACAATAAGTAATTCTTTTAAACATCGCAATGCTTTTTATAAAATGAAGCCATTATAAGACTCAGCTCCCATTACACAATGCAACGCAAACCGGAGGATAGAGTTTAACCTTATAATGGCTAAAATATGCTTGATACGAATAAAACAGAAGAATTTGATATTATTACTAGTGTTTATAGGTTTCAAAACAATTTCAATCATAACTATCAATCATGGACGGCATGGGTACCATATATCATGTCGCCATATATATTTACAATCAAAACCGCATGGTGTCGTATTTGGAAATTGGATTTCCATCATGAACCAAGGCAAAAGGTAGTCCTTACCGAATTCGAGACTCTCTAGCCCGAGCCTCAGGCAAGCGCGCAGACAAGCCTTGGATCGTCAGGGCCGGTCCATCGATGTGGATTATTATGCCTGCATACTACGTTCCCCCACCCTTTGGGGGCGTAAATGAGCCAACGAATGGCTCCATCGGCTTCACATAGTCACCGATATATCTGAGGCGCCTCGCAACAGCAACAACCACACAGGTGAAAATCATATAAATGTCAGCCAGTTTAAGCCCTGACACCACCTCTAGCTAGAAAGGAACGTATGCCCTCCCTGATGTCAACTCCCGTTTCTGGTCCATACCGAGGTGTGAGGCTCGCGAATTCACATTATACACAAAGCTATGCCACATAGGTCATGCTTTGATCATCAACCACAAGACTTTGCTTTCCAACATAAGCCTTGATCACTGCATCTTAGCATGCCACACAGGCAATCCACACTATGCAACTGATGCCATCAATCACACAGAATGAATTCCAATGTCAGACACACAATCCATTTACAAGTCTGTTGTGGGTATGAACGAAACCGGAGGCACTATATACCTGGCATACCCATCGATCTCCACGTACATCTGGACGATCACCACTCATTATCCATATTTCGAGATGCCTCCCAATCAGGGCATCAGTTATCATCCAACCAAGGTGAAGATCTCCGGTCTTCAATCACCGTCTTCATCATCCATTTCTTATCGTCGATTTAGTTATTCAGAATGGGATAAACCCGGTCTTTCTGAGAAACTCGCGTATATAATAAACAAGTGCTACACAAACACAACATACGCCTCATTGCAATTCATCATTCACTAACCATAAATTTGTAAGAGAACGATTTCCTAAGTATTAACCCCGAAGGCCGAAACGAACATCAAATCAAAACCCAGGAAACCATCCGACTTAGCAAACCTTCAGTTAGTTTATAAATTTCACATTCAACCATCTAATATCTAATAAACCGGGTAAATTCGGTTTATTTCTATTCCATATCATTTATAATATTTTATAGCGATTTATCGCTATATTTATTTATTTAAAAATAGCCAATTTATTCAAACGACGCTTCAGGCCATAACGCGGCCATGGCGCTGTTTTTCTTCAGATTTGATTTACACATATTTGAAAATCTAACCGTTGGATCTTCACAAATTTCATATCATTAGAAATATCTTTTCAAAACGAATCCAACGGTTCCAGTTTTGGGAAAATCCAACGGTCGGATCTCCCGGTGCACTCGTTTGAAGTTTCGATTTCAAAATACGAACTACAGCGTCGTTATTCGATTTAATTTAATTATATTTATATATATATAAATAAAATCGATTCTAGCGCTGTTTTTCTTCAGCTTTGAATTAAACATTCCAGACAATCCAACCGTTGGATCTTCACAAAGTGGGTGTCGTTGGAAAGATATTTCCAAGGCGAACCCAACGGTTGCGGTTTCGGGAAAATCCGATGGTCGGATCTCCCGCACTAATCGTTTGGAATCACGGTTTCAAAACATGAACTACAGCTTCGTTATTCGATTTAATTTACTTATATATATATATATATATATAATTCATTCGTTGATTTCAAAACCATATTCACTTCATATATTTGATAAAAATGATATTTTTATCTAACAGATATTTATTTCAACACATCACCATTTTTAACACTTCATATTCACAATAAAAATGTAGAACTATCGTTCAATCTATATATTCAACACATGAATGTTTTCGACTTCACACACATAATAAAAATATAATTTTTATCGCTCTACTCCTTCATTCAACACATGAATATTCTCTATAGTTCATATATATAATAAAAATGTGATTTTTATTGTAAAACAATTTATTTTGAAACACGATTATTTTATATATTTTATATATAAGGTAAAAGGTAATTTTTGATGTAAAACAATTTATTTCAAAACACGTCTATTATATATTGTTCATATAGATGATAAAAATATGATTTTTTATTATAAAACAATTTATTTAAAACACTAGTATTTTATATAATCTATATATGTGATAAAAATGTTATTTTTATTTTTCAAAGTATTTATTCAATACACGAACTCCATTCCATTCAACACATGAATTTTATTTCAACATTCAACACATGAATTTAAAATCAAACACAGAAATATTTCAGAAAATTTCGGCAGCATAATGGCAGGGTAGTTAAAACCGGGGTCGTCCCTAGTACGGCTCCTCGCTCTACCTTAAAGCATCGCGGCTTTTGACAATGGGGATTTCATGCATCTAGTTCGCACGCAGGCGACATGTTTATTATTTTCCTTTTCCATAAAATAATCATATGTGGTTTCAACCAAATAATTCTCAACTACGAATGGGTATTTTTCAACCACGATCAATCAATTTCAACCACAAACAATTTTAATCAACCATTCGCTATCAACCAATTTTTACACCAATCACAACAAATAAATATCGTCCATGGTTTGTGGACGAGGGGCGTATATATATATATATATATATATATATATATATATATATATATAAGTATATTTCACTTCATTTCAACATATATATAATTTTTACAATGCATATATAACTTATACATCGAACGTACAACTTATACAACGCTTATACATGAGGTGTACAACGCTTATATAACTCATACATCGACTATATAATTTACTATATAATTTATACATCGTCGTTTTCCATATCGTTTATAATTTAGAAATCTCACATTGGGTTCCACTCCATCAAAAATAGCAGAAGGCTCAGAAAAATATGCGGTCTCTTCTAAAATGTAGAAGACGTCCACACGAGTCCACTGTCTCTTGTTTCACTGAATTTCGTCAAGAAACGAAAAAGATGTGATTTTTACAGTGAAATCAAAAACCGTAGTGCTTTAAAGTACTATTAAACAGTTTAATATAATTTAAACTGTTACCTCTCTAAACCTGTTCGAAACTAGGTTTTGATTTTAATCCCAATCCGTAGCACTAGGTGGAAATCGAGTTGTACCACGCCGTAGGGGTTCGAAGGGCGCACGGATCGAGGGTGGTGCGATTCCGATCGACGGCGGATCCTGGACGTGGCGGCGCTCCAAAGTTCTAGACTTTCTGTGTTTGGATCTCGCTCCACATGACACGATAGAGGGCAGGGTTATATGGATTTGAAGCACTCGAAAATCTCTACAGAATTCTCAACTGGGTCGAGGTGTTTAGTGGAGCGGATTGGAAGAAATCGGCCTGGGAAGTATTGAGCAACTTCCGCCGTCGCTGGAAGGTTTAGTCAGGGAGAGAGAAAAGTGATTGGCCAATCAGAATTTTTTATTTATTTATATATTTTAAAAATCCAAAAATGCCCCTTGCCTCATACGAACACCAATCCAAACCCAAGACAGTCATCCCTAGCTAAATACCCCCATCCCGAACACAATGGGATATGTTTCGCAGGCCCATTCGATTGTTTGAGTCAGTTTCTCTCCAAATTAAAATATAAAACATTCAATATTTAATTTGAACGTATATTTCAATTTGCCGGGGCCACATACTGATCCCAAAAATTCCAGAAAAATAAATCTAGCTATGTTTTGACGATACGGTCCCAACAAAACTAGTTTCGTCGAATTCTGAGACCGTTTGAAAAATGGACCTTTTCTGGTCGATCCAATTTAATAGAAATCGACCAAACACATTTTCCTTTGCTACGCTCACATACTAGCTTCAAAAATTATGAAATTTGAAACCTAGCAATAATTTGACATCCCGGATCCAACAAAAGTGGTTTCGTCGAATTCTGAGGTCGTTTGCAAAATGGCCATTTTCACGGGCTAGATAAATTCTATAGCGACCTTTCTGAAAATTCATTTAGCCATAACTTTTGCTTCCCGATATGAAACTTTGATTTTTCAGATTCGTTAGAAAGATATTCACTAACAGATTTAAATATTTTTGGTTTCACTAAAATCGGATTTAATTTGCACCCGGTACAGTCAGTCAAAGTTTCAATTGAAATTTTGAAACTGCCGCGCCATTTCAGGCCTTGTTTATAATTAAAATTAATTATATTTATTTTCAAACGTCGATTCAAACACACTTTTCGTCGTTATTATTTTAAATATTTATTTTAAATATTTAAAATCCACTAAAATAGCCAATTTAAAATTTTCAAACTGGTTCAGATTTTCCGGGTTATTACAAAACCTTTAGGAAATATAACCAACTCTAGTTTTAGAATGTAAAGATAAGAAAATGCATGCGTTATGTTTTGAAAATGGAATGCATGTTTGGTTTGTTGGATTGGAAATTCAAAGAAAAATGGAAACATGAAAGGTTATGTAAATATAACTCCCGCATGCATGCTTTTATATGTATCTGTGTGCTCTTACTAAGCTTTTGAAAAACAAAATAAATTAAATGGATAGCTTAATAAAATAAAAAGACGGGTTTTGCAGACCTAAAATGTCTGGAAAAATATGAAAGATTGGAAAAGGGACACATCGAACTCAAATGGCTCCGTTTCAAAAATGAACTGCGTAAGCCTTTTCAAAATTTCAGCATTAACCTAGCACCGAAATTGACAAATGAATATATTATGCTAATCAGCTCGACGAGATGGACACAACAGTATATAATTTGCAGTGTCAGGATGTTCCGTTCAAAAATGCGTTACGGATCCCTTTTAACGTAAAAATGCGGATGGAAAACAGTGGTCAAAACGTGATATTTTCTTGAAACAAATTTCTCCATCGGATTACTAACATCGAATATAATATTTTTCATGTTTGTTAGAATTGAATTCAGAGAGATTTTAAAATCTTTAAATTTTGAACTATTATGCGCAACTTTGCAATGAAGATTGCGCGACCGACAAACATTTAAATTTTCCAATAAAATTATCACAGCAGCTACATCTTGCTGTACGTATTTCAGATTTCAAATTCATGTTAAGAAAAACTATAAAATATATTCAAAATAAAAATTCGATTTAAATCAAAATTTTAATCATTAAAAATAGCGGGTTGTTACATATACAATGTGCACATCGAGGAAAATTTAAAACGACACTAATTACAAATTATGTTTATAACAAAAAAAAGATGTAAACTGCACATTTATGGACAAAGAAATACAAAGGACAAAATTGGTTACATGCTTTTAGAAAATGGTTAAATTCATTCTTTACAAATAAAACATACATGTACTACATACAAAAATCTACATAAATGGCTGGCCAAATGAACTTGAGGGGAGTTAGTTTTTGAGGCATATTTTTTACATTGTAACAAATTTTGTAAATTTCGGGGAGGTCAGCTGACCCCTCTGCTATACAAGTAGGTCCGCCACTGACTGAGAGGCAATGAGGGGAATGCAGACACAGTGGCGGAGCCACATAAAGGTTAGGGAGGTCAAGTGACCCAACCAGGAATTATCAAGTCATTATTTTTCTTTTTATTTTACTTCTTGTAGAAGAAACACTTGGTTCATTTTCATTGCGTTGCCACAGTCATTCATTTTCAATGTCATAATCCAACCTACATTCTTTTAACATTGTAACCACCATCAGTTATTTTCTATTGGTAAGTTACTCTCACTGTTACAAATATATCCCTCAAACTAAAAAAAGCTGTACTCAGTTTTAAAATTTGTTTAAATTCAAACAAATTTCAAAGTTGAAATTCCAAGTTTAATTTCATTCCTATTCAAAATAGGTTCAATGCTCAATAGCCATTGGTCAAAAAACATTTGCTCCTACTGTAAGCTTTCCTCAAAAGCTAAAGGACAATAATGATGGAAGATAATAGAAGCAGACGCTTGCATTCTCTTCATGATAATAATGCATTGGGTAAAAATATTCGACGATTACAGAGTTAAATAATAAAGTTAGAAACAAAAGATTTCTACTGCTACAACATATAGAATTTTATGAACATGAAGTTTGTTAGTAGTTAATTCAACGGAATTTATAAGGTAGTAAGTCTGTATTTAATGTAAGCTGATGCTAACAAGCACAAAGTTCCGAGTAAATGGATAATGTTCATCTTAAATAAAGAACTGTTTAATATTAAACAATCATTTGAACCTAATTTTTGTTTAGGGATGACAATGGGGCAGTGCGGACGCGGGTAGTACTACCCCATCACCCGCCTCGTTGGGTGATTTTTCCCCCGTGCCTGCCCCATACCCGCACGGGTACCCATTAAATGAGTTTTAAACAAGTTGCGAAAAATGGCGGGTATTCGTGGGTATCCGTTACAATTATTCAATTTATTTTTTAGCCATTTATTGAAATTATTCAAAAGTACATTTGGTAAAAAAACAAATTAGACCAATACTTAGATGCTAACCTCAAAATACCAATACATATTTAAACCAACGTCTAGAAAAGAAGAGACAACAACAGAAGTATCCACCAAAATATCAACACTCGGTTATAAATTGTTGAGTAAAGCATGCAAACAAATATCAAACAGCCAATAACAACGTTTTTTGTATTGACTATTGATAATAAATCGCATTCAATATGGACATGGGTACCCACGAACATGGATATCTCACCATCCGTACCCGCCCCATTAATTAATGGATACTAAAAATACCCCGTTTATTTTACCCGCGGATACCCATTTAACTATCTGTTTCATGTCCGTGACAAATTTTACCCGTGGATAACTGCGTGTACGGATTTTTTTGCCATCCCTAGTTTTGTTAGCCAAATATGTTATAAAATGGTTATTTTTCATCGTTTTCTAGGGATATTTATTTTCTTCAGATTCTGTGTAAATATTTGAATAATTGGCTAAATAATTTGAAAGCGTTATCAAGTCTTCTAACACCTTCAAATCATGACCCCATCAGCATAAATTCCTGGCTACGGCACTGAATGCAGATCAGTGGAACCTACAAGCATTAGTGTTAAAAATTGTTTTATGTATATGAATTATCATTAATGTTTAAAATTGTGTTATGACCTGCAACGGTAAGGAATTTCGCTCGATCCAAATCGATCGTTAAACCGACCAAGACCGTTCGAAACCCCTGATCGTTTTGAGAACAGGACAAATTAGAGCACAAACAGAAGAACATTTCATTGCTTATTACAACAATTCCATCAGAATACAAGAATATACAGAGTATGAATAAATATTACATAGAAAATATCAGAGATTTAAACTACATTTAAATACATCGCAGCGGAAATAATACAAAACATAATTAGAAGAGATATACGGATACAGAGCTTTCCGGATATCATTCCAGCTGTAAACCAGGTTTCTCTGAATATAAATCTGCAAAACCGAAACTACTAGCTGCCCGTGCGGAAAATAAGGGCACACAGAGTTTAGGTTAAAACAATAAACTCCAGGTCAGTCATGTGACTGGTGTGAGAACTAAAACAGTTATTTAAATTTTTCTTCAAAAGAGAGTAATTCAAGGGACCACGCCGTATAACACGGAACGGGTTTCCTTCCAAGAATACTAGTGCACATAACAAAACAGTGCAATGCTTTTTCGAAAAATGAAGCTATTATAAGACCCAGGTCCCATCACACAATGCAACGCAAGTCGGAGGATAGGTTTTTCCCTTATAACAGCCAAACATGCTTGGTACGTTTAAAACAAATCATTTGATACTATTATAAGTGTATAGTGTCAAAACAATTTCAATCATAAATATCAATCATAGACGGCATTAATAACCCATACCACTATGTCGCCATACTATGTTCTACAAATAAAATCGCAATATCACGTATTGGAAATTGGATTTCCGTCATGAGTCGAGGCAAGGGGCAAGATCCTCTCCGTTCGAGACACTCTAGCAAATGTCTCAGGACCCCACTATGATCCTTGGAATCGGTTGGGCCGGTCCTCTCTTACTTTTGAGGATTGGCAATTCCTGAACACACGTTTCCCGGTCCTAACAGACCTATATCCGAGGCGCCTCGCATTCTAACAACCACACAAGTGAAAAGTATATATAAATGTCATCCAGTTTAAGCACTGACACCACCACTAACTAGAAAGAAACGCCGTGTTCTCCCAACGGTCTGTATCCCGTTTTTGACTCATGCCGAGGTGTGAGGCTCGCGAATTCACGCTATACACAAAGCTGCGCCACACAGGCCGTGCTTTGATCATCAACCACAAGACTTTGCTTTTCAACAGAAGCCTTGATCATTTGCCACTTAGGCATGCCACACAGGCAATTCATTCCATGCGACTGATGTCCATCGATATACAACCTCTAAGCTCGTACGTCTCAGAGAAGGGCGTTAAGCAAGAGAATAAATTCTCCACCGCCAAATAGATGTATATTTAATAGAGATCAATCAGCACAGAATAAAATCCAATGTCAGACACACATTCCATTTACAAGTTCTTTCTGGGTATGAACGAAACCGGAGGCACTTTCCTCGCATATCCATCCATCTCCAAGTACGTCTGGACGATCACCAACTGATTCTCTCATCTTGGCTGTATAGCCCAATCAAGATCATTAATAATCACCCAAATGATGTGAAGACTTCCGGTCTTCAACCACCATCTTCGTCTTTGACATATCGTCGAATCGGTTATTCAGAATGGGAATAAACCCGGCCTTTTTGAATAACCCGCGTATATAATAAACACGTGTTACACAAACACAACATACATCTCATTCCAATTCAGAATATTCTTTTATTCAAAAATTCACATTCTTAGGGAAAGGTTCCCATTAATTTTATCAAAGATAAATTCTTCTAAATTTATTCTTTAATCTTCCTTTGGATATCATTTCAAATCATATTATGGTTTTCCAAACTAGTCGGGATTAGCGAACCACACCGAAGTAATTATTTATTTTATTTCCCAATCCAAACCTATTCATCCCATAAAGCAAAACTGGTAATACTCCATATCTAACACCACGGTGTTATCAGTAAAATTAATTACCATTCCACGTTCAAATCTAATTAAAGGTTTAACTATCGCCTTGGAGCAAAACTGGTGATACTCCATTCTCGATCACTTTTCAGATTTGATAGTTTAAGTTATCAATTCCCTTTCAATCTAATTAAAGATTCATTAAAACTCCACTTAGTTTTAATCTTCTCAAAAAAAAAAACAATATCCTGTCTTTAACTGGGTTAAAGAACCAATGTCACCTAAAACACGATTCAGACAAACCCAAATCACATTCGATATTAAATACAAGGCTCTGAATAGAAAATATACCGGCTTATATTCAATATCAAATTCTGAAACCAACAAATATCGTATTGGAAATAACGACATAATTATATCTTTCAAAATCCCATAACAGTATCTGTATAATCACGGAATCCAACATCGAAATATTCCAAAGACAATTTCGATTCAAATCCACTTCCACTTTATATATATTGGAAATTCTGGTTATTTTAAAAACCAATTCAAATTCAATTCATTTATTTCAAAAATAAATTGATTTTAATTCTAGTTCAAAACTAGTTCATTTCAATAAAAATCTATTTTTATCTTTTCAAATTTGGAAATTTTTCATCCCTGTTCTTTTCAAATCATTTCTTATGATTCTACACTAATTATTGATATTTTTAATAATTTTATCAAGGCCTGTACAGTCGATTTCCATCAACGGCCATCGAACTGCACTTACAGCGACCTTTTCCAAATTTGATTTGGACATAATTCCAAATCCAACCATTAGATTTCAAATTTCTAATATTCATTGGAAAGCTCTTTTCGATACGAACCCAACGGTTCCTGTTTTAGGAGAATCCGACGGTCGGATCTCTCGTAATGTCAATTCGAAGTCAATGGTCGAAATTCACGAACTATCGCAGCGCGGGGCGTTCTATTCAGGCCATTATATAATATATATATATATATATATATATATATATTTCATCGATTTCCTTTTTAAAACGTATTTTATAAATTGTTTTAAATTCGTTTTCAAAACCTTTTCAATTCTATATTCAATTTCAAATCAAAATTGAATATTTCATATCACTACTATATAAATGATAATATTTCCAAAACGTTATATTTTGAAATCACTACCTTTTCTATATTCACTATAAAAACGAATATAATCGATATAAATATCGTTCACTTCAAAATAGCGCAACTATAATCAACACGGCTTTATATATTTCAATAAATTCGTTATTCTATTCAACAAATGAATATTTATTCTATTCAACACACGAATCTATATTTCTTTCACCACATGACTAATCTCAACACATGAGTACTGTCAACACATGACTATTTTTGTTATGTAATATATTTTATAAAATTATGGTATCTATCGTTTGATTTTTAATTAGACTCCAACCGTAAAGTAGGTTCTAATCTTAAATATGATAAAGATGTGAATTTTATTGTTAAAATATTTTACTCAATACATGAATAGTTTCAACACATGAATATTCTCAACACATGAGCATCGTCAACACATGACTATTTTTATATTCTAATATTCTTTATTTTTCCAATTGGAATGAGGCCCAATCAATTACCATATAACGTTAATTATATGGATTCCATACAACACATGTATATAATAGCAACGATAAATAATCAACCATCATCCAAAGTGCACCACACAACTGCATAAGCATCAAATATAAATAATTAACGCTTACACAGTCTGTCGACCAATCGATCGACATACAACTAAATAATTGGGATTAGTGTACGCCAAAATCATCCCAACACCCGTGTGGGGTTTCAAATCAACAAACACTGAATATTACTTATGCAGTTGGGCGATGTGTAAAATTTATCGTCCCAATCAATATCCTTCAAATAGGTGTTCATAAAGAAACCGTCCGGTTTGTAAATGAATATTTATTTGTTCACATTCACTATATTCATATTCACGTTAAAAATTATATTTCTAACGATAATTAATTTATTTCAACACATGAATATATTTTATTATTTATTTCACATCAACATCATGAATAATTTTCACAACACATCAGTCAAACAAACAAACCGTCCATGGTCTGTGGACGGCGGGTGTCGGGTGCTGCTAAGCACCGTCTACATCCTAGTATATATTTATAACTAGAAAAAGAAATTTAAAGTGAGAAGTTCTAACATAGGGTTCCACTCCGCCGTGCTTTGCTTTTGAATTGCTGAACCGTCTGGATCTGTTTGAAACTCTAATGCAGTTCTTTTCACGCTGTTCAAATAAAAATTATATTTTTATTGCTTCATTTCAATAAATAAAAATCATATTTTTATTTTTACTTCATATATTTTTACAACGCTTCATTCTATATAAAAATTAAATTTTTATATTGCTTTTCTCCTAATAAAGATTATATTTTTATTTCTCTACATGAAAAAAAATCATATTTTTAATATGCCACTAGTATAAAAATTATATTTCTAACCTTTCTATATTAACAAAATTATATTTTTTTTCAAAGCAAAGAATTCATATTTTTCTAAATAAAGAAATCATATTTCTTTAATAAACAAAAATAAAAATTTTAAACAAATAAAAATCTAATCTTTCCTATGAACAAAATATATTCTTTTTCTATGAAAACACTATAAAAATCTATTCTTTTTGTTTATGAAAACACCATAAAAATCTATTCTTTTTGTTTATAAAAATCATAATTTTCCCTAAACAGAAATCTAAAGTTTTCGCTTCTAAAAATATAATCTTTTCATATAGAAAAATATAATCTTTCCTAAACTAAAAGTCATATTTTTACGTCCCTACACATATAATAAAAATCGAATTTTATTTCAAATTCATATACATAATAAAAAAAAATCGAACTTTTCATATGTAAAATCCTAGCTTTTCATTGAATTAAAACCAAAGAACAAAACTTACATCGATTGGGTTTTTTCTTCAATCAAGGGGGGTTCCCTTTGCTGCGTTCGGATTGGAAAGAGGGGGGAGGAGGAAGAAAGGGGGAAAGCTACGGCGGTGGAGGCGTTTGGGGATTTCGAGGTGGACAAGGGAAGGAGGAGGACGTGTAGAAGGAGGGAAGGGATAGAAGGGGGTGCGGCTATCGCCTGAACGACGGCTAGGGGAGGGTGGCGCGGAAGGCTGGAACGGTGGAATGGGGGGGCAGCGTTTTCAATTGGAGGAGGGGAGAATGGAGCGAGAGTGAGGGAGTCGGTGGGGGAGGGCTCCTCGCCGGAGGCGGCGCTGGTAGGGGGCCCGCGTCGGAGGCCAGGCGACGGCTTCCGCCTTCCTCGATCTTTCTTCTCCTTTTTTTTCGATTGAATCTGAGAGGAGAGAGAGTATAGAGGGGACAGGGATTTTATATATTATTATTTTATTTATTTATTTTTCCACCAAAAGTTGACTTTTCATATGATCTCTAAACGAGGCCCAACGACTGTCGCCCCTAGCTAATTACCCCCATTCCGAACACAATAGGATATGTATCGTAAACGGATTCGATCGTTTCGGCCAATTTTCGTCAAAATCAACATATAACTCTATATATTGAATTTGAACGTCCATTTCATTTTACCGGGGCCACATACTAACCCTAAAAATTCCAGAAAAATATTTTCTAACTTCATATTGATGATACGGTCCTAACAAAACTAGTTTCATCAAACTCTGAGACCGTTTGAAAAATGGCCCTTTTTAGGTCGATCGAAATTGACAAAACACGTTTTCCTTTGCCACGCTAACATATTGAATCAAAAAATTACGAATTTTGAAACCTAGCAATAACTTGACATCACGGATGCAACAAAAGTGGTTTCGTCGAAATCCAAGGTCGTTTGCAAAATTTCCATTTTAAGGGCCTGAATTCCATAGCGACTATTCAGAATTTTCAACTGGACATATCTTTTGATTCCCGCTATGAAATTTCGATTTCTCGGAATCCTTGGAAAGATATTCTCAAACAGATTCTAATATTTTTGGTTTCGCTGAAATCCGGTTTGTTTTGCACCCGGTATGTTCATTTGAAATTTGAAATCGAATTATCGAACTACCACGCCATTTTCAATTCCTTTTATAATTAAAATAAAAAATTTATATTCTAACGACGATATATTATACGTTCTAATTCTATTCAAAATAAATTTCTCGTCGATATTATTTAAAATAATTCATTTTAAATGATCAAAATTCACTAAAATTTCCAAAATAAAAATTTTAAATTGGCTCAGAATTTCCGGGTTCTTACAATCTTCCCCACTTAAAACTTTTCGTCCCCGAAAAGGAAGGAAGCCGAAAGTTGTTTAACTAATCAACTCAACTTCCATTATTTTCTTTACGGCTTAAGTTCTTCAACTTTTCAATTTCTATGAACTTTTCAATTTTTTCAAAAATTTGGCTAACACCCTAAATTTTCGAAAAATTTCGCCATAACCTCCCCTGCACAGGGGACTTCGGGATATTTCATATAGCCTCCCATGGCCTTCTTCAATCAAAAAGAAAAAGAAAAGGCCAAGCGGTTAGCCAATCAGCTCATAAAATCATCATCACCCAAACAAAATAGTAAATTATAGTAAACATGTACCTATTTGTCGGGCAAACAATTTTATTCTTCTGCTCTAGCCTCTTTGCTATGACCTGCTTAATGTAAGTACATGTATATGCGAGCAAATGCGACTAATTTTCAATACAGTTCAATATTTGGTTATATTAGGCTTAAATAGTTCAAAATTATCAAACAAATAAACAAACAACACAAACATCAATCAATTAGTGGATTATCATTTCAAATCCATAATTTTGATACATATACAGAAAATCATGTTTCTGATGTCAAATCACAACAATAAACCTATCTAGTTTTGGTTCTCACACTAGTCTATGGAAATATATAGAAATCCCACTTTCGTCACACGAAAATAAATACTGGTGATTGTATACTTCATCATCAGGACCATGTCCGGGCAATTAGAGTGTAGTTCTATATCTATCCAGTATATTAAAACTTCGATAATACGTTCATGACGCGTATATGCAAACTCTTTATATATTGGATTGTCCAAATTCAATACAAATAAAATATACAAATACGTATAATTGATTCAAATTTTCAAAACAATATTGTATTCATTTGAAAAATATACTCTTCACACTCGTTCTAGGATACTACTGATCCCATCTCTAACGAGTCATTCTAATTGGATATTAACAATCCAATATCTGATGAATTCTTTCGTTCGGTTCTAATGTGTCTTGTTCTCGAGCTCTATAAACTAAAGCTCTGATACCACTCTGTAATGGTAAGGAATTTCGCTCGATCCGAAACGATCGTTAAACCGACCAAGACCGTTCGAAACCCCTGATCGTTTTGAGAACAGGACAAATTAGAACACAAACAGAAGAACATTTCATTGCTTAGTACAACAATTCCATCAGAATACAAGAATATACATAGTATGAATAAATATTACACAGAAAATATCAGATTTAAACTACATTTAAATACATCGCAGCGGAAATAATACAAAGCAAACTAGAAGAGATATACGGATATAGAGCTTTCCGGATATCATTCTAGCTGTAAACCAGGTTCCTGTGAATATAAATCTGCAAAACCGAAACTACTAGCTGCTCGTGCGGAAAATAAGGGCACCTAGAGTTTAGGTTAACCAATAAACTCTAGGTCAGTCATGTGACTGGTGTGAAACTAAAATAGTCATTTAAATTTTTCTTCAAAAGAGAGTAATTCAAGGGACCACGCCATATAACACGAAACGGGTTTCCTCCCAAGAATACTAGTGCATATAACAAAACAACGCAATGCTTTTTCGAAAAATGAAGCTATTATAAGACCCAGGTCCCATCACACAATGCAACGCAAGCCGGAGGATAGGGTTTTCCCTTATAATAGCCAAACATGCTTGGTACGTTTAAAACAAATCATTTGATACTATTATAAGTGTATAGTGTCAAAACAATTTCAATCATAAATATCAATCATAGACGGAATTAATGACTCATACCACTATGTCGCCATACTAGATTCTACAAATAAAACCGCAATATCACGTATTGGGAATTGGATTTCCATTATGAGTTGAGGCAAGGGGCAAGCTCCTCTCCGTTCGAGACACTCTAGCAAATGTCTCAGGACCCCACTATGATCTTGGAATCGGTTGGGTCGGTCCTCTCTTACTTTTGAGGATTGATAATTCCTGAACACACGTTTCCCGGTCCCAACAGACCTATATCCGAGGCGCATCACATTCCAACAACCACACAGGTGAAAAATATATATAAATGTCAGCCAGTTTAAGCACTGACACCACCACTAGCTAGAAAGAAACGTCGTGTTCTCCCAACGGTCCGTACCCCGTTTTTGACTCATACCGAGGTGTGAGGCTCGCGAATTCACGTTATACACAAAGCTGTGCCACACAGGCCATGCTTTAATCATCAACCACAAGACTTTGCTTTTCAACAGAAGCCTTGATCATTTGCCACTTAGGCGTGCCACACAGGCAATTCATTCCATGCGACTAATGTCCATCGATATACAATCTCTAAGCTCGTACGTCTCAGAGAAGGGCGTTAAGCAAGAGAATAAATTCTCCGCCGCCAAACAGATGTATATTTAATAGAGATCAATCAGCATAGAATAAAATCCAATGTCAGACACACAGTCCATTTACATGTTCTTTCTGGGTCTGAACGAAACCGGAGGCACTTTCCTCGCATATCCATCCATTTCCAAGTACGTCTGGACGATCACCAACTGATTCTCTCATCTTGGATGTACAACCCAATCAAGATCATCAATAATCACCCAAACGATGTGAAGACTTCCGGTCTTCAACCACCGTCTTCATCTTCGACATATCGTCGAATCGGTTATTCAGAATGGGAATAAACCCGGCCTTTCTGAATAACCCGCGTATATAATAAACACGTGTTACACAAACACAGCATACGCCTCATTCCAATTCAGAATATTCTTTTATTCAAAAATTCACATTCTTGGGGAAATGTTCCCACTAATTTTATCAAAGATAAATTCTTCTAAGTTTATTCTTTAATCTTCCTTTGGATATCATTTCAAATCATATTATGGTTTTCCAAACTAGTCGGGATTAGCGAACCACACCGAAGTAATTATTTATTTTATTTCCCAATCCAAACATATTCATCCCATGAAGCAAAACTGGTAATACTCCATATCTAACACCACGGTGTTATCTGTAAAATTAATTACCATTCCACTTTCAAATCTAATTAAAGGTTTAACTATCGCCTTGGAGCAAAACTGGTGATACTCCATTCTCGATCACTTTTCATATTTGATAGTTTAAATTATCAATTCCCTTTCAATCTAATTAAAGATTCATTAAAACTCCACTTAGTTTTAATCTTCTAAAAAAACAATATCCTGTCTTTAACTGGGTTAAAGAACCAATGTCACCTAAAACACGATTCACGACAAACCCAAATCACATTTGATATTAAATACAAGGCTCTGAATAGAAAATATATCGGCTTATATTCAATATCAAATTCTGAAACCAACAAATATCGTATTGGAAATAACGATATAATTATATCTTTCAAATTCCCATAACAATATCTGTATAATCACGGAATCCAACATCGAAATATTCCAAAGACAATTTCGATTCAAATCCACTTCCACTTTATATATATTGGAAATTCTGGTTATTTTAAAAACCAACTCATATTCAATTCATTTATTTCAAAAATAAATTGATTTTAATTCTAGTTCAAAACTAGTTCATTTCAATAAAAATCGATTTTTATCTTTTCAAATTTGGAAATTTTCCATCCCCGTTCTTTTCAAATCATTTCTTATGATTTTACACTAATTATTGATATTTTTAATAATTTTATCAAGGCCCGTACAGTCGATTTCCATCAACGGCCATCGAACTGCACTTACAACGACCTTTTCCAAATTTGATTTGGACATAATTCCAAATCCAAGCGTTAGATTTCAAATTTCTAATATTCATTGGAAAGCTCTTTGCGATACGAACCCAACGGTTCCGGTTTTAGAAGAATCCGACGGTCGGATCTCCCGTAATGTCAATTCGAAGTCAATGGTCGAAATTCACGAACTACCGCAGCGCGGCGCGTTCTATTCAGGCCATTATATATAATATATATTTATATTTGTATATATATATATATATTATATATTTCGTCGATTTCCTTTTTAAAACGTATTTTATAAATCGATTTAAATTCGTTTTCAAAACCTTTTCAACTCTATATTCAATTTCAAATCAAAATTGAATATTTCATATCATTACTATATAAATGATAATATTTTCAAAACGTTATATTTTGAAATCACTACCTTTTCTATATTCACTGTAAAAACGAATACAATCGATATAAATATCGTTCATGTCAAAATAGCGCAACTCTAATCAACACGGCTTTATATATTTTAATAAATTTGTTATTTTATTCAACAAATGAATATTTATTCTATTCAATACATGAATCTATATTTCTTTCACCACATGACTAATCTCAACACATGAGTACTGTCAACACATAACTATTTTTGTTATGTAATATATTTTATAAAATTATGGTATTTATCGTTTGATTTTTAATTAGACTCCAACCGTAAAGTAGGTTCTAATCTTAAATATGATAAAGATGTAAATTTTATTGTTAAAATATTTTACTTAACACATGAATAGTTTCAACACATGAATATTCTCAACACATGAGCATCGTCAACACATGACTATTTTTATATTCTAATATTCTTTATTTTTCCAATTGGAATGAGGCCCAATCAATTACCATATAACGTTAATTATATGGATTCCATACAACACATGTATATAATAACAGCGATAAATAATCAACCATCATCCAAAGTGCACCACACAACTGCATAAGCATCAAATATAAATAATTAACGCTTACACAGCCTGTCAACCAATCGATCGACATACAACTTAATAATTGGGATTAGTGTACGCCAAAATCATCCCAACACCCGTGTGGGGTTTCAAATCAACAAACACTGAATATTATTTGTGCAGTTGGGCGATGTGTAAAATTTATCATCCCAATCAATATCCTTCAAATAGGTGTTCATAAACAAACCGTCCGGTTTGTAAATGAATATTTATTTGTTCACATTCACTATATTCATATTCACGTTAAATATTATATTTCTAACGATATTAATTTATTTCAACACATAAATATATTTTATTATCTATTTCACATCAACATCACAAACAATTTTCACAACACATCAGTCAAACAAACAAGCCGTCCATGGTCTGTGGACGACGGGTGTCGGGTGCTGCTAAGCACCGTCTGCATCCTAGTATATATTTATAACTAGAAAAAGAAATTTAAAGTGAGAAGTTCTCACAGAGGGTTCCACTCTGCCGTGCTTTGCTTTTGAACTGCTGAACCGTCTGGATCTGTTTGAAACTCTAATGCAGTTCTTTTCACGCTGTTCAAATAAAAATTATATTTTTATTGCTTCATTTCATTAAATAAAAATCATATTTTTATTTCATATATTTTTACAACGCTTCATTCTATATAAAATTTATATTTTTATATTGCTCTTTTCCTAATAAAGATTATATTTTTATTTCTCTACATGAACAAAAATCATATTTTTAATATGCAACTAGTATAAAAATTATATTTTTAACCTTTCTATATTCTAAAAATTATATTTTTTTCAAAGCAAAAAATTCATATTTTTCTAAACAAAGAAATAATATTTCTTTAACAAACAAAAATCAAATTTTTAAACAAATAAAAATCTAATCTTTCCTATGAACAAAATATATTCTTTTTCTATGAAAACACTATAAAAATCTATTCTTTTTGTTTATGAAAACACCATAAAAATCTATTCTTTTTGTTTATGAAAACACCATAAAAATTTATTCTTTTTGTTTATGAAAACACCATAAAAATCTATTCTTTTTGTTTATAAAAATCATAATTTTCCCTAAACAGAAATCTAAACTTTTCGCTTCTAAAAATATAATCTTTTCATATAGAAAAATATAATCTTTCCTAAACTATAAGTCATTTTTTTACATCCCTATACATATAATAAAAATCGAATTTTATTTCAAATTCATATACATAATAAAAAAATAAAATAAAAATCGAACTTTACATATGTAAAATCCTAGCTTTTCATTGAATAAAAACCAAAGAACAAAACTTACATCGATTGGGTTTTTTCTTCAATCGAGGGGTTGTTCCCTTTGCTGCGTTCGGATTGGAAAGAGGGGGGAGGAGGAAGAAAGGGGGGAAAGCTGCGGCGGTGGAGGCGTTTGGTGATTTCGAGGTGGACAAGGGGAAGGAGGAGGACGCATAGATGGTGGGAAGGGATAGGAGGGGGGTGCGGCTATCGCCTGAACGGCGGCTAGGGGAGGGTGGCGCAGAAGGCTGGAATGGTGGATTGGGGGGGTGGGGCGCAGCGTTTTCAATTGGAGGAGGGGAGAATGGAGCGAGAGGGAGGGAGTTGGTGGGGGAGGCCTCCTCGCCGGAGGCGGCGCTGGTAGGGGCCCGCGTCGGAGGCCAGGCGACGGCTTCCGCCTTCCTCGATCTTTCTTCTCCTTTTTTTTATTTCGATTGAATCTGAGAGGAGAGAGAGTATAGAGGGGGAGGGACTTTATATATTATTATTTTATTTATTTATTTTTCCACCAAAAAGTTGACTTTTCATATGATCTCTAAACGAGGCCCAATGACTGTCGCCCCTAGCTAATTACCCCCATTCCGAACACAATGAGATATGTATCATAAGCGGATTCGATCATTTCGGCCAGTTTTCGTCAAAATCAACATATAACTCTATATATTGAATTTGAACGTGCATTTCATTTTACCGGGGCCACATATTAACCCTAAAAATTCCAAAAAAATATTTTCTAACTTCGTATTGACGATACGGTCCTAACAAAACTAGTTTCGTCGAATTCTGAGACCGTTTGAAAAATGGCCCTTTTCAGGTCGATTGAAATTGACAAAACACGTTTTCCTTTGCCACGCTCACATATTGAATCGAAAAATTACGAATTTTGAAACATAGCAATAACTTGACATCACGGATCCAACAAAAGTGGTTTCGTCGAAATCCGATGTCGTTTGCAAAATTTCCATTTTTTAGGACCTGAATTCCATAGCGACTATTCAGAATTTTCAACTGGACATATCTTTTGATTCCCGCTATGAAATTTCGATTTCTCAGATTCCTTGGAAAGATATTCTCAAATAGATTCTAATATTTTCGGTTTCGCTGAAATCTGGTTTATTTTGCACCCGGTATGTTCATTTGAAATTTGGAATCGAATTATCGAACTACCGCGCCATTTTCAATTCCTTTTATAATTAAAATAAAATTTTTATATTCTAACGACGATCTATATAAATATATATGTTCTAATTCTATTCAAAATAAATTTCTCGTCGATATTATTTAAAATAATTCATTTTAAATAATCAAAATTCACTAAAATTGCCAAAATAAAAATTTTAAATTGGCTCGGAATTTCCGGGTTGTTACATGACCCTAAGAGAATTTGTCCTTTATAAACCACTTCACATTGATCTGCATCATACCACTTGTTATTATACAACATTGATGATTATTGTACAACATTGATGATTATTGTACAACATTAAAGTAAGGATGATTGTGTTAGCACACCAATTATTGTCTTTTCCACCTCACTAAATTTAAAATTAATAGTTGAGTACTTTACCACTTATTATTCACACTTATACTACATGACTTTCCGCATTTTTGTTTCTTCTTTTACTCTTTTACTGTGGCGGTAAAACATAATTGACCAATATTTGGAAGAAGATGTTAATTTCAAGGTTCAAAATTTCGTTTTCCGTTTCCGTTCCGGTATTTGATGATTTCTGGAATTTCAGTTCCGTTTCAAAAATCTTGGAAATTCCGTTTTAATTTCGATACTTATTTACTTAAATACATTACTAAATATTCAATATTAACACAAATTTATGTTACATTCTTAGGTTTATATACAAGGTAGATTTGATGAAATAATATACAACATAACACAATTTCAATACTTGAAACAATAACACTGTTTAGATTACATGGTGCAAATTGCAATATATAGTAAGCAGGTGAAATATATAAGTCTGGTCTTAATTAATAAACAGATTTTCTACCGGGCTAAATTAGAAATTTGCCTCTGCCCAATTAATAACGCATCCATCCCTTAAAGAAAACTATTTTGCTTTCTTCCTTGCGCAATCACCAAACTCTCGTTCGAGAGTTCGAGATTAATAAAAAAAAAGCTAAAACTGCTAAATCGACAATTGAAGGAAAACAAAAAAATCCTAGCAGATGCTATTCTAGATTAACGAAGGCTTCGAAGAGGAAGCGAAAACAAAATAACAGATTAGTTTTTTGTTCTTTTTTTTTCTAATGACAATTTCCTTGGTTTCTACTGTTTTGTAACACAATTTTGATTCAATTTTATATGATTTCTTTTACAAATTTACAGCGACGAACTTTTTTTTGATCATGTGAACAAAACGGGAATTTGGGTAATTTCCGTCTATGTCACTGCTAGAGCCGTACCGGAATGGACGAAGTTTCAGCGTGCCGGCCAGAATTTAGAACCTTGGTTAATTTTAAAGATAATAATGAAATTGATTCTCAGGTATTTTAGTTTCTAATATGGATACAAGCTCCAATAGCACGCGTGAATCAATAAAAGCCACCAAACCATGCACATGGTGTACATAGTACACCAATACCACGTAGCAGTTGGTCATCTTTGCATCCTCCAGCTAATAATGGCCTTCTCCAAACCAGGGTGCAAAATCTATGCTAAACATGATACTCCTGTATCTCCCATACTGTTATTGCTTTATATTCAAAATTGAACCGCAACAGAATTACTGTCTTTTATAAACCACATTTCCAAAAACAAAATTTGGTATAATCTCCAGTGCCATGACCCCAATAACAGCACAACATATTTATTTTTTATTATATAAATGTTCTTGATATCATACATTTATATTGTTAGTTCTTCTCTTTATAACAAAATTTGGTACAATCAGTTTTTCTCTTTATCAGCACAATGCGCAAAGACCAATTATTCTCATCACAAAACGACAATAGCGCTAATTTTTCTATTATCAACTGCGAGTTGTCAACCAAATAGCCAGTTGTCAAATTACAATTTCTGCTAACAATAAAAACTAGTTAATAGTATAATTATATTGTTAGTTCTTTTATAAATATTCTGGTAAAAATAGATTGATTTCGTACAGTTTTAATTGACATAAATGTAGAATTAAACAAAAAGTTTAATGTACAGAGCCAACAAATTGCTTGAGCTACCGAACTGTTACTTTTTGATGTCACAACTAATATTTTGCTTGATTTTATTTAAAAAATAAAAACGTGATAATATTCATTTTGGAATTTATTACATTAACTTAACAACAGGAACTAAACCACGCTTACATGGCGTCATTAGTGTCTTTGCATTTCAAAATAATAGATTAGCAGAAATGCTACTTCGCCTGCTTTTGATTTTGTCAAAAACTACGATAGAGACAAGAAAATAGGAGGTCCACCCCTTGCATTACACAAATACCCTCCTGAATTCAATGCTTGTCACCTCTGAATTCCAGATTTACCCCCATTTCTTGCTTTTTGATAAAAATCTTTTCGGTTATTGTAGCATTTCTCATAGATTAGCGTTCAGTTTCCTTTTCACTTCACAAACACCAACTGCTTTATTTAACGTCTTCCTACATACACAAATCAAAAACTAAAAACCCTTCCTCTTTTCCCCTTTTTTCCCTCCCGCACATTTTCCTTCATCATCTTCTGTCATTGATTTTCTTTCGGCTCTCTCTAAATGGTTTCCCTTCACTTGAATTATTGAATCACGTCGACGCCCACATCCATTAATTTTGAAATCAGTTACATTTAGTTTAATACACTAGGCTTAAGCTAGACATACAAATTTCCATATCACAAAAGCATATGTAATGTTGTGAGTTATAAACCACCATGTAAATAATAAAACAAATTGAAGATACTTGACCCACAATTTTTTGATTCATTTTCATATAAATGATATACCTAATCGAGTTGAGTTCTTCAATAATTATCCGTGAAGTGAAATGTCAATTTCGGAGTGTACAGACAGAAAGAGAGCAGAGATCATATGAAAAAGGTCCAACACCCTTCACCTTTAGCTGAGGTTATAGGAAAACAGTTTGTCTTTAAAATTATCCTACTTATTAACTTATGGGTTGAAAAATTGTAAATACACAATATCTGTATCTTCAGTAAAGAATAATTTTTAAAATTAAAAAATTATTCAGTTTAACATTTGGCAAAACTCAAATCCATAGCTCAAATGGATAATTATTCATG
Organism: Allium sativum; assembly: GCA_030737875.1. NCBI lineage: Eukaryota > Viridiplantae > Streptophyta > Magnoliopsida > Asparagales > Amaryllidaceae > Allium > Allium sativum. Next base: position 1,055,559,641 of record CM060912.1, on the reverse strand, counting down.
TGCTAAATAGAGGAAAAGGATTGTATAACTAACCAAATTGAGTCATTCTATCAAATAATTTGATCACTCTCGGAATTTCTTTTAACTTCACATGTCTACAGTTGTTCAGCCCTATTGACGCTGAGTAAATACCTACTTTAGAACTGAAACTGCTGGTTTGGTTTATCGGCTGCCTTCGTGCAACGACGCTGAGAAAAGGATCGGTGAATCCCTATCTACTAAAGTCGGCAAATATTTTGCTAATTGGATGCTAGAAAGAGGAGTGAGTATTATGGGAAAGCTGATGAAAGAGAATAAAAAATTTGCTAAGACTAAGAGATTATTTATGCCGCCATGATTTTAGCGTTTGAGGAAAGGGAAGTAATGTTGTTTTAATGAAGAGGCAACTAACAATTAATTTTTTGAAATTTGACGAAGCAATATTTTGCTTGATTACTGTCTTTTATAAACCACTTCACATTGTCTTAAAATTATTTTTTTAAATTTTGTTTCGATTTAGATATATCAAAAGATATTGTAGTAAAAAGTGGATCTGAAGTACATTTGAAATATAATGGATATTTTAGAGAAATTTTAGGAATTAGAATTTGAACTGTTAAAGACATTAGAGAAAACAATTCCGAGAAAGAAGACAATGTTTATGTGTCGGACAACGCTGCTATATTTGAGGCTATATTCATTGGGATGGACAAATTGATTTAGCCTCTCTTACAGTTCTCTAACGGTCGGTTTGATAAACCACTTCATCATTCAATGTTAATAATTTATATTTACGTTAGAAATTCATAAATAAGGATTTCCAACGTTCACAGTTTAGATTTCTACATTCATACTGATATAGTATGCGCTTAAGGGTGCCGCAATATATTCTTTTGAGATATTGCTCCTTAATCGCAGCCACTTTTTCTTAGTAGACCCATCTTTTTATTACTTATTGACATTTCTTTATTTTGATTTTTGATTTAAGCCAACCTTCAGTTAGGGCTGTAAACGGATGCGGTCAGATACGGATAGTGTTGTATCCGTATCCGAAAATGAAAATCTGTATCCGAATCCATATCCGACATCTACGGATACCAGTTAAAAATATTCGTATCTGTATCCGTGGATATTTTCGGATATCCAAAAATATCTGTATCCGCCTTAGCGAATACGGATATCCGAAAATATTTGTATCCGAAACTTAAAATGTACATTATACATGGTTATCCGAAAACATCCGTATCTGAAACTTAAAAATGTACATTAGATGTGGTTATCTGAAAATATCCGAAAATATCTGAAAAATATCCAAAAATAAAACAATAAAAATTTACAAATACATTACTCACATGCAAATATGACTCATAAAATATATTTTTTGAGAAGGTGAATACATCTAATTAAAAATTACAAGCAGGACATCAATCAAATAAATTGCTTATAAAAAATATTTTAAGAGATAAAGTGTTCAAAATATAAAAAACACAATCCTAATACTAAAATAATCAAAACATAAATCATAGAAGCATATACACAATTATGTTTTAATTATAACCATATCACAAAATAAAATGAGTACATGATTTAAAATGTTGCATAATACCAAATACAACATTCCTTTATGATCCAATAGTTGAGATTAGTTTAGGTATTTTAAGGAATTTATATATTAATTTAATCTTAAATGTAAATTAAAAATTATATAATATATACATACACATACATAGACACATACATATACGTATCAGAAAATCGGATGGATATTTTTTGGATACGGATACCACTATAACCATATCCGTATCAGGAATAATTTTTGGATATTGGATATTCATATCTGCATCTCGGATATATTCCGTATTTTCGGATATGGATGCGGACGGATATCAGATACCCGTTGACAGCCCTACCTTCATTGCATTTGATGTTGTGTTTATGTAAAACATTAATACTTCTTTCATAAGTATATATTAAATCAGCAGTCATAATGCCCTTTTCAGTGACTGGTTAAGTTTTAGCTGAGGAGGATGTAGAAGTTTTCAATATTTGTGTAAATGATCAAACATGACATGAACATCACATATATTAAACAATAAATCAACAAATCAAGAATTAAGCATAAAAAAATTCAAAAAAACCAACCTACGAATTGAACTCCTTACTGCATGAATTTGATTCCTAACTGCGTGAATTTAGTTCTTTAAATCAACAGATCGATAAATTAGTAACTAAATCAACAAATAGAATTTAACAAAAAATTATAATCGTAAAATTGAAGTAAAATTTATCACCGTATAATCAACAAATCTTTACCGTAAAATTTAACAAACAGGCTACGGATCTCGGGCAGAAAGATCCACGAATCAAGACTCTAATCGGAGGCAAAGATCGAAGAGATCGTTGTTCTTGTTAACGGACTTCGCTTCTTTGAAAATTAGAAAACTAATCGCAAGAAAATACAAACTGGGGATACAAAATCGTTGAATTCGGGGGAGTGCTGAGATTTGTGCGTATGAACGGGATGCGGTTTTGATATTAGGGTTGAATGGGGGCATGGATTGGGTATGCGGTTGGATTAGGGTTGAATGTGGGTTGGGGATACAGAATGGTTGAACGTTTTGAACAGGGTCGTTTTGAATGAATGCGATGGATTATTATTTTAATTTTCAAGAAAAAAATATGTACTATAGTTTTCCATTTAAATTAAAATATTGTAATTTTCATTATTTTAATTAAATACATGTTAGATTTTAAAGAAAAAATATATTCTTATTATTAAAGTTAATTTAAAAAACTTATCAGTCTACATGCATCAAATTCCTTCTTTTAATTGTACACATTCAGGACCAATAATACATATTATCACTGCACCAGAATTATTTTTTAATGGCTTCATTGCATCAGCGAAGAGGTTATATAACGACATAGCATAATAGCTTGGGCACATCTCATAGCACCATAGTAAACACAATTGTATTAAACATTTCATAATTCTTGTTTTTTTCTTCGAAAGCATTCTTCCTATAGTGTGCCACAAAGACCACCTTCTTTGTTACTTGAATTGTGCACCATATCATAGGCATTGCAACCGCAGATTTTTTTAAAATATAAATTCATATAGATTTGATAGGAAAAATCTACTAGCAAAATAATAAATGATAGCAAATATCTTATGGAAAATAATTATAATAATACCAAAAGCATATTTTTCTGCAAGCACATTCTTAGTCTCAAGCTTTTTGCTAAATTTACAACGAAAGTGGAAAACAAAATAAAATGGTAATTAGTCCAATTAAAAAAAACCACAATAATCATGCTGTGTCACCGCAAATAAAAGGTGAAAATATACAACTGGGATTGAAACAATATAAATTAAGTAACACAGATTTATATCTTCATTCTTATCGTCAACAAGTATAAATTGGAAACAATGATTCATTTAATTATAGAAACAAAAAAATCACTCATAGATCTCAGTTTTAAAGTACTCGAATCCAGTCTTCAACATTTCTACAACATCCATTTACTAAAATAATCAATCTAATATCAAACAATTTTCTTTCATAACTCAAAAGGGAAAAATAAATGTAATCAAGTGTAATGATCCAGATTTTTAGCCATTTAATATTGAACATTTAAATTGTTTTAAATGTTGTGTTAGAAATATAAACGGAAATTTATATGGAGTTTATTAATAAAAATGATGATTGAACGTATAATTTAGAATTAAATTTAAAACGAGCTCGTAATATCATGGTAGTTAAGAATTTAACGTTTTGAACTTCAATTGAATATACATAATTCAGTATAAGTCAGATTTCTTTGAAACAAGAAACGTTCGGATCTATTTGACTATATTTTTCTAATAAAAGTGAAAAATCGAGATTTCGTCTTGTAGATTGTGAGTTATGTCCAAATCAAATTTTCAAATAGTCGCTATGAAATCGTTTATAAATTGTAACAATTTATTTTATAAATAAATCAATTTTTAAATAATACGAACACCATTTTAGATTGAAATATCGAGTTATAAATCCAGACATGTTTATTTTGGAGCTATATGATATTCTATTCGAAAATACATGATAATAATAATTTATTATTATTCAATTGGCTTGTTATTGAATTTTTTTATATTTTAATTGATTTATTTAAGCTTTAAAATTAGCATTTTTGCGAACGACCTCCATTTTCGATGAAATCAGTTTTATTGGATATGTAATTTTAAATTATTGTATGAGAATAAATTCATGGTAATTTGATATCGTGTGTGACCGCGATGACTATAACCTAGATTTTTATTTAATCGTTTTATCGGTTTGATTTAGAAGTTAAGAATAATCAATTTTCAAACGATGTCGGTTTTCAATGAAATTAATTTTATAAAATCCATAATGGTAAATTAATGTAAGATTTCCAGTTTGGGTCAGTTGGATTTATTTTGTGATCATACGTAATTTAAAAATGTATTATTTAATCATTTGAAATTATAAAGGAAGTTTTACAAATGATCTCGAAATTCTACGAAGCCTGTTCCATCGTGTCTGGAATATTTTAATATGCTAGGATTACAATTTTCATCAAAATCAAAACTCGCATCTAGCCGTTTGAGCTTATTACTTCATGCGTAAGTATAATTAAATAATAAAATAAACGTGAAGCTTCTCTAGAAAGCCACATGGTTCCTTCCAACTGAAGCTACCCAAAATATTCTATAGGAAGCCAATCCATTCTTTTTATACCCAAGTATCCTTCATCCTTTCTTTCTTTTTAGCCGACCTCTACCAGGAAAAAAAAAAACCAAATCGTTCCTTTAAATTCAAAAAAGAAAAATCAAAATAAAATAATAAAAATTGGAAATCTGCATCTTTTGATTTCCTAAAGGTTTTAACTTGATTCTAGCAAGGTATAGGGAGGTGCGCACGATTTTTAGCAGGAGTTCAAAAGTAACAGTAGGCTTAGGGCATGGATTTGGAATCGATATGGGTGGAGTTAGCTTAAGGTGGAGGTGGTGCAACACTCGGCGTCGCAAGGTGTCTCATGGTGATATTTTTTGGGAGTTGGTGACAGAAAGGTGCACAACTTTGTACAGTAGCAAGGTGATAACTGTGCACAGTTTGGAAGGAGGCCGATGAGTGAGGAATGATGGTGATGGTTGGAGGCGGCTCACGAAGTAGAATTTATTTTTCCAACAATAGAATTCAATTTCGAATGGACTTGAAATAGGAACTTGTTTTAATAAATAAAACAAGAAGTGGATTATAAATGAAATTTATAAATTTAGTAAAAATATTATCTTGGGATAAATTGGAATATAAATTCAAGTTTGAATTTATATTGAAAAGTGGAAATGGGTTTAAAACTAATATTTGTAATTGGGTTAGAACTTAGCAATTATAAATGAAATTTTAACGAGATTATAAATGAATAGAATAATAAAATAAGGTTTTGTAAATGATCCTATTAAGTAATGATATTCATATTTTAAAGTGAATAACGATTTGAGTTGTAATAATGATGTTTTATATAACATCAGTTTAATCCAATAAAAAGGATTTTGGAAACATTTTCCAAATAAAATCAGAGACATGTCCTAAACATAGAAAATGAATTAAATTGTTAATGCGAAGTTAAGAAATGGAAGAGATGGAAATGTTTTCCAACTTTAATAACGTTAATTTTTCTGGAATATAGAAAATAAAGAAATTACGGTATTAGAAATGTTTTCTAAGAATCGAGAGAGACAATCGAGTTTTGGAAAGATAGAAAGAAGGGAAATCATGATTTAATAAGAAACTGATTTTAAGGGGCCTAGTGTTGCTTGATGGTTGATCAGTAGAATTTCCATTTGGAAATAGTATCATTTGTTGAATGGATGTTTGTTTGATAGTGAAATCACCGACTATCAAAGTTTTAGTTTATTTTATACTTCCGTTGTCAATATGAAGAGACCGGGATCAGATTTATTATCTGAATACCACTCTGCATGGGCATAGCGTTACGAATCGACTTACGCTGAAGATGATTGAAGACGGAGTAAAGTGCAGGGACTGTTCTGTTAATCTTAAGTAGAAATTTCCCAAGATGGATTAATAAAATGGTGGCTTCGGTTTGTCCAGTCTCAGGTCAATGTATATGAACGAATGTCTGAAGAGTATTTCTGGATGGTCACATATACTGATATCTTCAAATATGCCAAGTTGAGTAGCAGAGAAGGAAACTCCTCTCAGCTTAACACGTAGAGTGTATTTGTGGATGTCAATTAGTGATTTGACGGATCACGATGTGGCCTTCAGAGTAAATGGTGGCAAGATGTTCGTGAGAGGTAAGCGTAACCTCAAGCCTCATCAACCGGAAAAATGACAGAAATCGGGCAGGCAGCATTGCCAAGTTAGTTCTAGCTGATGACATTCAATTACTAAGTTATAATTAATTGTGTCATTACATTATATGTGCTATTAAAAAATGCATATGATGATGTTTTAGCCGTAGTTGAGGATACTCCAGTCCAGATAAATAAATATAAAGGATAGCTTATACCTTTGAGGGGTCGGACAATATGACATATGCTTCTTCTATCATTTTGAACAAGTTGTCCGCATCTGCATGGACTTCAGCTACAACTTCTCTCCATGATTCATCATCAACGATCTCATTCCTAACTAGTGGCTGACCAACCTGCATTGAACTCTTTACTATGTAATGTATGTAAATGTGACTGACCAACCAATGACTGCCTCTGAATGCCTCGATGCTTGAAATGCTTCATTTCCCACAGACTGCATTAAAAAATGAACTAAGTATTAATAGCATGAACCGATGTAATAGAGTAATAAAATATTCTTCAATGCGCCACCCAAATAATTATAATACATGAATATGATGTCGTAAATTGTAACCTTGATTAAACTGTAAATGTATCTTTAAAAGCATGGTCAAGCCTCCTATTTCCATTTGGCAATATGTAACTTCTTGTTGTCTATAACAAGTACCACAGAGCCAACCATCATGACATCTTTCACATTATCCTTGAAACCAGGCAAAGCCTGAATACCAGCTGGTCTAGCGCTCCGTCCGTCGCCTGGAGTACTGCCAGAGTCTGAATCCTCGTCAAAATAGTACCTTCACGGGATGCAACACGATGTGCATAATAAGCTAGTGGCACTGTACAAAGCAACAAACATTACAAGCTCATCAAAAAGGTCAACCAATTTGAAATGCTTTATTAAGCATTACATTTTAAGCTAAAAGATAATTTCAAGGTCAACATTTGAGCAAAAGACATCACTTATCTACCATGCATCCTAATCAGGCATTTCAGTATTTATATCACTTAGATACTATCGTTATTCATGTATCACCAATTTGGTACTAACTTCCTTGGGCATCACTATGTACCCTCGGTCCGTGATGAGGGAAGAACGTGATCGAATGACAGTGAACAGAAATCCAGTATTACAATTTAGTTCAGCTAAAATGTATGACTCGCAGCTACCATTCTATCATGAAGGAAGTAGACATACTGAACTTCTGCAAGGGTTTATCTAGCATAATGAGGTATGTAGTACAATGCAAGGTTTAACTTTTATGCACGGTCTACACAGAATAAGAAATTACAAAATTTAAACTTACCAATAGAGACTGAACGAGTGCATCTAGCATATCTTCACTATGATTTGCTAGCCCTGGATTCCATATCAGGAAGTGGAGGCTCAGATACAAGCTTGTTCCCTGAGGTTGGCAGCACATGGAAGACATTTAATGAGATCCAGAAGCTACTGAGCAAAACGAATGGTAAAGTCATTGGTGAGCTAATGACACCTGCTCCACTAGTTGTGCATGAAACAACCAATCTTGAAGATGCCACAAGGTTATTACTCAAAACAAAATACAGACATCTTCTTGTAGTAAATGAAGGTGTTAAACTGGTTGGAATCATTACTAGGGGAAACGCAGTGAGAGAAGCACTAGAAGTAAAGCATTAAATCGAAAAGAATTGTGAAGCATAAAACTAGAACCTGCGCTAAACAATGTTTCCCCTTCAGGCGCAAGCATAAACTGGTGAGAGTAACCTTACCTTGGGATAGAGCGCACATGAATGAAAGATTAGGTTCCGAGAGTTCGGATTGCCTTGAAACAAGACTAAGTCATGGAACTTTGTTTTTCCATTAAAGAAATTTTGATTGAAATCGGAAGCAAATGACACCATTTTTGATTATCCAGAGAACCCTAAGTCCAAATCAAGAATTTGGTGATTTGAGGGAGAACGAAATGAAAATAATCGCTGAATAAAATGTTAACGAGAAATAGAGGAGGCGTGGTAGATACTTGATGGACTATTGAGATTTTGTTTTAACCAATGACGCGGATTGCTAAGGTGCAATTTTTTTTAATTTAGAACATATCTATGCTTGTAACTAGCAACACCTTGGATTTTCGTTGCAATAGGTCATCTATGGCGTAATGCTTGATGACTATGACCAAGTCATGGAGTTTTGCTAAATAGCTTTCTTAAATTTGTATCACAGTTCTCACACTGGCAACAATTAATATAAACTTCTATTCTCATTAACAAAACAAAAACAAGGAGTAATTGTCATTTATCTGCATTTTTCACAAGGAGTCCAAAGCATTGATTTTCATGAACTATGAGTTCGGTTAGAGTTGCAATTTCTGATAAAAAATGTTAGACTCGGATCCAAAATATCTAACTAAGATTAATAAAACAAATCTCTTAATTATATTATAATTATTATAAAGTAATAATGCTTGAATTCTCACCTTCGAGCTCTGTCCTTCTGCAAGCTCATTCTTTGCCTCAAGCTTTTTACCAAATTTACAATGAAAGTGGAAAACAAAATAAAATGGTAACTAGTCCAATTAAAAAACATAAAACCACGGTAATGATACTGTGTCACTACAAATAAAAGGAGAAAATATACCACTAGGATTGAAACAGTATTAGTTAAGTAACATAGTTTTCTTTCTTCATTCTTATCATCAACAAGAATAGATTGGAAACGACGATACATTCAATTATAGAAGCAAAAAAAACTCACTCATATATCTCAGTTTTGAAGTACTCGAATCCAATCTTCAACATTTGTACAACACCTCCTAAAATAATCAATCTAATGTCAAACAATTTTCCTTCATAACTCAAAAAGGAAAAATAATTATAATCAGTTTCTTATGTCGTGAACTTTGCGTATCAATTTCCTACGTCATTCCTATGCCGTGAACTCTGCCTATCAAATTTCTATGTCAATCCTAAGCCATGCCTTATGGCGTAGGAGAAAAGTAGGAAACTTCATCAATTAGAATGTTTTCTACAATGGCGTAGGAAATTTCGCATATGAAATTAGAATGTTTTCTATAATGGCATGGAAATAGCGCAGAAGATTTCTACGCCTTCGAAAAGCGTAGTTAAGACATAAGAAATGATTAACGTTTTTTTTACGCCGCGAATTCTGCCTATCAATTTTCTATGCCATTCCTACACCATGCCTTATGGCGTAGGAAAGGCGTAGGAAATTTCGCGAATGAAATTAAAATGTTTTCTACAATGGTATGGAAATGGCGTAAGAGCTTTCTGTGCCTTCTACAGGCATATGTAAGACATATGAGATGGTTAATGCCAGTCCTACAATGTAAACTCTACCATCAAATTCCTAGACCAATCCTACGACCTGCCTCATGGCGTAGGAAATTTCGTCCATTTCTTATGCCATGCCTTGTGGCGTAGGAAAGACGTAGAAAATTACGCATATGAAATTATAATGACTTCTACAATGGAGTGGAAGTAGCGCAGAAGATTTCTACACCTTCAACAAGCGTAGTTAAGACATAAGAGATGGCTGATGTATGTTTTACGCCATGAATTCTACCTATCAATTTCCTACGCCATTCCTACACCATGCCTTATGGCATAGGGAAGGCTTTAGAAATTTCGTGAATGAAACTAGAATGTTTCTACAATGGCATGGAAATGGCATGAGAGCTTTCTACGCCTTCTACAGGCGTAGGTAAGACATATGAGGTGATTGATGCCTTTCCTACACCGTAAACTCTACCTATCAAATTCCTACAGCAATCTTATGCCCTGCCTCATGGCGTAGGTTGCTATTTTATACGTTGACCAGTCGACAACATACCAGTCGACTGGTACGAAAGGTTGCGACTGTTTCTGAAAAGAAATAGGTGATGCTGTTCAAAGAGTTGCAATCGTTTTGAATGGAAGCAACCGTATCTCCTCACGACTATGAAAACTGGATCGCATTTCAGTTTTAACTCACTATAATCATCGAATTCCTTCTCTAACATCAACTTCTCTCTGATCTACCAAGTTTCTATTAAATTATACAAGTTATAATTCTACAGGCTATAATTCTAGTATCTAGTTACTGCAGCGATAAATCTAGATAGTGAATCGTCGTGTTTGTGCAACCATGTCGATTAAAAATATTCAATATCTGCTCCGTTGTATCTTCAAACAGATTTTCCATTACTTGTGCACACAATATAAGAGGGCTAATACTGTTTTAGGATAGCAATCATCACATCGTGCCTCAGAGTTTTCATACAATCAGCTACAAATTTAGTCCAACAATCTAAAACAGTATTTCGACAATGGCTCCACATAGTCTTAAGGAATTTGCCGCAGATTTTACAAAGCTACAGAGATTCAATGGTGTTAATTTTATTCGATGGCAGAAAAGAATAGACTACCTCATAAGAAAAGGAAAGTTACTCCTTATGAACTTTGGAAGAAAAGAAAACCAAACCTTGATTAGAGCAATTGTCCGATTACTTGAACCAAAAATAAGGAAATTAGGACAAAAGGCTATCGAGTGCATATTCTTAGGATATGCTCAACATAGCAAAGTATACAGATTTCTAATAACAGAACCTAATAGCTCTATTGAAGTAAATACAGTAATAAAATCAAGGGATGTAGTGTTTTGTGAGAATAGATTTACATCTATTCAAAATAAACCGATTCATGAAACGGTGGAGGTCAATACACCTATTAAAGAAATGGTGGAGGTTAATGAACCAACTATTGAACCTGTAGAAAACACTGATGGAATATCGACGAAAATGGTGATTCTCTTACGAGAAGTAAACGAAGAAGGATAGAAAAATCTTTTGGACCAGACTTCGTCGTATATTTAGTTGAAGGATCCAAAAATAACGTAGAGCATCAATTAATGATATCTACAATATAGAATCTGATCCTTTAACATATAATGAGGCAATAAAATCTCAAGACTCGTCATTTTGGCTTTAACATATAATGAGGCAATAAAATCTCAAGACTCATTATTTTGGCAAGAAGCCATAAATGATGAAATGGATTCTATTACGGGAAATAAAACATGGAAACTAGTAGGTTTACCTCCTGGTTCTAAACCAATAGGATGTAAATGGATATTTAAGAAAAAGTTAAAAGCTGCTGGCATAATTGAAAATTTTAAAGCAAGATTAGTTGTCAAAGGATTCACATAGAAAGAAGGAATAGATTATTTTGGTACATATGTCCCAGTAGGAAGAATTTGAACTATTAGGACTTTAATTGCATTAGCTTCTATATATAATTTTGAAATTCATCAAATGGACGTCAAGACTGCATTTCTAAATGGAGAACTTGATGAAGAGATATATGTGTCTCAACCAGAAGGCTTTGTAATGCCTGGACAAGAGCATAAAGTATGTAAACTTGTCAAATCACTTTATGGCCTTAAACAAGCACCAAAGCAATGGCATGCAAAGTTTGATAAAGCTATTGTATCTAATGGTTTTACGATCTTTTAATCTGACAAATGTGTCTATAGCAAGTTTCATTCAGGTAAAGGTGTAATATATGCCTTTACGTGGATGATATGCTTATATTTGGACGGATACTTCGAGTATTGAAGAAATTAAAAGATACCTATCTTTATGCTTTGACATGAAAGATATGGGAGTAGCTGAAATGATTCTTGGAATAAGAATCATGAAAACAAAAGATGGGTTATCAATTACCCAGTCT